>AP028438.1:4817513-4954513 GCA_036509395.1 Antheraea yamamai | reverse complement strand
GTTTTTTTGCTTGTGTAAATTGTTGAAAGTGTTTCCGGCAGTGAGCGTTAGTGGCTGCAACATAGTTATTAATTAAGCAGTCACTAGCGTTCATATAATAATTATCCCTCGAAAAGTAACAATGTTTCGCAATGAAATTAATGAATTACACCTTTGCTCTATAAATTTATGTTTTTAAGCATACATTTAACTAAAATCGATAAAGAGCGAAGAAATCAATGCAACGTTGATACGAATAAATAATATCTAAAAGTGCTCATATAAGAACACAAATTTAACCGAAAAAACCATATCTAAAAGACTTTAAATTAAATAAGTTACTACATCATTACTTAAACCACGATAAAATCATAGACTTGCATAAATATAATAGATTACTCTGACCACATTACATGACATTTCAAAATCTGAGTAACATTGTTTAATCAGCAGAAAGTGTCTGAGTTTACGTTACTCTAGAAAATTGAGTATTTCAATTTTAGAAATAACAAGTGGAAAAAGGTACAGGTAAGGTCGACCGAATTACAAAACTTAAACTAAACTTTTCGTTTTATATTATTCATTCCATTTAATAATATTTCGGCCAGGATAATGGACGTTTCCAACAAAAGAAATCTTTGGTCCTGTTTAAAGAATGATAGATAATACGTACTCAATATCTTTTGTCTTAGGATACCAAAAAATTCGATTTAAGTTACCTAATTGAAAAGTTTGTTTAAGATTTTTTTATGTTTCGAAATAAATTCAGGCATGTAGTTTAACTGCTCTTAAATTAGGCATGTAATTGTTGTATATAACCACTTATAGTAAGATCTCAGTTAATAATAAGTTTCTACACATGAGAACCGAGACGGAATTCCTCTCGTGCCACCAACACCAAACCAAACCAAAACCAAATACACACTTATATAAATAACCATATATCTTTATTAGCAACCTACCAGCTACATACGGGTACAGTGTACCAAGGCAAGATGTGCCGTGCACCCTTGAGCTAGTTGTCAAAATAAAATCGCCTGAGTACCTCAAGCGCTCGCTTTAGTAGTTCGGTGAAGCTGTTAAGGTCTCGCTAGGCCAATAGCGTAGTTAATTTGAGAAAAATAAGTATCAAAGGTTATTCGTTTTCAACAGGCAAAATATGTCAAAAGCAGGCAGACAGACAGGTGGATCACCTGATGTTAAGTGATCACCGCCGTCCATGGACAGTAGCAACACCAGGGGAGTCGCACGTGCGTTGGAAACCTATGTGTTGGGGGGAGGGGGATAGGATAAGGAGTGGGGGAGGGGAAGGGGAGAGAAGAGAGTTTGGCTTCCGGCGCTCTCACTGACCGAACGAAACGCAACAATGCAAGCACTGTTACTTCACCTTGGTTTTCTATGAGAGGGTGGTAGTACCCCGGGCGAGCCGACCCATTCAAGCTGAAACCAGTAATAGTTTCAGCGTGGCTCTACCACCTACAATCTTTAAGCTGGTAGGTAAGTAACAGTGCTTGCATTGTTGCGTTTCGTTCGGTTAGTGAGAGCGCCGGAGGACCACCTCCCCTCCCATCTCCTCTCCCCCTCCATCCCTTTCCCCCAAACACAGGCAGGCAACGCACCTACAACTCCCCTCGTGTTGTTAGTGTCTATGCACGGTGGTGGTCACTTAACATCAGGTGACCCACCTGTTCGTTTGCCTGCTATGAGATGAAAAAGCCGAAGAACCACTATCTCTTACATAGTTAGTTTACTTGAAATTGTTTTTTTTTTTCAAAGAGATAGTATTATCAAACTAAACTTAAATTCTCCACATACATATCTCACAACATATACATTCACTCACGCTTGCTTAGCAGCATTCGGTTTTAAACTATCTTCCATTGTTTTATATTATGACAATAGGTTTTTTTGCTTGTGTAAATTGTTGAAAGTGTTTCCGGCAGTGAGCGTTAGGGGCTGCAACATAGTTATTAATTAAGCAGTCACTAGCGTTCATATAATAATTATCCCTCGAAAAGTAAGAATGTTTCGCAATGAAATTAATGAATGACACCTTTGCTCTATAAATTTGTGTTTTTAAGCATACATTTAACTAAAATCGATAAAGAGCGAAGAAATCAATGCAACGTTGATACGAATAAATAATATCTAAAAGTGCTCATATAAGAACACAAATTTAACCGAAAAAACCATATCTAAAAACTTTGAATTAAATAAGTTACTACATCATTACTTAAACTACGATAAAATCATAGACTTGCATAAATATAATAGATTACTCTGACCACATTACATGACATTTCAAATTCTGAGTAACATTGTTTAATCAGCAGAAAGTGTCTGAGTTTACGTTACTCTAGAAAATTGAGTATTTCCATTTTAGAAATAACAAGTGGAAAAAGGTACAGGTAAGGTCGACCGAATTACAAAACTTAAACTAAACTTTTCGTTTTATATTATTCATTCCATTTAATAATATTTCGGCCAGGATAATGGACGTTTTCAACAAAAGAAATCTTTGGTCCTGTTTAAAGAATGATAGATAATACGTACTCAATATCTTTTGTCTTAGGATACCAAAAAATTCGATTTAAGTTACCTAATTGAAAAGTTTGTTTAAGATTTTTTTATGTTTCGAAATAAATTCAGGCATATAGTTTAACTGCTCTTAAATTAGGCATGTAATTGTTGTATATAACCACTTATAGTAAGATCTCAGTTAATAATAAGTTTCTACACATGAGAACCAAGACGGAATGCCTCTCGTGCCACCAACACCAAACCAAACCAAAACCAAATACACACTTATATAAATAACCATATATCTTTATTAGCAACCTACCAGCTACATACGGGTAGAGTGTACCAAGGCAAAATGTGCCGTGCACCCTTGAGCTAATTGTCAAAATAAAATCGCCTGAGTGCCTCAAGCGCTCGCTTTAGTAGTTCGGTGAAGCTGTTAAGGTCTCGCTAGGCCAATAGCGTAGTTAATTTGAGAAAAAGAAGTATCAAATGTTGTTCGTTTTCAACAGGCAAAATATGTCAAAAGCAGGCAAACAGACAGGTGGATCATCTGATATTAAGTGATCACCACCGTCCATAGACACTAGCAACACAAGGGGAGTCGCAAGTGCGTTGTCAGCCTGTTTATGGGGGAGGGGTATGGAGAAAAGAAAGAGGAAGGGAAAGGGGGAAGGAAATGGGCCTCCGGCGCTCTCACTGACCGAACGAAACGCAACAATGCAAGCACTGTTACTTCACGTCGGTGTTCTGTGAGAGGGTTATGCTACCCCGGGCGAGCCGACCCATTCATACCACCTTCACGCTAAAGTATCTCAGTATAACGAAAAGTTCGTCATATCTACTGGAACCAACCGCCGTCTGTTTTTTTAATCAACCAAATAACATTGTTACTTGCAACATTGTTATAGCTTGGCACAGTAAGTTCGTATAATATTTTCTACCTCATAATACTTAAAAGTTTTTATTACCAGAGTATGTTGAAATAGTTTCTTTAACTATCTTGAATACAACACATACGGTTTGTTTGAAAAGTTATAATTAGATTTATTAAGATGAGCGTCTGCAGTTTCTGTAATAATATTTTACTTCTTTGATGAGTTACCATTATTGGTTTTTGTCCGGCGAATACAAAAAAGGGAATCGTAATTAAAAATACACAATAATTCAAAAAGGTATAATTATCGTTCGATGCGATGTTGTTTTTCTATTTTAAAATCGCGAGGAAACCATATCAATCGCTTTTAATTTTCTCTGAAGATCGTTCTTTAGATATTGATAAATTTGAATTAATCTTAAACCGTCTTAAATTTCGACAAAATGAGAAATCAGAGTTTACTGTTCCATTGACTAATAAACATGAAGCATGATTTTAATCTATACAAATTAAATCAACCTGCTCAATTGACTGTTTGTTTGAACGTGTTTCTCTCAAAAAGGACCACTTAGATTTGATTTATTTTATACACTACTAGCTGTAACCGCGACTTCGTCTGCGTGGAAGCTCATGTAAAAACAGTGATTAATAAAGTCATCTGAATGTATTAAGTCCATTTACTTGTCTACTTTTACGTACTTACGCCGCGTCGTCATTAAAACTACAATAACTTTTGATAGAGTGGACCGATTTTAATGAAACAAACACTATGTTACTCTTGAGGATATGTTTTTCTTGTATGGGTTAATTGCGAATCCATTACTTTAGCAGTGATGCGTGTTCATACAAACAGACAGACATTTCTAAAAATGATTGAAATGTATTCTATTACTTATTCCTAAACACCTGCAACAATTTTTATTACGAAAATCGTAAAAGTACAGACACGTTAGATTTACATTCTTATTATATGTATAATGTATAGATAGATTACTTCTTTATTGAGAACGGTTATTCTAAAATTACACTATAAAATTTAGGTGCAGGTTATTATTATCATAGAAAATATTAGAAAGGACGCGAAATGAGATCTTGTGTTACCATTACTATTAGCACCTTAGAGAATATGTAGAAATTTTAATGTTATTTCTATAGATCCACGTTCAATGTAAGGCATTATAAAGGTTGAAATATTATAACATAATGTTATTTAATATACAAAACGTTTTTGCCCAAGTAAGCGTTGACTACAGAGTTTTAATGAAAGATGATTACTGAATGGTTGCCACATTCGGACATCCTGTAGAGTGTAGATCAACGCAGTGTCGAATCCTTGCAAATGAACTGTCGCTTTTGGTAAAGGAATAGATCGTAATAAAACCATAGCACTGTGGTAGGGCTTTCCCTAAGCCCGTTTACTTGACATTGGCGAAGTTGCCTACATAGGCAGAGGCCATACCGAAAAAAGCCCGTTTGGCTAACTACCAATCTCAAATTACAAATAGAAAAAAAAATGTCAAATCAATAAACCATATCAAAAGAAGTCTAGAGTCTCTGGCGGGGTTTTGGTCTGTCATGTAGTGGATTTCATTCATAATCTTGTGTTACTTGACTCTATATTGTGTAAAATTGGTGGTGTTTTATGTAATATAGTTTATTTATTGTGCATAAGTGAAGTGAATGGAAAATAATACCACGGACCATGAATTCTGAGATGCCACAAAAACTCCATGGAAAGTTCTAACAAGATGGCCACCATCTTGTTAGTTCATTGAAATTATATCAAGAAATTTGTAATATCGATACTCACTTGACAATGGCAGTAATAGTCTAATAGAAGATTGGTTGCCAAAAATGAAGTGGAAGAAGAACTTGTAACACTATTAACTACTCGACAATGGCAGTAATAATCTAAAAGATTGGTTGCCAAAAAAAAGTAAAAAAAAATGTTACAAATATATCGTCAAGCACCTACAGGTATGTTTCACCAACTGCAACTGAGAACAAGGCCCTACCTACATCTAAGTTTAACGTGTTTACCATGTTAGAACAACTCGTTATTTAACATAAGTTGAGATTGTACTGGGAAGCTAAAACCTATACGGTGTTATTACACAAAAGTTAGATACGTAGTGAATACTTGCTTTAAAAAAGTTTCGAATTAAATGCACCGCGCTCGCCCGAGTCAATTTCCCGTTATCCTTTTTCGCAAGTCTAACTCAACGTGATCAAAGCGAGACAAAAGAGCAAGATGGCGAACATTCAGCGACCGCGGTGCATTTAATACGAAACCTTTTTAAAGCAAGTATTTAATACGTATTTAACTTTTTTGTAATAACACCGATAAAGTATAAAAAAATGTTTATTCCATACATTTTTTGTTATTAGCAGGTGTCCGCGACTTCTTATCGTGAAAATGGTTTTGCTATTGCTACGCGGTTTATCTCTGGATTCATTATAGCCTGTCATTTGTTTTTTTAACTCTTTACCTGTTTGTTTATACTCCAAATCAAAACCGCAACACTCGGAGAATGACACTTACGCAAACAAGCCAATAAAAATAAACCGGGAGTTTTTGGCAGGATCTAGGAATGTCATGTAGTGGATTTTATATATTATTCTTAATCTTGTGTTATTTGGCTTTATATTTTGTAACATCGGTGGTGTTTTTCGCTAACAATAGTCACTGTAAATGAAGAATTAAACACTTATTACGAGACGACGAAAGCATTTCTCCCAAGCCGACATATGTAGGCTCAAAAGGTGCAAACACTGTTTTACTATTTAACCCTCATAGGAAAGCGTAATAGTTCTGAAAAACCACGCTATTAGCTATCAAAATCGATTTTAATGGTTTTAGGGATTAGTCCCATGAAGTAAATCGTAGTTAGCTATAATTATAAGAGTATACTTTACAAAGGGAACAGATCTATTTGCAAGACGCTATCTGAAGACAGTCAAGCAAATGGAAATGTAATCCCCAGGTACCTAATGATTTAGAAAGATTTCCTTCACACGGAACGCGGTGATTACGAGGGTCGACGATTTATTAGCCAATTGTAGTCCCTTGTACTGGAACAATTTACATTATGTCTGTGTTATCTATATTCATAAAAATCAGCGCGTCTGTCTGTCTCTTTATAATTATGTTTTAACTAGCTTATGGTTTTAAATATTTAAAAGATTTTACTTATTCGTATTCCCTTTTCTGTACTTCTAATAACGTGTATGTAAAATTTCACGTTGTTCAATTCTGTAGTTATGGTGTGAAAGCGTAACAAATGAAGTCAAGTCCACATATATAATATTACTTAGGATTTTCTTATTCTCCTATTTTTTCCTAATTTTATTTTTCTAAATAAAGTTGGCGTGAAATAATAAAAATATTATTACACACGATTACACCACCCGCGCTTGTAAAAAGGACTCGAGCGAGAAGACACTGAGAGCGAAGAAAATCAACAAGCATATCCTCAAGAGTTATTGTAATTTTAATGTCGATGCGACTTAAGTACGAGAGAAAAGTTGATAAGTAAATGGGCTTAATACATTCAGATGGTTTTATTAACCAGTGTTTTTTACATAAAGTTCCACGCAGACAAAGTCGCGGACACAGTTCGTTTGTAATAAATGTATATCTTGTTAGATGTAATGAATAGTATTGAGGACATAAACAGAAGAAATTAATATACTGAAAAATAATCCGTATTTACACAATTCCAAGTTAATGGTTGTTAATAATCACTATCCAAAATCAATACATTGACATCAAACGATTCTACGAACTATTCACGTATTCATCGACTGAACACATAAACAACAATTTTAAATGGCTTAATCGACGACCTTCGAAACCCTCATCACAGAACACTAATGTGTAATTTATTCGTTAAATGTATTAAATTTTGTGATTATTTTGAATATGTGTTTTCCACGATGATTATCAATATTAACAAAATAGGAATACAATGAATAGTATATTATTATTTAAATTAATATTGTACAATGATACAAAAATAAACAAAACTAATATTTGAATTTGGATGTAAGAAGTAATCTGCGGGATTACTGATTTTATTGTGAAAATTTGCTAATAGGAAGCTACAAATTGTGAATTGTAGAGCCTATGAAGATACGGACGGTTTTTGATATGAAGATAAGATTTAGATGTGAATTATAAAAATAATATTATTAACTTCAATAATTCAACAATATATAACCTTTCTCGAATTCACTTACGGGAGTTGAGCGACAGCTTCGGGAGTTCTCGGCAAACCGAGGGACTGAGTGCCAGGGGAGTGACCGGCAGTAGCGTGATAATTTATCCATTTTTTACACTCTACTCGCCCGATATTTTCTTGTGTGACAGCCCTACAAAATTAGGGTAATATAATATACGATATTAAGGAGTCGTTTCTCTGTATATCGTTTTCTTTCTAGAGTGAGGTTGGCAGCACATATTGGTACACGGCGCGATCGAACACACTCCGTGGTAGTAATAAATTATTGTTACACCAATTCGATCTCAGTTAAGACTATTGTCCTTTTTGAGGGCAGTTATAGATATATAGTTATAGAGACCTCTTTGAAATTATTCCCTTTTCGATACAAAAGGAATTTTGTAAATCTGTTCATAAACGACGCAGTTCAGAAGTAACAAACATTTAAAAAATTACAATCGCATTGAGAATCGATTAATAAAATGACAAAAAAGAAATTCACCATTAATTGATACGAAATTATAATTTGAAACGGAATTGCGAGTGTGTTAAACATTCTAAAGTATGTAAAAGTAACATAGTGTGGGGTTCGTTATACTAGTTTATGCATTCAATATACATTTACTATATACGACTTATTTTTACTTGTAAAATATGTGAACTGGAATATCGAATCCGGAAATAAGATGAAGTTTATAATTTTTTCTAATAATTCTTAATATGAGAATTATCTGAACTCATTTATATCTTCTTTTAAAGATGGCGATAGAGGACCGGAATGAGACCGCCATAAAGGCAATAACGTCTTTATATAAATAAAAAAAAACAATAATAATAAAAATAAATATATAAAAAAAAAACACCCAATAGATGCTCACAGATACGATTTTTAACTTACACTTAAAAAGCAAAAAAATGGTGCGGACCGAGAGTCTGCAGAAAAAAAAAAAAAACTCATTTATATATAGTTTTAGTATTTCTTTATAAAAGTGTAATACTACTAATAACTAACTTAGTGAATAAAAAAGTAAATTGATTGTTATAGAAGGTATTTTATTCATCCATTCAATAGGAAAAATGTACCTCTTATTATATTTAGATGTAAATAAGTTCGCTTGAAAGAGCTCTCATAAAAGAAAAAGCATTTTTTTTATTCATTTTCTAGAGACGCACTCCTTTATAGCGGTTTTAATGTCGGCTGCTACAAAGAACGAGTAATTAGCCTCAAAAATGTCATAATATATTTTAGTATTTTCTTGCAGTCATGATTAACGAGATAAAATGAAAAAAAATGCGCTTAAGATAATACTGTCACTATAATGAAGTTTGGAGAAGGTAACACTGTGGCCTCTTTGGAGTAAACGTCATTGTTTTGTCGTCGCAGCTTATATTAGGTAGTTACTAAAATAAAACACATATACTCAAATATTTCAAACTATAATTTAACCTATCAAGGTTAATCTATGTATGATATATATGCAACGACTTTGGATTATCTTAAAGGTAATATTCGAAGTCACACCGTTTTTCGATTGAAACAAAACCGAACTCAAAAATTTCTACTTACTAAAGTAGCACTAATACGCGATGATAGCTTAGTGGTATTATATTTGCTCGCTGTATCAATTGTTGTTGGTAAGAATTTTTTTTTATGTCATTGGAGGCAAACGAATAGGCGGGTCACCTGATGTTAAGTGATCACCGCCGTCCATGGACACTAGCAACACCAGGGGAGTCGAAAGTGCGTTGCCAATCTGTGTTTGGGGGGAGGCGGATAGGATAGGGAGTGGGGGGCGGGGAGGGGAGAGAGGTGAGTTTGGCTTCCGGCGCTCTCACTGACCGAACGAAACGCAACAATGCAAGCACCGTTACTTCACGTCGGTATTCTATGAGAGGGTGGTACTACCTTGGACGAGCCGACCCATTCATGCTGAAACCAGTAATAGTTTCAGCGTGGCTCTACCACCTACAAAAGAATTGCGTATTAGAGCTTTCGATGAAGAAATATATCGTGAAGCAACATTGGCATTATGATAAGTCTTTTTCTAGCGTCGACTTGACTAACTATCACCGTCAAGTTAAAAGTTTCTCTTAAAAATCATGTAGATTTGTTCCAGCAGACCTAGACCACATCGTATCCTAAAGTCTATAAATTACAAAATAAGATATGCAACTTTCAATTAATTTATTTATCGATCTATCCATTAACGATAGGTTTTCTGTTGAACACCGAAAGGTGATTTAGTAATTTACTTCAAAGCATTTTAATCATTCGAACCGTTCCGGAAAGACGCGTGGATTGCCTTCATCCCGCGTTATCATTTGGGATGATAATAAAGATGGCGGTGAAGCTCGTAAACGGATTGGATTCGCGACCCTCTCAAAGGTTTACGAGGCACTCGACAATTTGCGGCTTTTGCTTTCCCTACAATGTTGCGTCAAGTACTAATTTGGACTCTATAATATTTTCACAAACAAATCTTTTTTATATATAAAAAAACGTAAACTACTGTTCATTTTACGTGGTAATTGTAGTCGCTATCTGTAACAATTCTTAAAGATAATAGAACAGAAATGAGTTAATTGTCCAATATATTGTTACCTAAAAAGATTTAGTTGGAACGCGTCATATGTTAGCGCATTTTCTCAGCCCCACCTTGCAAATTATAATACAACGGCTTTGCAGTAAAAGTAGGTGTGTTGGTTACAGCACTCGAAATTGCATACGTGCACAGTTTATTGCCAATAAAGCCAGTCTGTAAGAGTTTCACTGCTGGACAAAAGGCCCCCCTCCCCGGAAGAAAGTTCGGATATAATTACCAAGCTAGTCCACAATGTACTAACGATTTCAAACGTCGATAATTCCACGATTCTATATTTTACCCATATACAGTATATAAGAACATTTTTCGATTTCAGATTTCCTCACCATGTTATCCTTCACTATCGGCCGATCGTCTTACCAATTTAAATTACCAAGTGAACATGAATTTTGAAAAATTTATTGATACAATCGAGTTTTGTACCGGCGGATAGATATCGAATATCGAATCAATATTCCGCTGGGATAATTACTTGACTATCATGAATGTTTTTTAATATAGTAAACCCAGAGGATGCTAGAATTCAAATCAGCGTTAGAATATGCTAAGGGGATTAGTTCTCAAATTGATAATGTTGAATGGAACAGATATTACAGACATGTCTAACATTACAGTAGCAGTTGGTCACACGAGCACAAGATAATGGTCAATCACTAACGTGATCCTCATAACATATTGGTTCATTAATTTTTTTGTATATCCCAGAATATAAAGATTTCAGCATTTTATCATTACTTTAACATACATATGTATCGATTTCGAAAAAAACAATGATGGCTTAATTGATAGCGTATTGGACACCGCGTCGATGGGCGTAGGTTCGAATCTTAGCAATTGAACCGGAGCATTCAGCATGGTGGTAGGGTTTTTTCTAAGTCCGCCTGGCTAACTATCACCCTCAAGTTGTCTGTAGCCAAGCACCTCTTGCTCTGTTCCGGCAGCTGCACTTAATAGCTATCCAGTCAGTTTAAAAAATATAAAATCTACGCCATGAACCAATAAAACTTCCATTTTAATATAAAATATTACCGGTCGTGAATATATTAAAAAAATTGCAGCGAAATCAAATTATTTTCCCGGGGAAAAGGCACAAGATAAAATTAGCTTTTGTTTGTACTGGGCCAATGTATTGGGGATTAAATTGGGTACGGCGCTCGTACCCTTTGTTTATAAATTGAGACGTCGAGCTTTAAGGGTTCATCACAGACTCCCCTCATAATATCATAACTACGGTTAGCTATGTTTATTTATTGATTTCATATTTATTGTTTCTATATCTACTTGTACTATTGTAACCGTGGTAACTGGTATACACCGGAATTTAATTCAGACAATTACTAATTCCATACTTTATGTCTGTTCATATTAAATTTTATAATTGATTTTTAACTAACTTGCTGAGAAGCTAGAGATATGCAATTTTTGGCATTAGTTATAATGGAATGATATTGCAAGAAAATGGAGATAAATAAAATAGTGCGTGGAGTCCCTCCGCGCGGAAGAAGTGAAACTTCGTAATGTGGAAAGGAAAATAGGAAGGGATAGAAATTGATTTTCAGTAAAATTATATTGTTTCTTTAAGACAAACTTTATTAACATTGTTTACAATTCACAATTGACCGCATCTTTTAATTATCATTTTCGAGTGGAGAAATATCAAAATGTATAATATTTACAATGGGATTATGATAACTAAAGTAAGATACGAAATGTTTGATTATTTTTCTCGCTCTGTCACTTTCTATTCCCCCTCCCCATGAGCGTTGAACGTTTAACGCAACAGTGCTTTCATACCTCCTCCATGGTAGCGTTAAACGTTTAACACAGCCTTGTTGGAAGTCGCATTAGAAGTTGCACTTCAATAAGACACTTTTTCTGAGAGCGGCCTTAAAAACCGGCGCGGGCGGTATACATAGGCGAAAAAGGTGGAGTTCCGATAGGGAGTTCCGATCGGGCCGTCGTCGTGTACAGACGTGCCTCCGCTGCGTCCGCTACTCTCGCCGTCCGATCCGCTATCTCGCTCTCGCGCTCGCGCTCGCTTCACTTCGCCTCCGACGCTCTCGCAGTTAGTCGTGTCCGCGCTTCGCTCGCGTTCAGTCGGTCTCCGCGCGCCGTACGCACAGTGCTGTCTTCGAGTTTCGTGTCGCCCGCTTCGTGTTTACGTTGTGTCGCGCCGCGCTTCTTCGCGTTCAGTGCCGTGTGTGTCGCGTTTAGTGCCGGTTGATCGTCGCGTATCGTGCGTTACGAACACTCGTGTGTGTCCGCCGCGAATCGTCATTTGCCGTTACTAGCAATAGTAACAGTTTGTCAATTGTTACAACAGACTGTCAATCGCAAGGCGCTCGACTTTAGAGCGTATCAAACCGCACCTTTCGGTGCGAACCCGGGTTAATTTCTTTTGAAAGTCCAGTCGTCTGGCCAACTCACGGATACCTAACGGTGTAGACAACGAACTGAGTTGGAGCGACCTGTCCGCTCGCCGTAGGCCCCGCGGCCTACTGCATTGACAGACGGGCCTGGGTAGCTTGGCCTTGGCGAGGTCGCCTAGTCAAGTCCACGGTGTCTCCCTCCCACCCACCTGATCCCCTCATTCCATCCTCGGGTGTCTGTTTGGGCGTAGCCCGGTTTACCGGTCTGCGTTCTCGGCCCCGGGATTGCTAGGGCTCTCCCTCTAGGCTTTGTAGGCTCTATACCGTGCGGCATTGCACTTCGCCCACAGGTATTTTGGTCCGGACTCGGATAGTCCCGTAATTTTCCGTTCAGGCGCGCCCCCCTGCCCCTAAGGCAGGGAGGTTTGTTTCGCGGCTCCCCTATCCCCACTCAGGCCCCGGTATGGCCCAGCCAATCACCCTCGAGCGCGAACATGCTCGGTTTCGCGAGTTCGTCATGAACTGCTGTCCGACAGCCGTCACTGAGTACGATCGCTTCTGTAGAGAGGCGCGAATTTTTCAAAACGGAGGTCCCCCGCCCACAGTCCCATCCAACGCTGTCTTTCCTATAACAAACTCCTTCTCCCTACTCTTGCAGGAAAACCAGACCGCTGTAGAAGCAAACAACCCCTCCGCTCCCATCCCAGACGAGGAGGGCTCCGATATGGAGCAAGATCCCGCGAACGATGGCTTCTCCACCGTCTCGCACCGCCAGCGCCATAAGCGCGCGAATCCCTCTTCCGATAACGAGGGCCCTAAGCCCTCGAAACTTCTCAACGTTGATGGCACGAAAGTGCCAAAAACGACATCCACGCCCTCCAGACCGGCTTCGCCTCAAGCTGCGGAACCCGCAGTCACGAGTAAGAAGCCCCGCCCACCGCCCCCCGTTACGATCCAGGACAAGGCGTCCTGGGTCGAGATTCGTCACATGCTGGAAACAGCAGAGATTCCCTTTACCTCCGCCGTGAATACCCCTGTCGGTATCCAGGTGAAGGTCGCGACCCCTGCCGCCCATAAAAACCTGACTCGTTTCCTTCGGGATAGCAAGTTCGGTTATTTCACTCATTCGCTCGAGGAAGAGCGCTTACTACGAGTTGTCATCCGTAGAGTCCCCGCCGAAATCCCAACCGATGACATCTCCGACGACCTCAACGAAAAGGACATTCCTGTTCGTGAGGTACACCGCATGCGCTCTCCGCGCACGAAGGCACCCTACAATATGGTGTTAGTCGTTCTCGACCGCACCAAGGAAGGGAAAGCCATTTTCGATCTCTCAACCCTCTGCGGCCTCTCCGGCATCATTGTCGAGCCGCCGCGCAAAACGTCCGTACCCTCACAGTGTCACAACTGTCAGGTTTACGGACACTCCGCACGTAACTGTCGCCTGCGTCCCAGGTGTGTTAAGTGCCTCGGCGACCACTCCACTAAGGAGTGCTCCCGCTCTCCGACCTCCTCTGACCCTCCGAGCTGCGTCTTGTGCCGCGGCGAGGGCCATACCGCGAACTATCGCGGATGTCCCCGCGCCCCGCGCACAAAGTGCCCCCGCTACCCCAGACAGGTCTCCCCGTCTAGGACGCCCGCCGCCACCGCCCGCCCCCGACCTCCGCCTCTCATATCCCGAGAGTCCTTCCCGAGCCTGCCGAGCACATCTCGTGCACCGGCAACGTCCGTACCCGCGACTAGCGCGCCCCCCCGCCCCTACCGGGCCCCTCAGGCCCCGTGGGCTCCTAAGCCCGCGTCCCAGCCGATCCCTAAATCCCAGGCGGCTAAGCCTCCACAGGCCGACCCCGCATGCTCCTTTTCCCTATCGAGTATTGACTACGTAGGTCAATTACTCATCTTCCACGAGATCTCGGAGATCTCGGCATACGAAGAGACGGTCCGAAATCCGACTCTAGGTCCCATAACAGCGATACATAGGTTCCCAGCCATCTCGGCTACCCTACAACGGCTCGTGCGCGCCGCCGTTAATAAATAAATAACTCATATAAGTTAGAGTAAATCCGTGTATTTGCGTCTAACTTCCCCTAAAACGATCGAGTAATAATAATAACTTTTACTATTTCTATTTTTAGATTCCGGCGCCGACGCCGTTCAGTTAATTTTAAATTCGATCTTTTAATATGCGTGTTTGCGCCCACGCACGCGTAACCTTCCCTGACGCCGCCGTGAGGGAAGGAATCCCCGCTAGCTCCCGCACACATCGTGGTTCTCAGTGATATCTCGAGCCGAGGTCGTCCCCGGTTGGAGCCCCCGAGATATCACTTTCGCGACACAGTGACTCACCTACATCACTTGTACTCACACATGAGATCAACTCTCACCACACGTGCACATACATACACATAGTGGATGGGTTTGTTTTTTTTCCCTTTTTTTCGAGCTGAATCGAATAGTTTAGCTTGTTTCATTCCGATATACACGTATGCATTTGTGAATCATGCAATCTCGATTGCATGATTCACAAATGAATATATGTATGAATAGCTTAGAATAGTTTAGCTAGGTTAGATCCGGGATAACAGCAACAGCCCAAGCCGAGGTGTGCCGCGCACCCTTGAGCTAGTTGCCCAAACAAAATCGGCTGAGTGCCTTAAGCGCTCGCCTTAGTAGTCCGGTGAAGCTGTAGAGGCCTCTAAAAAGGCCAATAGCATAGTCAGTCCGAAAAAAAAAAAAAAAAAAAAAAAAAACACTTTTTCTACTTTAGCTATGATTCGATGACAATAAAGTGAAATAAATTTGAAATTTGTCGCGAAGAATCGGAAAATTAATACCTTTAGTTCGTCTTAGAAATACTGTACATTAATTTTTGTCTATTGAAAGTAATATGATATAAAATATTAATTTATATAATATTCAGTATTCTCATAAGGACCGAAACTAGAAAGTCTAGAGATATCCAGAGACACTTCTAAATGAAGACGACAATTGTGAATAAAAATATTTTTTAATATATCTTCAAATATAATATTTCAAAGTAACATGACTTTACCAATATATCGCTGAGCAAAAATATGATTTGCTGAATTGCTTTCTGATATAGCTAATAAGAAAATAAGGCAGCCGATTTAAATGAACTCTTATGATATTATCCGCAATCTCCTCGTTTTCGTAAGGGCGTGGTTACAGTCGTGCAATTAATGTATTATGGGTTGTTGGCAATATTTAATTAAACGTAGTCTTAATATAGACAAAACAGTACACCATTTAGTACTTTAAAGTTCCTATATTTAATTATATAGTATATAATTAAATTGTAAATGAAGTCATGTGGCTTAGGATATCTTGTTTTTAAATTTATAATTCATGTTATATTATATATTGTAAGTACAATATACATTATAAGTTACATATGAACTTTCTTAAATCAGTTATCTCTTATTACTAATTTATTAAAACATTTTAAGGACAGGGTACTATGATACTATGGGCACTATGTACTATGTACTATGGGCACTATGTACTATGTACTATGAAATTATACTGTAATAATATTACAAGCACTAAAATCTATCAGACCAATGTTTACTTAGGACAATGATTCAATTTACATCGAGAAAATTGTATTTTTTTTTCTCGAACTGACTATGCTATTGACCTGGTAAGGTCTTTACAGCTTCACTGGACTACTAAGGCGAGCGCTAAAAGGCACTCAGCCGATTTTATATTTAGGTAACACGCTCAAGGGTGCTCGGCACACCTCGGCTTGGGCTGTTACCTGAAAAAACCCGATCTGACCTAACTAAACTATTCTAAGCTATTCATACATATTTCATTTGTGAATCATACAATCGAAATTACATGATTCACAAATGCATACATGTATATTGGAATGAGACAAAATTATGTCACTACAAGAGACAATAGCTCCACGTTGGCGCTTGGGGGCACCAAGTCGTTTTACGGAGAATCGAGTCGGTGATGCAAACATTGTCATGTAACAAAATAATGGTCGTAGGATTGTTTCTAATACCCGTCTGACTAGCTACCACCCTCGAGCTATATCAGTCGCCAAGTACCTAATGTGTTTCGGTAGCTACACTTGAGAGTCGAGAGCGTCTTACTTTAGCGTACCATTTTAGGATACCTCGTTATTGAACTTTCGACGACATGGTGGTCAAAGGTTGAAGCGATGATGGTTTAGTTGATAGCGTGGTCGACACAGCGTCCATAGACGTAGGTTGGATTCCTTGCAACTGCGTCTTTAATAAAAGATATTTGAAACGATGATGGCTTAGTTGATAGCGTGGTTGACACAACGTCGATAGACGTAGGTTGGAATCCTTGCAACTGAGTCTTTAATAAAAGATATTTGAAGCGATGATGGCTTAGTATGATAGTGTGGTTGACACAGCGTCGGTAGACGTAAGTTGGGATCCTTGCAACTGAGTCTTTAATAAAAGATATTTGAAGCGATGATGGCTTAGTTGATAGCGTGGTTTGCATAGCGCCGATAGATGTAGGTTGGAATCCTTGCAACTGAGTCTTTAATAAAAGATATTCGAAACGATGATGGCTTAGTTGATAGCGTGGTTGACACAACGTTGATAGACGTAGGTTGGAATCCTTGCAACTGAGTCTCTAATAAAAGATATTTGAAGCGGTGATGGCTTAGTATGATAGCGTGGTTGACACAGCGTCGGTAGACGTAGGTTGGGATCCTTGCAACTGGGTCTTTAATAAAAGATATTTGAAGCGATGATGGCTTAGTATGATAGCGTGGTTGACACAGCGTCGGTAGACGTAGGTTGGGATCCTTGCAACTGAGTCTTTAATAAAAGATATTTGAAGTTCATGGCTTAGTTAGCGTGTTTGGACATCGCGTCGATGGTTATAAGTTCGAAGATATTTGATTGAAGAAGGCGTTACTTTGCGGAAATCCATCATTAAATATTATAGCGGGGGCTACTTTGCACTTCCGCCTGGAATTGATTGAACACTATTACGTCTAAATTTGTCGTGATTACACGTCAATCTGCAATCTTGATGGTGGTAGAGCCACGTTGAAACTATTACTGGTTTCAGCATGAATGGGTCGGCTCGTCCGGGGTAGTACCACCCTCTCACAGAAAACCGACGTGAAGTAACAGTGCTTGCATTGTTGCGTTTCGTTTGGTCAGTGAGAGCGCCGGATACCCACCTCCTCTCCCCTTCCCCGTTCTTCCCCTCCCCATCCCCCACTTCCCCACTCCCCTCTCCCCCAAACACAGGTTGGCAGCGCACTTGCGACTCCCTTGGTGTTGCAAGTGTCTATGGACGGTGGTGATCACTTACCATCAGGTGACCCACATGTTCGTTTGCCTCCTATAACATAAAAAAAATAAAATAAAAAAATAACATATTTTAATTAATTTATTGATAACTAGCGTGCCCGGCAGACGTTGTTCCGCCATGATTATAAAAAAATCCGGGACAAATTATATACCAAAACGTTCATCGTGAATCACTTTATCCACTAGTGAAAACCGCATAAAGATCCGTTCAGTAGCTTTTGAGTTTATCGCAAACAGACGGACAGACAGACGCGGTAGGGCACTTTGTTTTATACTATGTAATGATGATTATATTTATATTAATTATATATTGTATAATTAATATATAAATATACATATATATATATTGATTAATAGATTCACTTTTTGTTGCAGTTAGACGTAGTAGTGTTCAATCAATTCCAGGCGGAAGTGCAAAGTATCGTCCACTATAATATTTCTAAGTTCGAATCCTAATAACTGAGTCGGAACTTTCGACGAAGCAAAACATTGTGATGGAACCATAACATGGTGGTAGGAGTTTTTCTAAGTCCGCCTAGCTAGCTACTACTCTCAAATTGAAAATCTGCCGTCAAGCACCTATTGATGTGTTCCGGCATCTGCAAATTGGAACCAGTGCCCTCTAGGTTTAGGGTGCTTACCATGTTAGACCACATAGTCATTTAGCATCAAATTGCATATAATGCTAATACCTATAAAGTAAAAATTAAAAACGGAAGTTTGAAGTACACATTTCTTTTTTTTATCACGCTTTTATTAGCTTCACCTGTATGTATGTATGTTTGTAACCGACCCCTTTGAGCTCGATTTTGTTCTACTTTGAACAATCAGATTTAATTCAAACTTTGCACACCTGTCAAAGGTCGATGACAATGCAATAATCCGAAAAAAAAAAGTTAAAAAAATTTAACTAAAAAATGAAAAATAATGCGTCACTGTTAATATCAGCACCTCCAGATATCAGTATTTTTATCATTTTTTTGACACTTTTTACAAAAATATACATTTATTTCTAATTTACACTATTCTTAATCCAAATTTATTAAATTTTATTTTCTGTTTTTTAGTTGGTTTTTTTTATGAAAGCGTATTTTTTTAGTTTTTTAAACTATTATTTATTTTACTTTATTTTTGGGAACCAATCTTTTAGATTATTACTGCCATTGTCGAGTAGTTAATAGTATTACAAGTTCCTCTTCCAATCCATTTTTGGCAACTAGGCTCCCAGTAGACTATTACTGCCATTGTCAAGTGAGTATCGCTATTACACGTTTCTTGATATAATTTCAATGAACTAACAAGATAGCGGCCATCTTGTTAGAACTTTCCATGGAGTTTTTGTGGCGTCTCAGAATTTATGGTCCGTGGTATTATTTTCCATTCACTTCACTTATGCACAATAAATATAGAGTCAAGTAACACAAGATTATGAATAAAATATAAAATCTACTACATGACAGACCAAAATCCAGCCAAAAACTCCTACACATTTCTTGAAGAGGTATTCTAAAAATATAAAGAAGGTCTTATAAAAGTCATTGTTTCCTCGTATCTAAGACAGTAGTGACATATTTCGTACCCATTTCTTTTATTTTTATTGAATTGTCTGCAAAAAAAAACGTAACATTTTACGAGTAGGCTGTGTGACAAACCCGTGCTGTTATCCAGAGAACTACGCCCGGTACATAAAATAAATATGATGTAATAAACGTATTTACTCCATAAAGTTGTTAGATGTTTCGGTGTTGGCAATATATACGATAACGCAATAAGTGAACTCGAGAGATAACGTATTTAGTAATAACAATACGATAAATTGTAGAGATATTATAAGTATTTGCGCTATACGTAATGCAAATGAAAGAAAATTAGTGTTAGTCCTTTAGTTGAAAATCGACTATATGATAAGTGGTATTAAGTTGTTTCTTCACGTGTTTATACATAAATATTATTATCTACTATGATCAGTTTTTCTAAATGGTAAAAACTGTTTGAGTATTGTCCAATATTTAAAAATTTTATTGAATATTAGCTTCTGCACGCGACTCCGTCCGCGTGGAATAGTTACTTTGGACCATCGCTAACACGCAGCGGAGCTCTCAAAAGAAAGAAAAAACCGATTTTGAAACATTCTTAATTGGTGCTATGCTCCCACTGGTCTTAGCGCGATAATATATATATATATATATATATATATATATATATATAAATGTGCTATCTAACACTGAAAGAATTTTTCAAATCGGACCAGTAGTTCCTGAGATTAGCACGTTCAACCAAATAAGTTAAAAATTGCTACTCTCTCGTAATTAACTCGTGTCATCATTCAAATTACAATAACTTATGATAGAGTAACCCGATTTTAATGAAACAAAGACTAAGTTACTCCTGAAGATATGCTTCAAGATTTGAGGACCCAGTGCTTTAGTAGTGATTCGTGTTTATACAAACAGACAGACAGACAATCATTTCTAAAAATGATTGAAATGTATTCTATTACTTATTCTTAGACACCTGCAACAATTTTTTTCACAAAAATAGAAAAAATACAAACATTTACATTCTTAATATATGTATAGATATAAATAAAAAAAAAAAAAAAACGACGACCGTACCAACATGCGCGACTAATATCGAGGTTCAATTTCTATTTTGTTGGTAGCTTTTTTTCGAGACTTAATGAGCGGTTAAGCAGACAGCTTCATACTGTTAATTTTGTGTCACAAAAATTAAAATTTCACTCTCATCATTTTTTCATAACGCGCCTAAAGAAGTATAACTTCAAAAACTTTT
Organism: Antheraea yamamai; assembly: GCA_036509395.1. Classification (NCBI taxonomy): domain Eukaryota; kingdom Metazoa; phylum Arthropoda; class Insecta; order Lepidoptera; family Saturniidae; genus Antheraea; species Antheraea yamamai. The sequence continues at coordinate 4,933,819 of AP028438.1, read as the reverse complement.
ATTATTTCACCATAATGTAATACCCCTTGAAGACAATTATATACAATTTTACCGGTGTTTCAAATTATTCAATTTGTCCCTCCAGTTAAGCGGTAATGTTACCTGAAACCGTAAACACTTGACGTATGTCTCGGACGCGTCAATTGCTAGCCCTTTATGGACTTTCTGACACTTGGAGCAATAAAGGTGATCATAAAGCGGTGCGACATTCCGGGTAGTCGGTTGCTATGGCGATGACTGGTCAACAAACTGCTGAAATATCTTTAGTGCCACCCATATTGTTATTATTTCAGGGAACAGTATACGACACGAGCAGTTTTATAATCTTCTATATAACTAACATTATGGCGTCCGCCGTAGTACGCGCATCAATTACTGGTTAGATTTCGACCACATTTCTTTGTTTTACTTCTTAGACCCTTGGTCTTTATATAAAAGATTATCACGACAGCTTCATTTAATGTAAAGTTTTGAGAAATAAGCACTACGAATTCAGCGATGACGTGTAATTGTTTCAGAAGTAGTGGGGCAAGCGGTGTGCTTATGTCATTTCTTCTGTACATAGCATATATTGTTAAGATAAAAAACAATGCAGATGAAGTCGTGGTTATCAGCTAGTCTTATGTAATTATTTATTGGTTGACTTTTTATATCGCTTTGAATTCTAAGATTTTAACTACTTAGATCTATTAAGCTGTCATTTATGTTCAAGTTATTGATAGTAAGCACACTATGGATGTATATTGTATAAATACAAATAAACTGAGGTGCCTGTAGTTTATTCGGGCTAATCTCCGAAACGAGTGAACGGATTTTGACGAAACCCTTACCAACAAACAGACGGCCTTTCAGAATACTATGTTGACTATATATAAAGATGATTTTAATAGGGATATGCTTTTCTTAAATGATAAAATTTTATAGAGGTAACTGAAATTTGATAAGTGGGTTTTAGCAGTAGAAATAAAATTATAATTAAAAGAGAGCCCACAATTATTTCAGATAAAAAATCGTTTTAAAAGCGTTTGCACGTGAACAAAGTCACAGGCAGCATCTAGTGTAGCAATATTATTGTTTTTTTTATATCATAGGAGGCAAACGAACAGGCGGGTCACCTGATATTAAGTGATCACCGTCGTCCATAGACACCAGCAACACCAGGGGAGTCGCAAGTGCGTTGCTAGCCTGCGTTGAGGGAGGAGGGAAGGAGTGGGGTAGGGAGGAGAGGGGAAGTGGGCCTCCAGCGCTCTCACTGACCGAACGAAACGCAACAATGCAAGCACTGTCACAGGTTATCGTATTTTGATAAAGCTCTGTATCTTATACTGGAAAAAGAAATAGAACCATTATAGCATTCATTTACTGCATGTCTGACTCTATCATAAAAAAAACATTTTTCTCAAACAGCTAGCTGTGATCTCATATACCTCTAACTTTATAAAGTTGAAATTCATATTAAACGGTAAAATTAAATATTGCGTAGGATTGCTCTAGAAACCAAGTTTCTAAGCTAACGTTATGAAGAATTCTCATGGTACAATTTCCATTTGCAACTTGTTCGATTTATTTATATTGGTATCGTTTATTTGTCGTTCTAACATACGGGAGCAATTTGATTTTTATGAGACTATCGGAAAAGATTGTCGGTGCTATTAACCGATTACAATAATAAGTAGTTAAAAGTATGACTTTGTTAAGCTCACGAAGATGCGTTAATTGTTAAGTCGGGAAATCAAACTACAGATTAATTATGCATTATACTAGCAGGACCGGTGGATGTTGTCCCGCCATGATAATTTAAAAAAATCTTAACAAATGTTATACCTAAACCTTCCTCATGAATCACTTTACTCTACTGGTGAAAACCGCATGAAAATCCGTTCAGTAGTTTTTGTGTTTATCGCTAGGAGACAGTCAGACAGACGTGGCTGATGACATTGTTTTATAATATGTAATGATTATTAATCTGAAATAATTAATATTGTTATACCAATAAGTTTTAATTTCTTTAAATCACCTCTTTAATTATTAAATGAAGTAGGAAAAGGTCAAACATTTACTATTTTGAATAAACAGTAGGTATGTTAACATAACATTGTAGGTAACATTGACTATATATATATATATATATTATCTATATGGGAAAATTTAAAGTTCGCTGGAGGACCAAGGAATTGAAATTAATAGCTGTCCTTTGGGCATAATTTTTGTTTGGATATATCCTATGATATTTTGGAGTGAGAATAAAAAAAAAAGTATCGACTTTTTTTGGCACACCCTAATATATATATATACTAGCGGGCCGGGCGGACGTTGTCCTGCCTTAGCAATAAAAAAAAAAGTCAACCGCAGCGCCACCTACCGGGTCCAATTGTGAATCTAAACCATTCTCGGATCCACTCGAACACGCACAAAAAATTTCATCAAAATCGGTCCAGTCGTTTAGGAGGAGTTCAGTCACATACACACGCACACAAGAAATATATATATTAAGATATATATATATTTATATACTAGCTGACCCGTGCAACTTCGTCTGCACCAAATCGGTGATCACTGGTGCCAATTGTATTTTTAAACGCGAAAAAAAATTATATAACTAAAACCTTATTGCAGTCACACAATCGGTTTCCAATTGTGAATCCAAACTATCAAGGGACTCAATCAAACATATACCCAGATGGTATGTGAGAAATCTTTTAAAATAAGCCTACAACCCGTTCGTAGCAACCAACATATATTGGTGGTAATGTGAAAAAAAGCTTTAAAGGTCTATGGACCCCCCAGTTTCTAACGAATTTCCTTTCCCTTTTTGTAGACGTTTACTATACAGTCAGTAGAGTTTACATTATAAAATATCAAGTTGATGGAGTTAAATTATAAATTAAACGATCAAATGTATTCATAAAATAAAATAATGATGAATGAAACACTGAATAATATCATAACTATTTTCAACTTGTATTAAAACTTTTTCACACTCCATTGTATTGAAGAAAAATATAAATATTAAAAAGATATGAGCACGACGCGTCAAATGTCACTTGCCTGTAACTATTTGTCTAAGAGCTAGCAACGGTTTCGAAAAAGAAAATAAGCCAGTTTTTATATATCTTTATGTTCTTCCGATCAGAGTGCGCTTGGCTGCCGGTAAACGTTGCGTTTATTAGTGCATATCGCACCTTTACAGGCAAAAATATTGATTTTTATATAATTTTGGAATGTTTTGTTTTTTACTAACTTTGAAACGCTACTAAAATATGAAATTATCATTGCCAGACATTTTAGTTATTAACAATAATGTGCCCGATGCTATTTTTTTTGTAAATAAAATAAAGTATGTCCAAACCATTATAAGATAGCTGTAATTTTATTATTATTATTATTTATTTTTTAATGAAGGCTTAGTCGCCTTCTCGGCTATATCGCCTAAGTGACATACAACTATATAACAATAAGAATGACAATAAACTTAACAATAGCTTATATTAATTTTGTACAATTCTTTAGCATCTTTCGAAGTGGGGTCAGACAATAACGAATTCTACAAACCAGTGTGGAACGAACCAGAAGCATTAAGCCGAGATCTAATATCTTCGTTTCGAACACATTCTGCTAGGATGTGGTGCACATCATCGATGAGTTCACAACTCTGGCAGAGTGGTGATAGTACTTTACGCATCAGGTAGGCGAAGTTTTTACATGGGATGTGTTCTGAGCGTAATCTTATTCCTGTGATTGCTTCCTGATGGCAAATCGTACTGTCATCAATCCATGGTGACCTTAAGGGGCGTGGCTGAATCGTTCTGTACCATATTCGTTTTGTTTTAGAACGCTCATCAAAGTATTCCTTCCAATGCGAGTAACAGCTATTTTTAAATACTGAGCATACATCCAAGTAAATTGGTAAAATATTAATAGGAGCACCTTCGGAGGATCCTTCTCTAGCTAAAAGATCAGCTCTTTCATTCCCAGTTATACCTATATGAGAAGAGATCCATTGTAAAACAATTACTTTGTTCTTTGTTTTGAAATCTAGTAATTGCTTCAAAATAGTGTTTGTAGGCTATCGGTATTCCTCGAAAAGTCGAGGTACATCGCGCTACGTGTTGAAGAACACTTTTTGAATCGGATAAAATAACAATCTTAATGGATTCAGTTGATTGTGCAAATGATAAGGCCTCTGCAATTGCTATTAATTCAGTGTGCATAATTGAAATATTTTCATCAATTTGAAATTTCATAAAAGTTTTGGAATTTGACTCAAAAAATGCGGCTCCGAAATAATTACCAGCTTTAGGTCCGTCAGTGTATATTTTAACAAAATTTTGATAATGTTTATTAATATATTGAAGACAAATATCTTTTATTTTAACAACATCATATTGACGCTTCGTCTTCCAAATACCATCTACATTTATTTTAATTATATTGTGCAAATCAATGTTATCGACCCAGGTGTGTAAAGTGAACATTTCATGTTTTATACTTGTTTGACTTGGAGTATTTTTATATTGAGAAAAAATAGTGGTCTTTTTCTTTTACTCCAATAGAGTCATTGGAAAGAGGTAGACAGTTCTTCTGATACATTAGTTAATTCGTTCTTTTCGAATGACTTAAATTTAAATAGAATTTTGCCAGCTTAATATTGTCTCCTAAGGTGTAACCGACATATGCTCAATTCGCTTTCCATAACATGGATTGGAGTACTTTTAATGAAACCCCCGATCATTCTCATGGCCTGGTTTTGGACTTTTTCAAGTTTATAGAGATTAACCTGAGCACTACTATCATAAAGAATGCTGGCATAGTCAATACGACTGCGTGTAATATTGAAGTATAAACGAACTAAATGTTATGGATGAACACCCCAATTAAAACCGGCTAATGCTTTGAAAACGTTTAGAAACTTAGAGCTAGATACTGCAACTGCATTGATATGTTTACCCCATTTTATGTATGATAAAGATAGCGATAATTGTGGAAGCGCCTGTTATAGACGCATGTATTCAAGATGACGTCAGTCTCGAGTCATATGTCTACGTTTATGGTTGTTTTTCGTTTACGGTGTTTACGGTGAAATCTCAATATCATAATGGTTAATAAAATGAAATATGTTCTTTGCAATGGAAAAAATAAAATGGTTTGAAATGAATTATTTTATTTATAAAGAATATCATCGGGCACATTATTGTCAATATCAAAATTGTCTGGCAGTGATAAATTCATGTTTTTAATAGCGTTTAAAAGTTACTGAAAAAAAATGTTCCTTAAATTATTTATAACCCAAAATTTTAACCTGTAAATGTGTGATGCGCATTAAAAAACACAACGTTAACCGGCTACCAGGTATTCTGAATTCTGTTTGGAATGGCATAATATATCTTCATTTTAAAGAACCAGTTTTTCTAAAATTCTCGTTCTTCCAACATTGCTGGCTCTTGTACTAAGGTGTCGCAAAAAAGTCTAGTTACATTAACTACAATTTTTTGTCTTTCGTTATCCTGGAGAACCCCTTACATTTTATGGGACAAAAAGTATCCTAAATGTAACCTTGGAATATTAGTTATTATTGTGTCAAGTTTCGTTAAAATCGGTTCAGTACTTTCAGCGTGATGCGTGTTCACAGGGACAGAAAGACAGACAGACAGACAGACAGACAGACAGACAGACAAAAATTGTAAAAAGATTATTTTTGGCTTCTATATCGATAACAAAGTCTACCCTGATCAAAATTTTCAAAAAATATTTAATGTACAGATTTGACCTTGCTACAGTTTTATTATAGTATAGATGACGTGTGGTGGATAATACGTATTACACATTTCATAAAACTTTTAAAGAAAAATGTAAATTAAGTACAGATAATCTTGAAATTAATAATAGTGTTGAATCATAAATCTAGTATTTGATTAGTTTTTTTAAAATATAAATGTTCAGATAACGTTAATTATTGCCAACCTGTATTTAATACTCCATTCGTTGATTATATTAATATGTTGTGTAAAATTAAATGTTTCTTTGATTTTTTATCGTCATTATTGGTATTTTCTCGAATACTCGTTTTGGTCATTGTACTGGCCTTCTCAGGTTATATTATTAATAAAAATTGTTCTGTTTGTGTTACAGAATAGTCCAACGTTTACTTATGCACTTCATCCTCGAGGAATATATTTTATTATCCATGAGGATTAAAAGGGTAAAATCAACAACATTGCGGTTTGATCTCCTTGTAATACTTTGTGTTCCATATGCACATCTCATGAGTAAATATTTTAAGAACTTATTTATATTACAGCACGTTCTTGAAAAACAACGATAAATCTTTTAACAAATCGTTTTCCATCTACCTTAAAAGATAAATATAAAACGCTTAAAAACAACATTTTTCACGCACGTCTCAATCATATTCTACGCATTTAAAACCTTGAATAGAATTGCCAGATGTTAAATTAAACGATATGTCTGACAAGAAAGCAAACGGCCTATGGAATTTACTTGAATTATGTGTGTATTTTAGCGATTTAAAAAAAATCTATATTAATTACTAGCTGTGCCCGCGATTCCGTCCGCGTGGAACCTAATGTAAAAAAACCAGTGACTAATAAAATCACCTGAATATATTAAGTCCATTTACTTATCTACTTTTCTCTCGTACTTAAGTCGCGTCGTCATTAAAATTACAATAACTTTTTATAGAGTGAACCGATTTTAATGAAACCAAGACTAAATGCTACTCCAGGATATGCTTTATGGTTTTCTTTGTGAGGTTTTATCGTGAACGCAGTACCTTAGCAGTGATGCGTGGCCAAACGAATAGACAGAAAGACATTTCTAAAAATAATTTATTACTTATTCCAAGACATCTGCAACAATTTTTTTCACAAAAATGTTAAATTTACAGACAATTTATATCATTATTCTAATAATATGTATAGAAGATATTATTCCTCTATTAACTCCAACATGATGTTACTCGTGTCCGTAGTAGGTGTACATCTCCTTATCTTGCAAGTGCTTCCCGGGTGGTGCTAAACTGTACCAATTTTTGGCCCCTGCACTGTCCCACATAAATTGAACATCGCAACGACATTAGAGTAACCAGTTAATCGATGAAAATAAAAGATGTATATCCATACGATTAAAGAAATAATACTCCAACATCATTACAACCTTCTCTTGCTAGCACTTAGCAGTGTTATGATCCACATTTTGAAATTTAGTTCGCATTAATTTGAAATGTTACAATGTCGTAGCTGTATTTAGTCTTTCATTGTCATCCGCTTCTTTTATAGCCACTAGTTATTAATGTATTACTGTATGTTTTCTGTTACATTGGGAAATATATGGGTATATAAATTTATAAATATTTGATTCACTTAACTTCAAACATGGATAAATCCATTCTACTCTGTTAAGAGATATTAAAAAAAAACTGATAATAATTTTAATTTGTTGATTTTAAATTCAATATTTGTTTATTATCTCAACAGTAGTGAAAAAAACGACCCTGTTCAGCAAATACAGTATTAAAACCATCCATTCTTTCAAAAAACTAATATTTAGATTGGATTTATCTTCATTTGATAAAACGAAATGGAATTTATCCATGTTTGAAAAAACTCCGTGTGGATTTATACACTTTTGATTTAATACACCTGGATTTATCTGAATTTAAAGAAATACCCTTAACACTAGGGATTTGGTATTGGTATACTGTCGACAGTCAAATTTATAATAGCTAAATCAATAAAACTAAAAAATAATACAAAGAAATTATAGAAATCTAGTTTTATTAAAGAAAAAGAGTAGGTAATTTAATTACAATTACAAAATTCAATACTTCTTCTGAGTCATCTTCTTCAATTTTCTCTTCGTGCATTGGTCACCTTATTCCGTTCTCGCTGTTAACCATTTTTTTATAATAACTTAACCATACCAACGGTGTCCAGTCTTGGCCTAAGTTTGTTTTCAAGAATTCGCGAACATCAATTAGTTTTGCTTCATGAACTGGAACTCCAATCGACAGTCTCTTTGGACTAAAATTTTCAAACTATATACTCGTTTATTGATTGTTTTAGCAATACTTAAATTAAATGAAATTCTTAATAAACAAAAAACAACATAAGAAGAATGCAAAAAGCTGAACGTGGCGCGAAGTCAAAAATACATATTATGTATATGTATGATATAATTAATTATTATATTACAAGTAATGGATGCCATCAAACTCTCTTTCAGAAGGAAACATTCCCAGAAGACTCGCCGCCAGAAGACTCGCCGCACGCTACGTTACACATTTTAACATTATATTATTATGTAATAGTTGCGTCTATTTAAATCAATGTTAAATAACACTATTCAATTTAAATTAATTAATTATGATTTTTCTGAAAAACAGATATATTTTTATAATTTTCGATCACCATATACAGATCTACCTATATATAATCCACCTAAAATAAAACTGCATTTCCAATAAAGGCTATTAATAGATTATATAGACAATTAATACATCTTTGAAGGCTAAGTTGCAACGACTTGTATGTCAGTGTGTGTCGCGAATTTAGACCTTTGCGCTCGGAATATGAGATTTTGGCGGAATCTTATTCTATCTTCTAGCGATTTGTATATGTTATTCATAATTTTGTGTTATTGGACTATATATTTTTGAATATTGGTGGCATTTTACGTAATATAATTCGGTTGTCGCGCATATGTAGATGGGAAATAATTGCGTGGAGTATGAATTCTAAGATGCCACAGAAACTCCATGGAAAGTTCTAACAAAGGGGCCATCATCTTGTTAGAAAATTAAAATAATCACAATACACTTGTAACATTATTACCTACTTGATTATAGCAGTCATAATCTAGAACATTATTGGCCTAGAATAAAAACGGAGGGAATACAACAGCGTTAGAAACACTGCAATGGTTTACCGCTCTTCATCCAGTTTCCTTTCCAACAGCGTTTTTTATGAGATTAGAAGACATGTCACTAAACAGCGTTTGATAGAAACATTAATTATGGTAGCACTATCGGCTGACGGTGAAGAAAAACATCGTGAGGAAACCCGAACCTGAGAAATGTTCTTGTAGTACTACTGTATGTGGGGAAAATATATAACTGTGGATATCTCAGAGTTTGAAATCGCCAATACGTCGTGGGCTGGCGTGGTGATTATGCCCATACCTTCCTTCGGGAAGAGGCCTATGGTCCTGCAGTGGGTCTTTTACAGGTTGATGATGATGATGATTAATTATGTCATTTATTCATAACTAATACATTTTTGGGCGATTTTTTTACCAGATATTAAATATATTTAGTCCAAATTTAGTAACCTTACTACACTGTGCCACCCCTGTATTAGGTAATGACGCGTGAAGAAATTATATTTACCCTTAATATTTCGTTTAGATTATCTTGTCGTCTCGTTGATATGAGTTTCGACTTATTGCTACAAAGTAACTGAGCGAAGTGTAACATTTATTGTCTCTTTCCGTAAAAGGGAAAAGGGTAAAATTTATATTACTCCGTTTTGGTGAAAAAGAATGTTTATGATTTCCTTTATCGCAATTTTCGATAAAAACAAGTTTTTTTTAAGAGAATGAGTTTGAGTTTTTTGTTGATATAGAAAATATATGAATAGATATGTTATATGTGAGTCAATAACAATTATTATCTTTAATAGATATGTCTTCTATGTCTCTCTTTAATATTATTAAACCTTATATACCTTAACATATAATTAAACATTTATTGAGGAAAGACTTCTTTGCAGTACGAGAAAAATAGATATTGATCTTACGATTTCGTTTATTTTGTCATAATAAAATTCGGTTACGCATAAGTACAATCCTCGCCAAACTGTTTGATTGTTCTGAATATACTCAGAATACAAATTTAAGTATACATACGTATTATAGTATACGTATAACATCGAGACAAATTACGAATAAATAAATCTCAATTTTTTTTTATATTATAGGGGGTAAACGAGCAGGCGGGTCACCTGATGGTAACTGATCAACGCTGTCCATAGACACTAGCAACACCAAGGGAGTCGTAAGTGCTTTGCCGGTCTGTGTTTGGGGGGAGGGGAGTGGGAAGGGGAGTGGTGAGGGGAAAGGGGGTGGGGAGGTGGGTATCCAGCACTCTCACTGACCGAACGAAGCGCAACAATGCAAGCACTATTACTTCGCGTCGGTTTTCTGTGAGACAGTGGATCTACCCCGGACGAGCCGACCCATTTATACTAAAACCAATAATAGCTTCAGCGTGGCTCTACCACCTACATTTTAGATTCCTACAACAATATTTTAACCTTTTTTTTATAATAAACTCTTGACTATACTATATGCAAGCCCGGGCTCACTGCTATATCTAAACCGGTTAAAAAGATTGTCGATAAATACATGTATTGGTATATACATATAATATAAGACAGTTTATATTCCTATCTATAATAAAATGTATATAGTGTGATTATCCATTGTTGATGCTACTATAGAACTAGACAGCTATAATATACATAGAATATTCCCCTCGTTACGTACATACAACAATAAGCCGTAAAAATCGAATATAATTACGGAAGCTTTTCATTTTTCGCTCATTAATCCCGAGATTTAGTGGCAATACTTACAACTGTTACGTTAGTATCTTTTTATATTTATTTGGATGCGGTCAGGAATTTTGTAAAACGATTTATGCTGGATTATAAATTGCAATTTTACATCCAATAATTATAAGTAACAAGGCGTAGATACGTTACCCTCAGGTTATCTTGACAAAATAAATGACTGTTCACTTTAAGACTAAAAAAACAATTTGGACAGAGTATAAATTATGTAAACTTGTATATAACCTAAAAAAGTGTCACCTTTACGAGTGTTTTTACACTGCCGATTTAAAAGAAGTTATTATTAACATAATACTGCAGGACATAATTAAGTCCGCCGATCTCAAACCTCAGAGGACGTACTACCCTATATAACTAATGAACTCATTAGAACTACAAAATGTCGTTAGAGTAACTCGCAGGCGTACCTCTAAACAAGTTATCTGCTAATTATCTGATATAGACCAGTAGGTATTTTAATAGTTAGTGTCTTTATTTATAATTGAGAAATATTTGATTTAGAAATAGCTTATTATACAGAATAACTTTGTTATGCAATGTTTATGAGACTCACAAGTTTATTTGACTCTGTAACACTATTTACAATGGGTATTACAATCTTATAAGTTTAAGATTAACAATAATTTTGACAGTATCGGAATAGAGTTTAATTTGCATAGAAATAAAACATTGACACTGGCAAATGCTCTTGGAGTGCTTAATGTGTAAAAAACGACTTCATTTCGTTTTCACGCTGTATAGTTCTTCCAAGTTGTCACTAGATGTTCTACAGGCAGATACGTGTAAAACAGCTATACTCAACCTACGGCCCGCCAGGACTTTGTAGTTGGCCCACCCGATTATACTTTATTTTCAATTATTTTAAATTTCATGCCCATCAGAAAATCTACAAGCACGCTGAGTAAATTAAATAGATCCCAGATAAACCGACCGCAATGCGCTCCTTATGATATAAGGGTTATACTAAGCTTGTTTTATGGGACAACCATTTTTCATTACATTAAAATATGTTGTTAACATGAAATTGCGTTTTTTTCTTTAATACCTAAATATTTGTAGTTTGCGGCCCGCGATACAACGAGTGATACGTGTTTGAGGCCCCATTTAAAAATTTTTTGACCTTTAATAACTCATCTTACTAAGCTGAGCATAACCTTCAAATTTTGATTTATTAATTTTGTGTTGTTTCGAATACAAACATTCGGTTCCATTTCTACGCCTGACCAGTTATATTTCCTAAAAAGCCAAACACAACACTCCGTCGGACAACAAAGCGTAACCGGAGAGTGACGAACGACAGCTCGACAGGATGTCAACCACAATTCTCAGAAGCAAAACCAATCAGGATTTCCAAGCCGTGCAAATTTTCATATCCATTGTTGATGCTACTATAGAACTAGATAGCTATAATATACATAGAATATTTCACTTGTTACGGGTATATAACAAAAAGCCGTAAAAATCGAATATTATTACGGAAGCTTTTCATTTTTATTTTTCGTTCATTACCTCCGAGATTTAGTGGCAATGCTTATAACTGTTGCGTATATTTATTCGGATGCGGTCACGAATTTTGTAGAAACATTTGTGCTGGATTATAAATCGCAATTTTATATTCAATGATGTTATAAGTAAAAAGGTATAGACATGTTACTTACATGATATTTTGACAAAAAAAAATGGCACGATAACGCACACATATGTAAATTGCGCGACTCTAGCGATTGCTAGCTAGTCAAGTTTTAAAAAACCGTTATCGGAGCGCTTATAATTCCATATTTTTACTTATAATTCTATTGATAAACTAACTGATACTGTCGACATCGTCTGCGTTGTTTGTCCTCACTTCTCCATGGCAAGAAAATATGCTATTGAATGCGTAATGCTTATCAACATAGCTTTAGCCAGCCACTTTCCTCGGGTCCTTATATCTGTTTCTGTATTCCTAAAAAAGTTTCTGAATAATGACATAATTACTATCTAGTATTTATATATTTACAAGGCGCTAAAACCTACACAATGTAGAGGAAACAATAAAAACGAAACGCGTCACCAACTAGCTCAGTCAAACAGTACCTGTTTTACTGTAGTTGTAAACAGTCAGTAACCTGGCTCAGTCAAACAAATTGCAAGCCTGAAAGACGATCCGTACAAACATCTCAGAGCTTTATTATGTTTACAGAATAGAACCTTGTTTATAATACTTTAGAATGTATTTTTAGTTGATCCTTTTAAAATATAACAAGATTTTGCTAGTTAAAAATGTGATCCATCCCTCGGGAAGAAGTACTGTTTTTCTAGACAAGAATCGGTTAAGTTATTAAGGCGTAAAAGCGTTACAAATAAACTAACATTTATAATATTACAATAGTGAAAATTATTTATATTCTACTTTTTTACCTACGTGACGAAACTTCCGACTACTTGTCGCACTAAAATTAACGTCAAAGTTAATCTCATAAAGGCGTAGATATGATGTTGCCACATCTGTGTCATTCTAATAAGTCGAAAGTAGCGTCCGTTAAACTCCTTTGATGTATATAAAACCAGCTGGTTAATTTATGCTGGTGCGTCTATCGCCACGCAGTTTAACAATTCGTAATGCGTAACAATAATGACTTCCCAAACCTGCATTATTGCGTCCACACATAAAAACTTTCCGATCATATATTGAAGTACGGTAATTGATAAATAGAATTTACTTTGTTGAAATCAGAATATTAACAGAAACGGTTTAAAACCAGCTTAAATACGTAGAATTCAGACCACATTCCTGCTATAATGTAAACGAATATGTACGTGTGCCTCTATAGACGTAATGGTAGAAAGATATTGGTAATTTGTATACAGATCCAGCAATTATTTTGTAACAAAAAAATAGTTGGTTAATTACCTGAATTTGCTCGCTTTGCTGCAAATACGTAGGGGCATATTTATATGGAGGCGACTTCCAACGAATCATTGTTCGTAACTATAGCCGGCTGATATTTACAGATAATCTATAAAAAATATTTTAATATATGGAATGTCGGAATGAGATATAAAGGAGCTTGTAGTACCTTAATGGAACATTAAAAATAGCATTATCTATTAGTTTCTATAACAAGACCAAGTTTAAAAATATGGCGATTTAATATTTTATGTCATTATTTTGATAACCCTATATCATAAATCATTCATTTAAATATGAAGTAGCTGGCATTAGTACATTTTAAAGCGTTTAACGTCATACAATTTGAAATTGTAATATCTTACTCTTACGTATGTATATTCATAAAATACAAATTAAATAAATAGGTGACGTTCTTATTTTAAGGATAATAAATAAAATTATATATTTACCGAGATTTACAATTATACTAAATCACCTCAAAACAACTAAGCTCTGTGTTAAGCCTGCAATTTATGTTGTATCATAATTGGCTGGATTTAACATTTAGTGGATTTTTGTAATATTGTGAATTGACGCTAACAGGAGTAAAATACGTATTAGTAAGAACTGGGATTTTATTACCAACGTTTTAAATAACGTTATTTGTTTTTGATAAATTTAACGTCAGTACTACAAAACGTACTATGTAAAACTACCTAAGCGATGAGCGCTGTTAAAGTGCTAAATAAAAATATATGGTTGCGCCGCTTTATGTATGTTTGAAAATTCCCGCATTATGGATTAAATTATGTCACTTTGAAGCCCGACCAATTAATTGCGATCAGGTCACGCCATCTATCTAGCCCAATCATCCTTTCCTGGCACATGCTAATTCGGTAGCGCGCCGAGCCGCGCCGCTAGTTTCGATTGCGGCGGCCAGTGTTCGACTGTTGCCGCCATTGTGTCACTTCGTCTGCTATCGTCGAGTAGTTTACGCGGCTCGCACAGTGTTGTTGTGTCGTACCGCGCCGAGACGCGCCGCATGCTAACATTTTGAGTTTTTGCATGGTCGAGTGAGAAATAAACGCATCTCTACATACGTGCCGACATATATTATAAACAATAAGTGTTGTGAGAGAGGAAACGCAGTGGAAAGAAACGAGAAACACCTAGCCGGCTACCCACGTGGAGACTGCATCGCCGCGAGGTATGTGCCAAGTTTTCCTTCCTACCTTGTCCCTAATCGTAACTGATCGCAATAGTTGAATATCAAACATAGCACCCCCGCAAATACAGTCCACTTAAATTGAACATAGATAACCCCCGCACCCCTACGGTGACGTCGACATCGCAACGGCGTCACCAATATATACATCAATATCAAAGCAGCTGCAGTCTACAAGGAATGATTTTTAATTTATTTAACGCCAATTCCTGTAAGAGCTATTTATATAGGATATTTATACCATATGTGAATGATTAGACAGTAGCAATATTTATGGAGGACACTCAAGACTCGATTCTCGTTCTAAATCAATTAAAAAATAGATGTTTAATATTTGACCTAATTATCTACAAATATACAAAAATTATACTCAATCCTCTAAGCGTCTGTGTTAAAGCACAGTGTCGATGACCGTCGGGTGAAGTGAAAGTGAAGCCAACCAACCAACAAAGGATAATTTTTCAAAGTTTGAACAAAAGGGTTTATTGTCCGTTTTATTATCGAAAGTAATTAACTCCCGGTCGCTGCTCGCAGGTTTTATCACCAATCATTCCACCTAGGTTTATCCATACTTCTGAAATTCTTAAAACAAATTTTGTCTAAGGTTCTCTGTTTTGTCTATTAGTATTTGTTTTGGTATTATTATATTATGTGTGAAATGCGACAATGAAATGTCATATTCTAGAATGCTGCAAGTGTCTAATATTTCACCTGGAATAGGCTAGAATATTATTCTTATGGACTTTTAACTGAAATATGAATAATATACAAATCGTTAATGTTTTACTTCATACAAACACTGTATTCAATAGTACATATCAAGAGTTCCGTACACTTACATAACATTTACAATAGTAATATAATATTTTATGTAAGAATATAGGTTTTAGCGTTGTTCAGGAATTTAGGTCGTCAAGCAATATCCTCGCAAAACGTTTTTCCCGAGTCTTTTCTAATGATGTTCTGTTATTCGAACTATATTACGTTAAGTTTAACAAGTGATCGGAATCTAAGAATAAAATTCATTGATATTGTAATACTAAAGACTTTCCTTAATCTGGAAACATTTACTGGTATCTGAAATAAAAATAAAGCATTGCGTTTTAATAATTGTGTATTAGCCGAGAGTATTATTTTCATTTGGATTATAGTTTCGACTGTTTACAAATTTGCGATACTTCTGAGGGTCTACTGAAGTTTCATAAGTAATATATTCAATCATTATAATGTACTTAGCTGTCCAACCTACCTTCTCATGTGTGTACTAACAAAGAAATGCATACCAAATCTTCTCTTTACAGTATGTAATGAAATAAAATGGCAACTGGACAGCACAACGTCAATCTGTCAATATTTTTAAGGATCTCTGTCAAGTCCGTAGGTGTATGTAGGTGGTAGAGCCACGCTGAAGTTATTATTGGTTTCAGCATGAATGGGTCGACTCGCTAGGAGTAGTACCACCCTCTCATTCAAAACCGACGTGAAGTAACAGTGCTTGCATTGTTGCGTTTCGTTCGGTCAGTGAGAGCGCCGGAGGTCCACCTTCCCTCCCCTCTCCCCTCCCCTCCCTCCCTTTCGACTCCCTTGGTGTTGTTAGTGTCTATGGACGGTGGTGATCACTTAACATCAGGTGACCTACCTGTACGTTTGCCTGCTATGACATAAAAAAAAATACATTATCAGAATATAAGGAGTCTATAGTTTGTCTCACTTTTTTATATAGAGAGTTTGTACCTAAATTTTTCTTTATTCTATACGTTTAAAAGATTCTCTTTCAAACAAACCTTGTCCTGATAATAATTACAAGTACAACAAAGAAGATTAGCCAAGTAGGTTCACCCATTCTGAAGTGATTCGCTCACTATAAATACATTTGTTAATTGAGTCGTTTCATTTCAAAACGAGCGAAATTACGAGACAATTGACCTTTATTTATATAGATTTCATTTAATTTACATTACTTTTTTATTTATGAGAAAGTTATGAAGTAGCAACATGTATGTTCCTATAGCTATATACAATCAACCTCAAAGAGGTCGCAGTTCTGAAACTAGGTAGTAAGGGATATTACCGCTGAAAGCCTTACGTGGTCATCAACAGTCTTCGAACTTTAACACAATAGTGCAATTATTGTTGCTTTGTAGTAGAGATAAATGTGACGGTGTACGAACATTTGAATATGTCTACTGCTTCTTAAATTTAAGAGAATTAAGGATTTAATTTAAGGATTTAAAAATGCACAGCCTTATTAATAACTAGCTTCTGCCCACGACTTCGTCCGCGTGGTGGAGTTACTTTGGGCTAACGCTAACACGCAACGGAATACTCTCACAATCAAAAATAATCCGATTTTAAAACATTCTTCATTGGTGTTCCGCTTCTATTGATCGTTATCTATAGCCTATGCCTTCCTCGATAAACGAACTATCTAACACTGAAATAATTTTACCAGTAGTTCCTGAAATTAGCGCGATCAACCAAACAAACAAACCTTCCAGATTTATAACATTAGTATAGATGCATCAGTAGCTGTATTTTCATATTACGTGCGTACTCTGTGATAATCAATAATAATGTTACAATTATTTCCAAAAGTAAAATATGTCTTGTTTTTCATTATAAAAGTTATTGCACCACTGTTGTCTTATTTTTTATCACATATCCGTTAATGTATTTCATCAAAAGCTCGCGTGATGTGTAGTGACCCTGTGGCCCGCTATGGTAACATGTCAAGTTTAGGGAGATTAGCCTCTCAAATACAAATCAGAACAAATGACAGACGTTTTAACAGTTTAAATAAAGAATATCGGTTTTGATAAATAGAAATTAATTGATTATTTTTATACGTAATGAAATAAACAGTTTCGATATATTACGTTTAATATTCTGAATACCAATTGAAAAACCGCTGTTACGAATACTAAAGATAAGTAAACAATGCTTTCACTCCCTTTCAGTATCTTGTGAAGTGCTTTATGTTTGCTAGTGTCACTGTAGTTGTCATGCCAGTGATACGATTGGCAATGCGGGTCCCATCTACCTCGCAGGCATGTAAGTATACACATAGGCGATAGCGGATTGACATAATTTGAACAAAAATTAGTCTACTTTAGAGTTCTCTGTTTATGGAGTACTTTGTTAAAGCAGCAAGTTTTTTATTAATAACTACCGGGCCCGGCAGACGTTGTCCCGCCCTGATTATAAAAAAATCCTTGACAAATTATATACCAAAACGTTCCTCATGAATCACTTTATCCTCTGGTCAAAATCGCTTGAAAATCCGTTCAGTAGTTTTTGAGTTTATCGCGAACAGACAGACAAATAGACAGACGCGGTAGAAGACTTTGTTTTATACTATGTAATGATTAATTGTATGATCTTATGACTAGAAATACTTGTAGATTTACAGACGCTCATAGTATCATAATGAGAAGTTTCATAAAGTTCCTGATTGAATATATAGCAGACAACAGTAAATATATATCAAAAAAGTTGGTTCTAGCTCAGTATTGATTTCTGGATCCTCGAAATGACAGAGAAATTCTTTAAAAGCATTTTTTCATATAAGATTTTTTTAATATACACATAGGTTTTAGAGTTTGACCGTAATCTCACCTGATGAATATAACGATGTGATGCAAGATAGTAACAACGTTCAACTTAAAGAGAGTGGCTCTCAACGGTGGTGCCGATATACCTCTATTTGTGTATGGCGACAGACTTTCAACTTGAGGGTTTTAGCTAGCTAGCTAGGTGAGCTTAGCAAAGGTCCTACTACCATATAATTATTATTAGTACATGTAATTTTTTTACATGCGTTTATATTTGGCTTTGTATCATTTTACTCTTTATACATATTTTATTATAATATGAACGATGTAGCTTTTAATTGTCCGCATTACTTTTATCACTATAGACGTAGCCTTATTCATAGTATCACATTTATTGTATTGTCGGGATATAAGAACATAAATGTCCTACGTTGAATGTGATACGGACAGTGGTCGCTGATAGAAAACAAATAAGATACATGAATAATAATAATATTGTCCCTGTACGTCGGTGGGTATAATGTATTATTTTTGTGACAATAAATGATATACGAAGTCTTAAGTGATAGAAAAGCCTTGACGAAACAGCATAGTAGAATGGGCTCTTCTCATGCCCGCCTCGTTAGATAATAATTTCAGATTGAAAATCCACCTTTAAGCGCTTCAAGCTTTGTGTTACAAGCTTCTTTCTCTTTTAATATCAAGTAAGACTGTAATCAGTCAAACATATCTCTATATAAAGTAAAATCGATTACCGTATGTAAGTAAGTGCATCACTTCAGAACAGCTGCAACTATCTGGCTCATTTCTATTTTTTGTTTGTAATTGTCAGAACAAGGTTTGTAAAATGATGTTTGGAACATTGTACAGAAAAGTTTAAAATGTGGGTTAAAAATGGAAAACACTAGAGGTATTTTCAAATTTATTGATATAATTGACAGATTGACGTTCAGTTATTCAGTTGCCATTTCATTTTACTACATGGTCGCACTATAAAGACTTGGTTTCACTTTATGGTCCGCTAGTAAAGTATAAAAATGTAGAACACAGAATTTGTCTTTGGATTCAAACTCTTTGTATAACGTTGATAATGTAAAAAGATACAAAAAGCGCTTCAAAACAGTGAACTCTCAACTAAAAAAACGGTGTATAGATTAATGTTTCGGAATTCGCATACATTTGCCACTTTAAATTGGTAGCACTATTGGCTGAAGGTTAAGGAAAACATCGTGAGGAAACCCTAACCTGAGAAATCTTCTTGTAGTACTATTGTATGTGGGAAAACATAGAACTGTTGGTTTCTCAGAGTTTGAAATCGCCAATACGTCGTGGGCTGTCGTGGTGATCATGCCCATACCTTCCTTCGGGAAGAGGCCTATGGCCCTGCATTACAAACTGATTATGATGATTTAGTATTAAGGGGTTAATGAATCTGCCTAAAATCTTGATACATAAAAAGCGAATTCACGTAGCGAATAGATTAACAGAATAAGCGTGCCATAAAATAAAGTGGAGTTGAAAAAGAAATTCAAAGTTAAAACGTAGCGCCATCTATGCTATTTTTATAACAGGCGATCCTACTATTTTCTGTCAACAAACTAATTTAAAGCGCCATCTGTTCGAGACTGATGAAACTTGCAATTAATAACAATAATCGATATAGACAATAATTTAATTTGCAATTAAAAATGGCCATAATAGGCCATTAAGCAAAATATAAATTATTCTATCTTTTGAGTTGGACCAAATTATACATAAATGCAAACTTTTATGAATATCGGTTGAGTAGTTTCGGAGTTCATCTTGGGTAAACATTATGACACTAGATTTTTATATATTTAAACTAGCGGGCCCGGCAGACGTTGTCCCGCCTTGATTATTAAAAAAAACTCTTGACAAATTATATTCCAAAACGTTTCTCGTGAATCACTTTATGCACTGGTGAAAACCGCTTGAAAATCCGTTCAGTAGTTTTTGAGTTTATCGCGAACAGACAGACAGACAGACGCGGTACTATGTAATGATGATGATGATGATATTTATGAATCTTCTAACAGATACCTCCATTATAAAAAAAATAATTTTAGACGGGTTCTAAAAACATATTTAATTAAATCCAAACTGTTGAGATTAGTAAAATAAGTCTAGTCTTAATAAAATTTTTTTTTTTTTTTTTTTTTTTTTTTTTTTTTTTTTTTGTTTTTTTTTTTTTTTTTTTAAAAAAAAAAAAATTGTGTATTTTAAATTCTATATTAGATAGAACCGATTCTTCTTCATTTCTTAGACTTACCATATGAGTATAATTTTTCCGGTAAATTATATTATATTAGCTGTGTGCCCGACGACAAATCCCATCGGCAATATCTCAGGAATTATCAAAAATGTTAACTCTCTGTTTAACTCGCCTAGAGGAGGAATCTTTAACAATTCTTTCTTGGTAATACATTAAATAAGGAACCACTCTGGAAATTTTCATATGTCTAGTGTAAGGCACTCTTAAAAGTTCTAATAAGCGGTTAATTTGTATCCATCAGCATTCTCTCTGAATAGTGCTTTCAGCTGTAAAAAAATTCAAATTGTCTGCTTTATTAGTAGAGAATAATTTGAAATTATACATTTCATTATTTATTATAAAAATATGACTAGGTAAAGTTTGGGAGAGTAGCAATTATGAGCGAGGGCTGAAGGGCTCTCAGTTTACTAGGTTTTTGAACGGCCTTCCAACGGTAACGTTACCGACAGAAATTTAAATTGGCAGATTTTACTAGTTTCCCGAAATACTTCTGGAAAATTAATTAATTATACTTCGTAATTAAATTTTGTTTTCGATAGGCGTAGTTTCCTTTTTAAGTGGAAGTTAAAAGTTTAGATATTATGTAAAGGCATTGTTAAATATATTACAGTTCTTTTTGTTAGATGTCTGTCATAACTTAAAGCCATATTGTGTTTACAAATTAAATAATATATTTTTATAGTGACCAATAAGAGCTTCGTACCGTTCAGTAACGTCGTACACGTCAATATAAATACAATATTTGAAGGCATCTGACACGCAAAGCATAAATAAACAGATGAGTTGAGAAATATGAAATTTCATACAGGAGTTCTTTAAATAAGGTAAATAAGTGCTAAGACAATATTTTTAAAAACTCAACCACAAATGAAGACAAATAATACTTAAAAAGGACGACCCTTCGAACTTATAGCTAGCTAATATAATAGTGAAGCTGACGAATCGTACACGAGTTTTGTTTGAGTTTTATTATTGTATATATATATAACTGCCTAGCAGATTCCCACCCGCTTCATTGGACAATAAAACAATTAGCAAAGCGTTAATTCTGCAATGAATCTGTTAAATTCGCCAAAAAATAAAAATGCGTCCAATTATCTAGTAAGTTCAACTTTATTTTTGAATAACTTCTGAACGAATAAATATATCCAAATGTTACGAAAGAACTCTTTTTGTAAGGCATTTTATTTCCTACATAAATATGCTTAGACCTTACGGATCAAATAAGCTGTCCAGAAGTTACAAAATCCATTGTTAGTCACATGGGAAATGTAAAATCGCAATGCTTTCTTTCTTTAGAAGTTCCGGACTCGCAAGGATACGAACCTACGTCAATCGACGCGGTGCTAAAACATGTTAATCACTGAACCGTTATCAAGGTTTAATAATAAACTTATATTTATTTATGTGCACTTTAGCATATATCCCATATTTATAATCAAGTAAATGAATTTCAAATAAAGTTTTGCCGCCATAGCAATACTGATAATAATTTTCGAAACTAGACGACGAATACTTCGAGTATGTGGAACTCGTTTGTGAGATTCCAGAGGGATGAAGTTGAACTGCATATTCCAGTCGCTCGTGTAAAGTATGCAGTTCTTGAATGGTACATATTATTTATGTAAAACTGAGTGCGTATTATTTAGTCATATAAAACGAGAGACATTATTAAATGAACATGGTAAGTATTAAAAATTATTTTGTACTATAGAAAATATATCGAGACAAAATCCAGGTTTTTCTCTATTACGTCCCTAAAAGTTGTATATTTAAAAAATGAGTATTCCTATAACTATACTTCTATGACTCGAGAATGTTATCCAGACTAGGTGAGACGTTAATCTATTGTATATTGAATATGTCAATCAAACAAATAAAAGATCTTTTCTGACTATTATAAGTTACTAGCGGGCCCGGCTGACGTTGTCCCGCCCTGATTACCCCCCCGCAACCCCCCTTGTGGGTGGAATTTCGTAAAATCCGTTCTTAGCTGACCTCTACTCGGCGAAAGGAATATTCCTACCATATTTCAAGTCGCTACGCCTTATGGTTCCAGAGATATCGTGATAAGTCAATATATAGGTGGGAATCTCTTATATATGGGGCATTCCATGCCAAATCACCGAGTTTTTTTTTCGACCCCTTTCGATTTGGCTAAAAATTAGGTACTATTTTCTACCCTACCAATAACATTTTTCTGAATTTTTTCAGATTTTTTTACCCAACCCAAAAAAAAGTTACGAATTTAAAAAAAAAACGCTCTTTTTTTTCAAATTGCTATAACTTTGACACAAATTGACCTTTTGGCACTTTTTTTTTTGTTTATTCTTGTTTTTAAATGTAGTTTTTAGAAAAAAATTCAAAAAAAATTTCAGAAGTAAAGAACAATAAAATATTTTAGTTTTTTCAAGAAAACCGTCATTTTTTCGAAGTTCGACACTTTGGATTTTCAATTTGTATGTCTCAAAAAAAACATCAACTAAAACCGTATTTAACCCCACTATTCCTATTTTGTGCCCACTTATTCTTCTAATTTTTTTTTCGATTGAAAAAAAAAAGGTTTTTCAAATTTTGCTTATTTTCTTAAACTTTGCACTAAAACGATTTTGGTTGGCTTTTATAACCTCAAAAGTAAAAAAAAATTAAACTAAAAAAAACATAAACTGTATTAATAACAGTAAAATTATTTGTGAAAAAAGAAATCAATCTAGGTAACCTTTACAAAAAAATTTGCATTTTTTTTAATAGGTCAAAATTATCCAAATACAAAATCGAATCTATATTTCTTGCACAGTTACCGCGTCGCACAGTGGTCTATCTGTGTAGAAGTCGTAAAAAAATTATGGACTTATAATTTTCGAAAATTAGCGTGCCACCAATAAAGAAGTGACAAAAAAGGCCTCGTTATATGTATGGTTATATTGAGCAAGTTTTTTAGTGTTTAATTCGATTTATACATTACTATCTTCTGGTCGCCGCTTGGTTCGTGTTAATGTTTGTTTTACTCAGAAACAGTACTTCCTTTGGGATGGAAAGTACCTTGTGTCCTTCTTCTGTACCTCTGACAACTGTAACATTTTTTGACGATCGGTTGTGCAATTAAGGTGTGATAGCGTAAAAAACAAACTCATATATGCATTTATAATATTAGTAAGCATGTACACTAACAAATAATTATGATTAATTGTACATTTTTAGCTTATGTATTAAAATGTTATTAAATAATAACGAAAGGAATTTCATTAAAACATTATAATACGACACAGATCTTGTAAAACTCAGAGCGGCATGAAATAAATTTTACGCAGTGTGATTCTTTCGTAAATTAATTATTCTACTCGGTCGGACGTAGGCCGCAAATGTTTTTCGATAGACTGAGCGGAGACCTGGTTATCTTGCACACTCTACAGCTGTGTATCATTTTATTTATAACTCGAGGCAATTTACACCATCGGTTTATGTATAGAAAAACCTATGATCCAGTTATTATTTACAATATATGACGTTGACTCACTCTTTCAGTTGTGTTTGAGGATAATAAATATTTTTTATTTTGTTATTATATATTTTTTTTTTATATATTTAAATTAAAAAAAAAAAACCCCCCCTTCTTCTTCTTTCCGATAAACTCAAAAACTACTAACGATTTTCAAGCGTTTCCTCCGTGATTAAGTGATTCATGGGAAGTTTTGTATATAATTTTCAAGGATTTTTTTATAATCACGGCGGGACGACGTCTCCGGGCCCCTGTTTATTTTGTTGTTATTATAAAATTATTATCATTACATAGTATAAAACAAAGTCCCCTACCACGTCTGTCTGTCTGTTCGCGATAAACTCAAAAACTACTGAACGGATTTTCAAACGGTTTTCACCAGTGGATAAACTGATTCATGAGGAACGTTTTGGTATATAATTTGTCAAGGATTTTTTTATAATCAGGGCAGGACAACGTCTGCCGGGCCCGTTAGTATATTAAATAATAAAATAAGTTTAAATATAAAGGTCTAGTTTATTGGAGGTTCTTTTTACATGATCATATCTGATATAGAAAGTTTCCTTCTATTTCTGTGTGTGTATTTTTCTATTATCAGACTCATCAGGAAGTTAGTTTAAATCGGTTACAAAATTACACCCGAATAGATATATAAGAAAGCAAGTGAATAAAAAATATAAATTATAAAAAAATTGTCATACATCTTCCTATAAGGTAAAATGTCAAAATTCGAAAAAGGTTGTCGTGCCTGAAGACCGTGAAATCCTAAAATTAGATTGCTTTTTTCCTTTATTAATCTAACCTTTTTAATCCCTAATACATAAAAAAAATATAATTAAAATTTCTCACCTTTTAGGAATTCAGTCACATACAAAATAATTTATTACCCATGCTGACGATGGGAACTTGTCATTTAATCATTTATGACGTCCTCATTATCATTTAATCGATCAGAGCAAGTCGAATCAAGTACCAATAATAAAAGCGTTTACCTTAAACAGTGGATACAGTAATACACTACTGAGTATAGTTATGTATTATGTATAGAGATCTGAACGGCCCAGCGCGGCGCTCCGCGCGAAAGTTAACCCCGCTCCTTTTGTCTTTTTTAAACTAACTACGCTATTGGCCTGACAGGCCTTTACTACAGCTTCACCAAACTACAAGTAACCTGTTCAGTTTTCACTACGCCTTTTATAGTTTTGCTTCCTAATAGAGGGTAGGGCGTAATATCTATGACAGTACAAATATTTTTAGCGATCGAACAGGCACGTAATATCAGGTTCCACATAAACAATTATAAACAACTGAAACAGACCTACTTACCTCTCAAAAGAATATATATTACACGTAGTATAATATTGTGATCACGTGCGAAGGCAATATTACCGTTTTTCAATGAACGGTGTCTTTTTGTTACAGCAGTATTTTAAAGTTGACTCAATTTTGTTCTACGGCAGGACTTAAAAGTTACTTTCACTGCTGGTTTTAATGATCCATTATATTGGTAATATAATTATAAAGGTACGGCATGAAGAAATTTTAAAGAAAACGTACTTATGTCGCTGTGAGTTATTCAGAAAGTTTCATATTTTATTTGTGTTGATAAATTATATATCTGATCAGGTCGAGTAAAAGTCGAACAAGCTCAGATTGTAAGCTAATGTGTGTGCCAGCTTATATCAGTCCACTAATGGACATAGACATTCTTCAGGTTCCGCGATAGGATGAATCGTCGATTACTACTTCCATTTAGAAGTTTCTGCTACCTTATGTGACTTACTCCGTCTTTTAGATGACCGTCCTTAAGTATGCTTAAACATGATCTTTTTTCAAGACCTAATCTATAAAAGTTAGGTCTTTGTGTAAAAATAAATTTTTTAGTACACTTTGTCACGGATAAATAAATGGTCGCTGATTTAAGTTTAAAAGATAGATGTATAGTAGTGAGGATAATTTTTAATAATCTATTTCTTTTTTTTTTTTTATATATTATGGGCCCACAGCCCCATGAAGCCCGCCTTCCATACCACACACCAGGTGCCAAGGCGCCGCCAAATTTTAAAATAAATTTTCTAAACAGCTGCCCACTACGTTATATACATCGTTTAATAGTATTGAATGTACTGGTTATCGTTATTTGTCTAATCTATACATATAACTAGCGGGCCCGGCAGACGTCGTCCCGCCCTGATTATGAAAAAATCCTTGACAAATTGTACTAAAACGTTCCTCGTCAGTCAGAGTCAGAGTGAAAACCGCATGAAAATCCGTTCGGTAGTTTTTGAGTTTATCGCGAACAGACAGACAGACAGACGCGGTAGGGGACTTTGTTTTATACTATGTAATGATGAAATGATAAGAATGTAAATCTAACGAGTCTGTACTTTTTCGATTTTCATTAAAAAAATGTAGCAGGTGTCTAGGAATAAGTAATAGAATACAAATCAATCATTTTTAGAAATGTCTGCCTGTCTGTCTATCTGTCTGTTTGTATGAACACGCATCACTGCTAAAGTACTGGGTTCACAATAAAAACCTCATAAGAAAATTATAAAACATATCCTCGGGACTAACTTAGTCTTTGTTTCATTAAAATCGGTCCACTCTACCAAAAGTTATTTTAATTTTAATGGCGTCGCGACTTACGTATGAGAGAAAAGTAAATAAGCAAATGGACTAAACACGTTCAGATGACTTTATTAGTCATTGTTTTGTACATCATGTTCCACGTGGATGAAGTCGCGGGTACAGCTAGTTATATCTATGATGAAAATAATAATCATATAAATTGGTTTCGTAGTTCTCGAGTTATACACAAACGGACAGATAACCAATTCTAACGTCGCCTTTTATAATACGTAAAGACTAGATTATATATCGATTAATTACACGAATTACGGACTTCTCAATTGAATTGTTTTTTACGTTGAAAGTATTTTCGGCCTATTCAGCTTGATAATCAATTTTTCATGCTCCATTTATTCTACTGGAATCCACGGTACTCATCATTTTTTTCTTAGAATTGAACTCAATAAAATATAATACAAAATCTGGTTAAACAATTTCCGAACGGTTTACCCGCCTTTCGAGTTACTAGTGCACCTCGGAACTCATTAATATTGTAACAGAAGTGATTTGTTTCAGGTTCTTTCCGATATCTAGTTAGTTAGTCGAATCGTGCAATTTACCTGCCACGATTGCTTTAATGATTATTTTACTGTTAGTAAAAGCAAAACTGGAAATCGGACATCAATCAAGAAGTGAGTTATACTATGGACTTGGACTATATTACTCTATACTTTGTAATATTGGCGGCATCCTACGTGGTACAATACCATGAATCATGAATTCTAAGATTTGTCAAATACCCTCTAAGTACTAAAAAGGGGGTCATCGCTTTGTTGAAATATTGAAATCATCCCAAGAAACTTGTAGTAACCCATCATGATGATCATGACAGTAATGAGTTTCATCAAAGAGGATTGGTTACCAAACTAAGAAGAAGTAAAAGATAACACTATGAACGAGAGCGCGAGAAACACAAAAAAATGCTTACTTACGACTTTTTAAAACAGCGTTTCAAGTATATTGTAGTCAGACAGAAGTAGTACACAGCTCATACACAAAAGCAGCGAAGCATTATAGTATACGCGTGCACACACACACACACAAGGGATTTAAGAGTGATGAAAGAGAGGTATTTTTTTATATTATAGGGGACAAACGTGCAGACGGGTCATCTGATGGTAAGTGATCACCACCGTCCATAAACACTAGTAACACCAGGGGAGTCGCAAGTGCTGTGCCAGCCTGTGTTTGGCAGGAAAGGGGAGGTGGTCGGGAGTCGCAAGTGCATTGCCAAGTTGTGCTTGGGGGAGTTTGGAGAGGGGATGCCGAGGAGGAAGGGGAGGTGGGCCCCCGGCGCTCTCAGTGACCGAACGAAACGCAACAATGCAAGCACTTTTACTTCACGTCGGTTTTCTGTGAGAGGGTGGTACTACCCCGGACGAGTCGACCCATTCATGCTGAAACCAGTAATGGCTTCAGCGTGGCTCTACCACCTACAAAATGTATGGAACAAGAGAGAGTCATGCTGTTTACCGTGACGGCATACGGATTGATTTTACTGTCAAGGTATGCAAATAAATGTTTCCAACCAAAAATAAGCAAAAACAGGATATTAAAGTCTAATTATAATAAAATTCACATGATATTAATTAGTAGTGGTTTTTGTGAAAACGGTTTTCTTATTTTATGGA
Organism: Antheraea yamamai; assembly: GCA_036509395.1. NCBI lineage: Eukaryota > Metazoa > Arthropoda > Insecta > Lepidoptera > Saturniidae > Antheraea > Antheraea yamamai. The sequence continues at coordinate 4,905,471 of AP028438.1, read as the reverse complement.
AACGTGTCAGATTATTTGTGATTGGAATTATTATAAGTAGCGTTTGACCACAATCTCGCTTGATATTAAATATCGATGTGGTCAAATACGCTAAATCTATAAGGGGACTGGCTCTCATGTGAAAATGCCGGAATACGCCTATAGATGCTTGGCGACAAAATTTCAATTAGATGGTGGTAGCTAGCTAGGCGGGTTTAGAAAAAGCCCTGCTACTATAAAGAGATTTAGCAATTTATTACAATAAAAATAATTCTCTAGAAAATCGTGTATAGTATCTAGTAAGTCTTATCAAAATCGCTTCAACCATTTCGGAAATTATATTATTGATCGCAGAAGGAAAAATGCTTTATAAGATTTTAGAACTCACTAAACAAGAAAAGTGATGTCCAATACAATTTAGATACAGTGTACCTAATAGAGAAGCAAAACATTATTGACATAATAAAATTACACTCGTTCTGTTGGGATAATGGAAAAAAGTTCGAGCGACTAAGAAAAATATTTTAGGTTTGAATAACTGTTTAAATACTTGTCGGACGTTCCGAATACTAGTCTGGTGTTGAGTTGATGTTTTTCTCAAAACCTGATTACTAATTCAAATAAATAATCAAGTTAGTATATATATGTCATACATTTATTCAATAAAACTGAACGATAATCTATCTCGCTTTCTTTTTTAGTTAAACTAACAATTATACATGAGTTCCTTAAATATTTGTTCTCATTTACACGAATTAATAAATACTATGTGGTACAAACTATGTACATATTTCAGTATGTTTTAGGCTTCATTTCACATACTATTTGTATGTCTTTATTTGTTCTTTGGCGTTATAAATTTAAAATATAGTTTTTGCTGTGAAATAAATTCCAAAATCCCTGCCTTTTTCTACCATAATTAAACATCGAACTACCATTACATTGTAGTTTTAAGTCGAGCATTAAAACATTGGACCTAAATGCAGTATACAACCAGTAATAATATTTTACAACGATTGTGCTAGATAATCAAACGTATCACGTTCTTCATTTGTTTTTGATATGATGTTAACACAAAATAATAACAACTTATTGCATCATTGGCCGTATAAAATCATTACTAAGTTATACTTTCCAAATAACAATTTTGGCAAGAGATAATTACGGTAGATATATAAATTATATTAGTATTGATATCCAAGTATTAATCGGAACAGAAAGTTACCAACTTGGAAATCAGATCTATTAAAGTAATCCGATATTAAATTCCATTTAAATGTTTGAGAGAGGTGTTCCGGTCACCAGAGAGTGTAGGAACTCATCAAAGTTGTAACGTGAGCCGTTTGCTTTTGGTTCTATGCGTTTTATGAATGGGTTGGCCCACTTTTTAGGTGCGACGGGATGCATTGGTTGATGTTCGCGATTTATCATAGATATGTTTGCACATTCTTGTAGTTATACGTTTTTAGTATATTTACAAGTTTTATTTATCTTAGTAGTTTTTGCTCCCAACTTCGTTCGCGTTAATGGAGATATGATTCATCTTTCGGGAACAGTACCTTTTTCTGGATGAAAGATTCCTTTTTCCTTTTCTGTAATAATAACGCGTACATAAAATTAAGTACTTAAAGGCTTGAAAGCTTAACAAACATACTTACATAAAATTGAGAATTAGTTGTTCCTAGCTAATTTATTTTTACTAATAATAATTGTTACGTAAAATAATTCTAAAGGACGCTAGGGGAAGATATTCCGGTGGCACTAGCACTAGATGGTTAAATAGCACCCTCATATTATAATGATGTAAGCTAATATTATTCGGTAAGTACACTTTACAGCTATTCCTATTTTAGGCTACGCTTAGATTATTGTCAAACGAATGCCTTTAAAAAAGAAACATGTTTGAGAGGAAAGAGGGTGTTTCTGTAATTATGAAATTACTTCCTCGAACGTCTGTAAAATTTTATATATTCAAATTAGAACTTATTATAACCAAGTCATGAGTAATGATTAAATAATACATAGAGCTATTAATGAATATACTAATTTTATTACATTTTAAACTTTACATTACCTTGCAAGAAATGGAATAGGAAAATTTGCTTACTATGCGGTAATACCCTATGATTTATGTATTCGATGATTCATCCTTTAATTTAATTCAGTAAATTTGAGATTCAATGAGAGTACATTTTGTATTCCGATAGCGTACGGTTAGGGACGTGTAGCTAGTGAGTTCAAAAAGGATTTAATTACCTGCCGCATAAGTACACATAGGTGTCCGTTCGCAAAGTTCCAAAGGGTTGATTTGCATTCACGGCACCTAAACGTGCGGCTGACTGATTAGTATGCCACGAAAATAAGCGTGATTTAGTCGATCGATTACAGGGACTGAGAGAGCTATCCAAGCAATTAATAAAATTTGATTGTTATAATGCAATGTAGAAATCAACAGGAGTATTTCATATAGGTTACATTCGAAAAAGTTTCTACGAAAATTTGTGAAATAGGGGATCAAAAACTTATTAAAATGGCACTAGTACAACTTGAGGATACGTAGCCTGAACTTGTCGATGTAAAGAGAACAACAGTACAAAATCCTATTACATTATCTCTTTAATAAAGTAGTTAATAAGTCCACAGTAAATAAATACCAATTTTTAATTTTTTATAAAATAATATAAAAGAATTTTGCTAAAGTATTCTTTTGTATTTTTTGTAATAACATTTTATTTTCCAGTAAAATCACTTTTGTTTAAATATTTGAAGTAAAAGTGTTATTTATATGGAAAATGACTAGATTAAAAAAATTTTTTTTTTTATTGTAGCTCAGCAAAGTGACTGTACTGTGCCTGATGGTAAGCACAGTACAATCCAAAAACAATGGTGACCACCGAAAGACATACTATCCATCGCCGGTCGCCGCTGTCATGCCGGCCTGAAAGCGACCCACTCAGGGACAGGACCCCCCCCCCCCCCCCCCCCCCCGGTTGCTGGATATACACCGGCTGATCCCGGAACGCGACACGCCCAAACGTGCCACTATGGCGGGTGTTCCACCTGGTGTACGGTGGTCGCGATCCAGTCGGGTACAGACACCCTACCACCCCGCAATTGAAATCACATAAAGATAGTAAAGTCATTGCCGTTTGTAACTATCGATTTTTATATTAATGTTGTAAAATATTGGTGCATTACTCCAAATTTTACCCAACGACAACAGCGGTGACTTCCTAATAAAATAAAAATTAGGTCACTTTTTATAAATAAAAGTACTTTTCTTTAAGATAATTTTTTTGAATTTACATACATTCCGTAGTTCTTATGATATTTTGATTTTATCGTCGGAATCGTCAAAACTGTTTGGAAACAAAAAAACAAATACTCGTATTTATCTTAAACCCGTAATACGAACTTTAGTTTCCGAAATTCAAATTCGGGTTGTTTTTGTTTGTGCTCTTTGGTAGTTCCAAGGAGAACTGAATTTCCTGATGCAAACTTTACTAATAACATCCGTGTTACAATTAATATTAATTTATTCGATATTGAATTGATGGAATATTTGTTGTCTATACTTAGTACCAACGCGTAACGAGTAAGCCATATCATACAAAGGATTCATAGCTCGTTTGATAGAAAAGTTTTGTTACAACACAAATAATTTATTAATGTACTAGCGCGGCCAACTGACATTGTCCTACCTTGATAATAAAAAAAAATCCTAAAATTCAACCATGCAGCGTCACTTGTGAATCTAAACCATTCTTGAATCCATCTTAACACTCACAAATTTTTTTATCAATATTTGTTAGCCGTTTAAAAGGAGTTCAGTCACATACACACGGACAGAAAAAAATAATATAAAGATTACACTATTATCCTATTATCTAAGTGACTGCTGTATTGTGACTGACTGCCAATAATATTAATTATAAAAATCATAGGAAGTCAGGAGTTGAATCTCAGATATTTAATATTTCGGATATGTAAACGTATTTATTAGTATAACTACATCAAAGATTGACAATTATAAGTGCATGCATGTACAGTACGTAATTCATATATATAGTATATATATTTGTTAATGATCAAATATTTATACAATATAACAAAACAATAATTATTATAATAACATATACATATGTTTAACTATATTTGATACCTAAGTAAATAATGGCGAAAATATAAAAAAACGAATTTAAAAATATTAAGCCTCACTAGGCGTATAAGATATTTAGCGTAACCGAACATAAGGGATTATGTTTCTTTTTATTTAAGAATTCCGACAAAAAACTCTTTATTACGAATTATGAATTTACTACGAAAGTTTTACCAAATTGAACTAATTTCTACTATATAGAACGTTTTTAACTATATATATAACGAGCAACGTTATAAAGAGTTTATTACACTGGATCTCGAAACTAACGCCGCTTAGCGGGTTTAACTATGACTAAGGAACATCTGGGTGACTCAATAAGTACAAACAAAAATTCCAAATTCGTCAAAAATAATTAGGTAAAGGACAATTAGAAACACACGCACACTAGAATCGTAATATTAAAATTACGAATGTGACATTGACATATAAAAACGAAAGACACAATCTCGAATAAAAGTATCGCTCAAAACTGTCCCGCAAAAACTCCCCTATATACATACGTGGTTATAGTTATGCGGTAAGCTTATGATTTTGCAAATTCAACCTTACCTGGATGATTTAAAGTTGTTTTACAAGGACGCCTAGCGACGCGAGACTATTTGAAATGAGTGCATAATCCAAAATTATGCACTCATTTTTGTGTGCCGGCTGTGAGACGTTAAGTGTGCATCTTGGTTTTTTGTATATCAATGCAAAGTCTGTTTCTTACATTTTCATGCCTTAACTAATTAACCGATCATCGTGAAATTACACGTACATACACGTTATCAGGGTTACAAAAAAGGGCATTGGGTACATTTCATCCAGAAAGATAGTATTGTTCTCGTGAGGGATAGGGCAAATCAATAGACATATATATTCTACACATATAATAAAAATGAAGTGTCTGTATGTAATATCAAAATAAAAATTTTTGACTGATTGGGTATGAAAGTATACACGCTTCTGATAACAAAAATGCAATTTTTAAAATTTTTCTCGGTCTGTTTGTCTGTCTGTTTGTTTCGGGTAATCTCCAAAATGGCTGAACCGATTTTGACGGGAATTTCACTGGCAGATCACTGAAATTACAGCGGGTTACTTAGGCTACACTAAATTAGACTAACTAATAACCGCGGCTTCGTCTGCAATGCTATCTCCAAAATGGTTGTACCGATTTTCACGGAACTTTTCCCAGCAGATAGCGGACATCATAGCAAGTAATTTAGTGTATTTCAATTTAGACTAGCTGTTAATCGTGGCTTCACCCGCAATACTATCTTCAAAACGGTTAACCCGATCTTCACGAAACTTTTATTGACAGATATCTAACCTTATAAAAAGTAATTCAAGCAATTTTAGTTTATACTAGCTGCTAACCGTGGCTTTGCCCACAATGCTATCTCCAAATCGGTTAGACCGGTTTTTACAAGACTTTCACTGACAGATAGCAAACTTTACAAAAAGTAATTTAGGCAATTTTAGTTTATACTAGCTGTTAACCGTGGTTTCGCCCACAGTACTTTCTCCAAAACGCTTAGACCGATTTTCACGGGACTCTCACTGGCAGATAGAGGACTTTACAAAAAGTAATTAAATTTATTTTATTTTAGACTAGCTGTTAACCGTGGCTTCACCCGCTGTGCTATTACCTAAACGGTTAGACCGATTCTCATGGGACTTTAATTGGTAGATAGCGAACCTTATAAAAAGTAATTGAGGTTATTCCATTTTAGGCTAGCTGTTACCCACGACTTTGTCCGCATGAAATTTAGATTTCAACTGATTCTTTATTTTTAATAAGAGAAATAATTATCAGCTTATTGTTTAAAATTCGACTTTATAATTATTAATAACTTTAATGATATAGAGGTCTTCCTAATAGGATCTTTGATTATAACCGTATTACGTAAAGAGTTCCATAATTCAATTTCCTGCGGAACAGACAAGCGTTTATTTTTTGTATAGTCACAAAATCTTAATTATAATAATGGCAATGTATATTAAATGTAATGTAAATGTAAATCTTTATAATAATATTTTAAGTTACTATTTCATTACTTCCTTATACAGTGTAAGTGAACACTGATGTAGTTATATTGTGGGTTAAGGTTCCAAACATGACAAACCTCATTTGACACGCTGTTAGTATCTATATATTTAATGTACACGTTACATGTTACTGTAAGTGGTGTGCGTGTCGTACTTACAATTGCTTTTAAAGAGCATTTCTATAATTGTACATAATCTCACAATTTTATAATTCGTTAATACGATTTAAAAAAAAACGCGTGCGGAGCTGCGGGTACAGCTAGTCTACAATAAAACGAGTAATCATGTCGCATTGTCTTTCACGTTTAAATCAATACGCATCGTGTTGCTCGTATACACAAAAAGGCTACGATAAATTAAAAGCATGTCGTGTAGTCTATATAGTGTATACTAAAGTAGGGGAGACTCTCGTGTCGCTACGAATAGATGAAAAATGTATTCGTGCGTAATAGTACGTCGTACGACTATATATAGATAGATACATATGTACATTACACACACTTGTTGAGTTTACAAATGAGATAATTAAGGGAATATTAGTTAGTTAATAGGCATAAAGTCCATCTCTTGTTAAGCGATGTTCGCTTAGTTAGCGTGTTCGGACACCGCGTCAATGGACGTAGGTTCGAATCCTAGTAAGCTTTCGGTGAAGGAAACCATCGTAATCAAACCATGGCCTGGTGCGTAGGGTTTTTCTAAGTCCGCCTTGTTAGCCGCTTTTTTTATATCATAGCAGGCAAACGAACAGGTGGGTCACCTGATGTTAAGTGATCACCACCGTTCATAGACACTAACAACACCAGGGGAGTCGAAAGTGCGTTGCCAGCTTGTGTTTGGGGGAAAGGGAGGGAGGGGGAAGAGGAGATGAGAGGGGAGGTTCTCCTCCGGCGCTCTCACTGACCGAACGAAACGCAACAATGCAAGCTCTGTTACTTCACGTCGGTTTTCTGTGAGAGGGTGGTACTACCTCGGGCGAGCCGACACATTCATGCTGAAACCAATAATAGCTTCAGCGTGGCTCTACTACCTACTACCACCCTCATGCCGAAAATCTGACGTCAAGCAACTGTTGGTGTGTTCCAGCAGCTACACTACAAAGCTAACCCCTTTCGGTGTTATTATAAAAAAGTTAAATACGTATTGAACCCTGGCTTTAAAAAGGTCTCATATTAAATGCACCGCGGTCGCCATCTTGTTCTTTTGTCTCGCTTTGGTTACGTTAGTTTAGACTTGTGAAAAAGGATAACACGAAGTTGCCTCGGGCGAGCGCGGTGCATTTATTAGGAAACTTTTTTAAACCAAGTATTTAATACGTATTTAACTTTTTTGTAATAACACGGTTTATGTTTAGCGTGTTAATTATCTTGGATCAGAAATTATCTGATGTAATCTTTTTCGTTCTTTCAATATTAAATACAATGTAATGATTACATAAAGTAGCTCCAAAAATGTACTATCGTATAAGTGAATTATTTAAATTCTGTAACATATTTTTTTTTATTATAGTATTGTATGCTATACGAAGATACCTTGGAAATATACGGATGATATATACATGTTTTTAAGATGACAGATAGCAGAGTTTGTGTATGTAAATTCGAGTGACTAGCATCGCATATCAAATGTTCAGGGTACGTCAAATTTTATACAGTTACTACGGCGCGGCGTTACTTAAACACGTATGTATTTTTACATAATATTTTAAGAACGATAAAAATTGTTTGTTATGAAATATTAAACATTTGTCTTAGTACGTCGATGATATTGTGACGTGTATCTCTAATTTCATCAGAACGTGTTTAGATTTTGATAGAAATTAAGAAATTTATATAAAAATGGATATGAGATTGATAAACTCTAACGTCATTTGACCCATCACTATAAAGAGTTAAATTTAACGTAGACAAAATTAGGGGCCATCGTTAGTAATGTATATTTTCTTATGCAATTAACATCAACGTTGATGAGAAAGTTTGTGAAGGTTTTTGTTACTCTTTCTTGCAAAAACTACACAACAGCTTTGGATGAAACTTCACATACGAGTATATCACCTTTATATAGCTTATACATCACAGTGGCACACAGGTTATGATTAATTGTTTAAATTGAAATAATTGTTAAAATTGGACAAAATATATGTGTATAGTAAATTTGAAAAAATCCTGTCATTTCAGAGTTCTCTCAGCGTATGCTGGAGAGTTATGTATTATGTACTAGTGGGACCCGCAGATGTTGATTATAAAAAAAATCCTGACTTATACCAAAACCTTCCTCATGAATCACTTTATCCACTGGTGAAAACCGCATGAAGACCCGTTGAGTAGTGTTTGAGTTTATCACGAACAGACAGACAGAGAGACACGGTAGGGGACTTTGTTTTATACTATGTAATGATAAAGCGTTACAGTTATGAGAAAATAATGTACCTTCATTACATAGTATAAAACAAAGTCCCTTACCGCGTCTGTCTGTCTGTCTATTCGCGATAAACTCAAAAACTACCGAATGGATTTTCATGCGGTTTTCACCGGTGGATGGAGCGATTGATGAGGGACATTTTAATATATAGTTTGTTAAGATTTTTTTCATAATCAGGGCGGGACAACGTCTGCTGCTAGTTATTTACAAAGATGTAAACACAGACGAAGTCGCAAGCCGCCATTAGTAGATATATAAATAAATGAAATTGATTTCCTAATGTAACAACACCATCTAATATTATTCTAGCCTGGGACGCTTATTCATAACATTCATCACTAATATATTAGTAACAACAAAATTGTTTTAAAGAATATGTTTATTTATGGAAATCGTAGGGAGAAGAGGCTTATTCCAAACATTTCAAGTTCCGAACACATTGCAAACATACTTAGTAAGAGGTAAAGTTTCACGTGGAACGGAAGCTCTTTAGTATATAGGTTTTATGTACTTTTAACACAAACTATTTGTCTACTTCTGATTTGAAGAGTTCAGAATTAAATAAACTCCGTTACATATAATTTAATTTATCTATATCTCCTAAAGTTGTGCTAATTGTTATAGCTATTTTGTACCAAATCTATGTTCTCCGATCTTTCCTAATATGATCATACGAATATATTGAAAACAATATTTATTTATTTTAACAAAAACAAATTTTTTTTAGACAGAAAAATCATTTCGACGACATTATAAAGGCCATATAAGCTAAAAACATAAAAGAGATTACAAAAAGTCACAGCTAGGCATATATACCATACATAGAACGTGTCAACAAGGGCTCCGACGTTGAACAATTGTTAAGGAACTCTTTGCACTAATCTGCAGTAAGAACTCAGTGGAATACGTCGATTGTGTCTGAGAGACACGTGTGTCAACTTACATGGAACAGTTACGCTGAGTTAAAGATGAATGTATGTTATGTGATTTTATTTTTGTAAAGCAATTAATTTAATGTATGTATAGTACCAGAAAGTTATTATACGTAAGTATTTTTACACTGTTTGTTTTAAATATTTATTCAAAATAGAAACAGTAAGTCACTTCTTTTCCACGCATATAACAACTATATAGACTTACAATTATTGGAGGTACTTAATGATTATGTGAACAAGTAATTTGAACAATAAAAGAAAACAAACTTATCTCTCTTTTTTGATTCACAGACGTCATACTTAATCAGCTTATGACGTTCCCACAATTAAGACAAATCTGCCAACATCTTATATGTTAATATCCATTAAAAAATTTAGGTTACAGAGATGTCATAGAAATGTACATATATATGGGTCATTCCATGTCAAATCGACAAATTTTTTACCTGACCCCCTTTGATTTCGCTGAAAATTTTCTATCTTTTTCTACCCCCCGAAAGTTATTTTTCAGAATTTTTTCAAATTTTTTTTCCCGACTCAAAAAAAGTTATGGATTTTTGAAAAAAACCGCTCTTTTATTTTTAAATTGCCAGAACTTTTTCAAAAATTGACCGTTTGGGAACATTTTTTTTTCAAAATTTTTGTTTTTAAATGTAGTTTTCGAAAAAAAATATGAAAAAATTTTCAGAGTCCCAGATATATGAAATATTTTAGTTTTTTTGAAAAAACCGTAATTTTCTCAAAGTCCGACCGTTTTTTTTTTTTTTGCTCTAAAAATACTTCAACTAATTCTGCAATGATCCCCGTTAATCAAAAGATGTGACGACAGTCGCTTCTAATTTTTTTTCTTGATTATAAAAAAACTTTTGTTGAATTTTTGCTGACTTTATATAACTTTGTTATGAAATTTTTTTTATTTCCTCGTGAAACCTCAAAAGTTGAAAAATAAAATTTTATTTGAGAATTTCAAGTGATTATCGTCCAAGAAATTGTTATTTAAAAAAAAAAATATTTTTTTTCTCTCATTGACGTTATTTTTTTACTCTTATGGACGTTTTTTTTTTGGTACTGAAATATGACAACTTCAAAAATACAATGGGTTTAAAAGTTACCTCCAGTTGATACAATGTGATAATTTAAGAGCTATCGATTGTCGGTAAAAAAGATATCATCTACATTTCATTTAAATAATATGGAATGTAGATGATATCTTTTTTACCGACAATCGATAGCTCTTAAATTATCACATTAAAAATTTTTTTTTTTTTAAATAACAATTTTTGGACGATAATCACTTGAAATTCTCCAATAAAATTTTATTTTTCAACTTTTGAGGTTTCACGAGGAAATAAAAAAAATTTCATAACAAAGATATATAAAATCAGCAAAAATTCAACAAAAGTTTTTTTATAATCAAGAAAAAAAATTAGAAGCGACTGTCGTCACATCTTTTGATTAACGGGGATCATTGCAGAATTAGTTGAAGTATTTTTAGAGCAAAAAAAAAAAAAAAAACGGTCGGACTTTGAGAAAATTACGGTTTTTTCAAAAAAACTAAAATATTTCATATATCTGGGACTCTGAAAATTTTTTCATATTTTTTTTCGAAAACTATATTTAAAAACAAAAATTTTGAAAAAAAAAAGTTCCCAAACGGTCAATTTTTGAAAAAGTTCTGGCAATTTAAAAATAAAAGAGCGGTTTTTTTCAAAAATTCATAACTTTTTTTGAGTCGGGAAAAAAAATTTGAAAAAATTCTGAAAAATAACTTTCGGGGGTTAGAAAAAGATAGAAAATTTTTAGCGAAATCAAAGGGGGTCAGGTAAAAAATTGGTCGATTTGACATGGAATGACCCATATATTCGCATATATTCCGATTCTTTCAGGTAGTCAGCTACCAATATTTAGCTAAAGAGTAACCAATTTGTATATTATAGAAATTATATTGATACATTTCACTCAAAGTTATAAACGTAAACATTGTATAACCGATATAACATTTTTTCCTTGAATTGCCTTCCTTTTTATAGTAAGTTAGCAAAAATACAATAGACATTTCTGGTAGCGCATTGTTAGCAATGTAATAAGTTTATGTCGTGCATTTTACTCGACGCATGAATATATTTGTCAAGTGTAAATGTAAGCATTACAATTATACAAATTATGCTTATTTTAAAATAGAGTAATGTCATTTAAGTGAGAATTTTTGACCTGAGATTTGTTATTACTAATTGTCGAAATTTCACCACAACTATTTTTTTATTTAAATTTTAGTATTATTAATGTAGGCTTTTTTATTTTGCCAAATAGTATACAAATGTTTTAAGTTAGAAGACAGACGGATTGTGAAGTATAACAAATAGAGACTTATATATAAAGACTTTTCGACTCGTCGATGGTAAGGGGAATGAAATAACTCTTTTGCAATGTTTTTTATTGATAACAATAAAATTGGTCAATATCTACTTCAAGAAAATTGATGAGAAACACAGGAGGAAGATGTACATAACTTTTTTTTTACATCTTTATATATAAATTTCCTTTGAACGTTTGTATGTCACTGAACTCCTCCCAAACGGCTGGACCGATTTTGATGAAATTTTGTGTGCGTGTTCCATTGGATCCGAGAATGGTTTAGATACCCGGTAGTTTGCGCTGCGGTTGACTTATAGGATATTTTTTTATTATCAAGGCAGGAAAACGTCTGTCGGGCCCGCTAGTATTTATATGTAGATTATTTAATTATATAATTAAATATGTTAAAACAATATTAACTAATTTATATTTTACTGTTTTTACTATAGCATAATAATATGTTATATCGCACTAATATACAAGTAAAATAAATTTATAATTGAAACATAATTATGATTAAAACATACACGTGTTTTGATATAACATAATGCGTAACGATTGAAATTAATTATAATTATTTGGTCCACGTTCACGGTAACATGATATCAAGGTACTCTTGAACGAGGGTGTACGAACGGAGGTAAATTAACCTCCGTTATAACCTACGCAGTTAATTGTTCCCTCACATTACCATCGGTTAAGAGACCTCTTCATCTTTCAGACAATAGTCGATTTACTGCAATCTTATTCGTTGCTAATTGGCCATCGGATCGGGTTACTCGTTATGTTCACTTCTATAGAGAACTCGAAAGAAAAAACAATTGAATGCGAAGAGAGTTAAAGATTGGTAACTAAAAATGCAAATTAATAAAGTTTAAATACAAAAATAATTAGTTAAATACGAGATTTTATAAAAATAATAAAATTGATAATAATAAACTTAAAGAAAATCTAGTAAAAAACAATGCAAATATTAATTATGGAATAATAGGTATTCCATTATCTTTGCGTATTTTTCTCTTGATAATTTCTATATATGAAATTCCGGTATGTATGAAGAAACGGCTTGACGGATTTTGATGGTTTTTTGTACTTATAGGGTAATTTGGGATGTTTAATTATCGTTGGACCCGGTAAGTTGTATTATCAAGATCTATATTTTTAATTTATTTTCTTATTAAATTTATTAATTGCTTTTTTTATTCTCACCTATAAATATATATGATTTCAAAATACCTTAGCTACCACATTCAAGGTGAAAGTCTGTCGCCAAGCACCTGTTGGTGTGTTCCGGCAGCTGCACTTCAAAGCTAGCCCTCTCTAGGCTTAGCGTGCTAATTTTTTTAGCCCACATTATCATTTAACATTAGATGAGATTGTTGTTAACCGCTAAAAACCTATAAAATTTAAAAAAAAACTTAAAATGTATATATCTGGGCAGCGATTAAATGGCGTCCATGTAGCAGATGACGTCATCCATAGTGACGTCATTGTTATAATATAATCAATCAATCCACCAATAACAATTGAATATAACGTTAACCGATTACAGAAACAGACTGAATATAGTTACGACAAATTAATTATCCGTAGATGTGACTAGCCCAACTGTCTGAGCGAGGATATCCAGTATCTAGTCGTCGGTCGCCTTTTAAGGCATCAAGATACATAAACATTCGCTACTTTCAACCAATAGCGGGGTAAATAATGAACAGCCGATAACTTCAACTAATAACCTTTGAGGTCATTAGTAACAACACCCTCGATATCGCGCGCGGTAATAGCGCAGTATTGCAGGGCAATAGTGGCTTCCCCGATATATATAATGTTTAAAATAAAAATGTTTATATTGAATATAATATAAACATAATATAAGGGTCTTTGTGCTATGAAATATTCGCTTAAAATTTTCATACATCTAATAATATATTTCATTATTTTAGAAGATAGTAAATATTAGAAAAAAAATATTTATCTTCTGCAAGTCGTTGTAAATCTAACACATATGGTTGTATAATAAATGTGGGATGCGCCATGAGAGACGGAGGGTAACTTTATACCCGTAGAAAATATACACTAAAGAAGTTTCCTCCTCAGATTTAAGTACGAAAGTTTGTTATCTGACATATTATATTGGTGTAAACAGAAAAAGAGAAAATATTGTCGACAGGTCGGGTTTATTCGAAAACTTTCGGGCCGTGACTTTATTATAGGGGGTTAGATTCAACAACTTTGTCAAAACGTCAGCTAGTTAAAGTGGCAATATATGTATATTATACAACAAAATAAACTTTAGTCGTGATGATGCAATAAATTGATATATCGCTCCTTGAATAGTTGTAAGACGTCATGAGTTCTAACTAATATTATATATATGCGAATGTGAGTTTTTTGTTACGTTTTCACGCCTTAACTATTATACAGATAATTATGATATGTTTATACATATTGCCAGACATAAACAAAAGGACATATAGTAGTACCTTTCATTGAATGAAAATGAATAGTTTCTGATGAGTCACGCTAAAGCTATTACTGGTTTCAGCCTGAATGGGTTGGCTCGCCCGGGGTAGTACAACCCTCTCACAGAAAACCGACGTTACGTAGTAGTGCTTGCATTGTTGTGTATCGTTCGGTCAGAGAGAGCGCCGGAGGCCCACCTTCTTTAAAAGGCCGGCAACAAACTTGCGACTCTTCTGGTGTTGCTAGTGTCTATGGACGGCGGTGATCACTTACCATTAGATGACTCGCCTGTTCGTTTGCCCCCTAAAAGAAAAAAAAGGGATACATGAAATCTATAATAATGCAAACGAAGCTGCGAACAAAAGCTAATATCAAAAGCTTATAAACATTTTTACTCACCTTTATATTATGTACATAACTTTGGTATACGTGTGGTCGTATATTCTCTCTTCTTTTTAATTTACCTATATTGATTAGTCCTTAGCCATAGTTCAGCTAAACCATATAGGCGGCGCTGTTGTTGAGATTTAGATATTTTTATTTGCCTAATAAATGTTTTTTTAATTCTCTTATAAAAAAAGAAACATATAACAAAATTTCAGTGTGTCAGCATCTCTCAATATTATTTCGTTTTTATTAAGGTCTCTGGCTAGAACAGCTTCTATCTACTGGGTCCGCTAATAGAAAATAATTTTGTTCCTATTCACGATGTTTGCACGGGTTTCGAAAATTACCTGTATTAAAATCTGTTAAAATTGCCTCAATAAAATAATACAATCTCGTAACAATTAGGTGTGCCTAAATAAAACTTTCATAATAAAATTGTAAAGAAGAAATGTATGTATATTTTTTACACTACGAATTTATAAAACAATGCAAAATTATTGTGAAGAGCAGCAAGGACAGTTATCGCAGTTAAACAGCCGCTATGTGGGATCCGAGTTCATTATCCACCACACAATAACAAACTGTAGGCTTTCTAGGCGATTTTTTTTACAAAATTCAGAGAGTGACAAATCTTTCTTGAGGCTTACATGGTGGAATATTAAACGGTTTCATTTTGATCCTTTATAATAATAGAGATATTGAGTATATTCATTATAATAATACTGCAAAGTCCCCTACCGCGTCTGTCTGTCTATTCGCGATAAACTCAAAAACTACTGAACGGATTTTTATGCGATTTTCAACAGTGGATAAAATGATTCACGAGAAAGGTTTTGGTATATAATTTGTCAAGGACTTTTTTTATAAACAGGGCGGGACAACGTCTGGCGTGCACGCTAGTTAACAGTAATTCTCAATGATATTTACACCCGATTTTAATAGTATAATCGTCTAACTATACCTATTAAAATGGATGTATTGATCTGAGTATTAATTAAAAAACATGACCGTTTGACTAATTATCATGAAAATTGTTATAAGTTATTAGCTATTCGAATATGAAAAATACTTAGATAATATCCATCTTGTTATAGCTATATTATTTATTATTAAAAATTCTAATTAATACAAAGAATAATAGGAAATAATAAGAAACACGAACGGAGCCGTGGGCATTTGTTTGTATAATAATTAAAAATGATAGTATTTCATAGCATATACAGTGGTTTCTCATTTTCCCTATTAATTTCTTAAGTCAGCACAAACAAATATTAATTTAACTCATCTATAATAATATTATAAAGAGATAAAGTTTGTAACGTTGTGAGTTTGTGACGTTGTAGGAGGTAATCTCAGGAACTACTGATCCGATTTCAAAAAATATTTATATATGTTATATAGCTCATTCATCGAGGAAGGTTGCTATATCATCACGCTAAGACCAATAGGAACGGAACACCAATGTAGAATGTTTCAAAACCGGGGTTTTTTCCTCTTAATAGCTACCGCTACGTGTTAGCGTTAGCCCAAAGTAACTATTCCACGCGGACGAAGTCGCGGGCTGAGGTTAGTCTTATATAAAGTAAACACTATGTAATAGAAGAAATCTAAGTGCAGCTACATTGGGCTACGAGAATAACCGTAGCGCGTAGCCGTTTGTGCTACGTCGTAGCACGAACCTGTGGCAGTATTTGCTTACCGTTGAACTCTGATAATAAATAAACTTTGACGTATTCGGTTTATTTAATCCAAATTGATAGTCCATTTGTAGGGATTTATGAATACAAGTCTATTATTGTAGTAATCTTTTTCTTAAAAAGTAGGCTCTTTGCACAACATTTATTCTCAATAGAACAATGAATCCAAAAAATCTTGCATGTATATTCGTTCGCGTAATTAGAGTTTGGTATTCTAAAAGAAGTCGTATTCATACCGATTACAACAAGTGCCTTTAATTTTTTTTTACCCAACTGCATAGAAATAGGGTAATATTTTCAGAGTGTACGTATGCATGTTTGTTTCTTTCGACACTCTTCGGAACGTAAACGGTTTGATGGATTTTCAAATTAGAGGTGTCTTTACAATCGTATTAATTGTACAAGTGACATAGACTATTTATTATTTAGATAAGACATCTATGAATAAAAAAGAGAGACGGGATAAAGATAATAATCTACCGATACTCCACTGAAGAATATTTGGTAATATAATCGATAGATTTTCTTAGTTTTTCTCTATGAATAGTTCTATTTGTTGTTACTAAGTCCTGAGCGTAATTAAATATAGATTTATTGTCAAGGTAGCAAATAAAAACTGTCGTTTCGACATTAATAACTCTTATAAGCATTCAAGTGATATATATTTATTTTAAATTTATCTATTCTTATAAATAAAATCATAAGCATCTTCTGTTGTGCGCGCATCAATAAAAAATTACTGGATAGATTTCAATAATTTCCCCCCCCTAAAAAAATAAAAATATTTTTTTTTTTTTTTTTTTTAACCAAATATTTTTTTCCCCCCCTTATATAATATTTTTTTTTTTTTTTTTTTTTACTATTTTTTCTTTTTTTTTTTCCCCCCTTTCTTCTCTCTCCACTTTTTTTTTTTTTTTTTTTATATATATCATATTTTTATATACACACACACACACCCACACACACACACAAAAACACACACATATCTCATTTTCTCCGTGTCCCTTTTTTCATTTTTTTTTTTTTTTTTTTTGGTTTTTGCTCTGGCGTCTGTGATACATTCTCAAAACTATTACGGACGTCAACGTGTACTTAAATTGGCGCCGTCAGTGACATTTTAATTTTGTAATAATTTATGTAAAACTTTTTGCACAATAAATTATTATTATTATTATTATTATTATTATATAATCAATCTTTTTTTAGTTTTATATCTTTGATATTTAATCCTTCTTTAATTAAAATATGTCACGATAGCTCCATTTAATATAAAGTTAGTAAGGTTTTAATAACCATGATTTTTATAAACTATGCGTTCAGCGAAGTGTGTTTTCTTATAGTGGAAAATGGGCAAGCGATGTGGTGTTTTTTTTTTCTTTACATAAAATATATCATTAAGATAATATTATATTAGTTTATTCTTTAAAATGTCGCCGAACTGTTGCGATTAATATAAAAATGAACTCAAGTCAGTTCAGTTTCTAAAAACATAACGTACAAATTACATTTATCATAAACTATCTAATGTAGGTGGTAGAGTCACGCTGAAGCTATGACTGGTTTCAGCATGAATGGGTCGGCTCGACCGGGGTAGTACCACCCTCTCATAGAAAACCGACGTGAAGTAACAGTGCCCGCATTGTTGCGTTTCGTTAGGTTAGTGAGAGCGCCGGAGGCCCACCTCCCCTTTACTTCCTCTTTCCTCCAAAAACAGGCTGGCAACGCACTTTCGACTCCCCTGGTGTTGTTAGTGTCTATGGACGGTGGTAATCACTTAACATCAGGTGACCCACATGTTCGTTTGTCTTCTATGACATAAAAAAAAAACTATCTTTATCAAGTTTCTCGGTTCAGTAGATTTTCATAAGTGTATCTATGATGCTTACTTTTAAAAATTAATTTAGTAATCCCAATAAGTTAATTTGCAACACTGCGGATTATGTCTAGTCTAATAATCTAGACGGTAAGATATTTTTAATAACAATTCTTATGTTCTCAACTTATCGAGCCGTGTCTGAGCTCATACCAAACTTCAATGTCTAGAAATGGACGACGTTTTAATTAAAATTCATGACGTCATCTTTGTTTGCTTTATGTTGCCTCCAAGTTTATAGTGATTAGTGATTAACCGTATATCCAAGATGAGATTGTATTTCATAAATAAAAAAAATTAATACATATTAATCATGTTTGTTTAATATTTCTTAAATTAATAATTTCGATGAAGACTTAGATAACATGACGTATAAAATATAGTGAAAAAAGAAAATATTAGCTATAACGTGACGTCATAAGTTTCTCAATAATTTAAATGCAATTTTGAAGTAAAACTTCTTATGGGAGGGCTTTCAAATTCTGATCTGGAACTTTTTATGTGACGAAAATTGGTGGATCAGGTCGTCGTGTCTGTATCGGGTAGAGTGTTAAAAACATCGGTTCTCTTCCGATCACCGAATTTAAGTAACGTCGGGCGCGGTCAGTACTTGGATGGGTGACCGCTTGGGAATACCGCGTGACGTTGGCTTATTGTTGTATTTTTTTTAATTTAAATATTTGATACAAAAGTTTCACTGAAACTAAAGAGGATTAATATTTTTACTAACTAAAAAATCCATAAAATGTTATTTCTTCTCAATACAAATTTATAAACGTCAGCGTTGCGATATACAATATTTTATGTACAAATTTTCTTAGTTAGGTATTAAGGAAGTAAACTTTATCAAAGATGACACTTTATTTACTGGGGAAATTGTATAAACCATCGTACAAATGTTTGTCTCACTATCAATACGATAGTTAATAATTTTTTTATCTAACATTTATGATTTTTTTCTTCGGCATGTATTTGTCACTGTATTATGTCCAAAAATTTGACAAATTTATTACAATACGAGGATATTATTAAAGTAAAGTGATCTAATAAAAAGAATTATTGTATAAAGGTCTTGTAATACAAACTACACGTAATTTAGATTGTACACAGTATTCCTATAATTAAATCTTCTAAACATATATTATTATGATTTGTGTTAGTGTATGTTCATTTTTTTTTGTTTTGTGTTGTTTTACAGTTTGTCCTGTTTCACCTGAACTTAAGTTACAATGTGTCGCAAGACTGTAATACTCTAAATTCTAGAGCGACCTGCCTTTTTCTATTTCTCGAACTTACTACGCTATTGACCTAGCAATGTTTTAACAGCTTCACCGGACTACTAAGGCGAGCGCTTAAGGCACTCAGCCGATTTAATTTTGGCAACTAGCTCCAGGGCGACCTGCCTCTTGTGTGCAGCTACTATAAGAGATGCTTGGTGAGAGATTTTTAACTTAAGCGTTTGTAGCTCGAATTAGAAAAAGTCCTACTATTATGCTATGGTTTTTCCACAAAGTCTTACTTCACTGAAAGCTCAGGTTCAATGTAAGAATTTGGATCAACATCGATGGATGCAATGTTTAAAAGCAGCGTGTAGCCTTAGGCCACAAGTATATGTATAAATATTAACAATTGTTTTTTGTTTTGCACATGCAGGATGCTGGGCGGCGTGGGAGGGCGGCACGCGTCTGTGCGGCGGCGCGGAAGTTCGCCGGGCGTGCGGCGATATGGCGCGGGCGCCGTCGTCGCCGCTGGTGACTCCCCACCAGCGTCTCCGCGGCCTATCCGCCGCCGCCGCGCCGCCCTCGCCGCTTCCGATCACAAGACATGCGCCCTCATACATACCAGACTCAAATTGGGCGATATCATGTAAGTTGTAATATCTAAATCTATCTAATCGAGAACTTAACCGAAAATTAGATTTTGTCAATTAAATATCTTCTCAGTTACTTCTTCAAATATGTAACTATGCCAGTCATCGTACTCTAACAATGGGACATCGCCTTTAAAGTCTACCGAAATGCCGTTTTTGTCAAGACGTACGAGGGGTGTTCGATAAAAATTAAGAACGTGTTCCAAACATCTTGGAATTTGGGAAAGTAAATACTGGGTTGCAAAACTGGAGTTTTAGATAGAAATATTAAAATGTGTTTTTTTTAGTTTGTTGATTGCCTAAAATAGTATATAACGCCCTCTATGATTTACTCTTCGAACTATTTGGTTTTCGGAGCAATAGCGCCACTGAAGCGTGCGGAAAATTTTAGGACTATAAAGCACTTCTGCCCTCTAGTGTCAAACGAACTATCTAAGAAGCTTTTAGATTTGCTTGAGGTTCACAAATTACCCGTCGACAACCTTCTATATTATTTGTTGGCGATGTGACTGACTTTTCCGCAAGATGTCACTACAGACGTAAATTAAGTTAAGTTTACTATTTATAATGTCATGAACAAATTTAACCATTAATTATTATAGTTTAAAAAAATAGTAATAAACAGAAATCTATCATCATATATATATATATAGATTTAAATGACAATTGTTATATCGATTATAATACTAAGCGTGAGTAGGTACTGTACGTAACATGTAGAAAGAGATACATATATAGTGGAATTTTAGCTAATTCACTAAACCAATTTGCCTACGAATCCGAAACGTGCTAAACAAAGGTCCGTTTCAATTTCCGTTTCGAATGAATTATTTCGAAACGGAATTCAATCTCGTCCGTACATTTACTCATGGATCTGTTCGTTCAGCCGAAACGCCGACCAAGATGTTTGCATTCAGTTTTATTACAATGACGAGTTGTCTATCGTTCGCTCACTACGTTAGGCTAGTGTAAATGGTATGGGCCTCGCTTCCTGGCTCCACGTGGCGAGATGCCATTATTGATTTCCGGCGCCAGAACGAGACACGGTCATACCACAATTTGTTGCACTATTTTCCGTCTCGCTCTTCCGCCAATATATGACCTATTTTTATAGCGCTTTCCCTATTTAATACGGCCTAAGTAATTAGGTGAAAAGTTTGGTAGCGGCGATGTAATCTGAACAGTAGTTTGCCGTAATTATATACTTTTTTTTCCAGTATTTTTTGATATCATTAACGATTAAATATATCTTAGTTGCTGTCCCTTAATTTTATGAATTTCTTTTGTATTATTTGTCGAAGTAATGTACCTGTTAGTGAAATTAAATATTCTATTCGACCGATTTTGCATTTATGTAGTATGTAATAGTATATTTATTTATTTATTTAAAGGCTTCTGTTCCACCGAACATATCAGCCCCATTGTCCTCCACTCCTTCTAGCTCTATCATAAGAGTCGCTGATGAGGTATCATTACCAGGTCATACAGCATCTTAGCTTCACCCGAACATATTTTTATAATGTTACAGTATAGTCATATTGGTACCATATAGTGTGCAACTTATAAAATATAATGTGTTACCTGATTGTTTTTAAAGGGTAATTAATTATGAACTTCTTTTATATCAAACAGTGGTTGTTTTGTCTTTAAACGATCATATAGGTAATACAAACTATATAACCTTTGAAATATCTCCATCGATTTTCAACCGAATATAACTTCGAAACGGAAGACGGAACGTCTGAAAAAATCACATCCCTGGCAGCAGTTATAGCGATTCTGTGTACATACCTTATTAGTCAAAGGATGTTCTTTTATCCTTTATAACAAATACAAGTGTTTGACTAAAATAATTTTTAATAACTGGAATATTTATTAGAACCTTTAACAAATCAATAAAGAAAGTGCATGGGGTATAAATATTAAATCGACAATAATAACATTTCTAAGATTATGTGTAGGTATTATTGATCCGGGCAAAAAGTTCAATATCCATGTAGATCGGGTGTCACTGTCTTATGATATTATAGGATGTTCCAACCAGACCTTTTTGTAAATGACAACATATTAACGGACAAATTGTATGTTATATAAATAAAGCACAGATATAGCAAAATGGCTAATTCACAATACTTACCAACCATAATGTTAAGTAAAATGATCACTTTTCTTTATAGACTTATACCTTTAGTCTGCGCCTTCACTGGTATTTATATAGATTTGACACATCCAACGGAAACTCTTTTCTGAATTTAAGGTACTGTATATCTTATTCTGTAGCCCTGACAACATGTTTGCTGATTTTCATGATGATCGCTCTTATAATTAAAGTGTGAATGTGTAATGAATGAACAAACTTACTTTTATAACACAATGTTAGGATTGGGATTCGGGGAATGTAGTTCGAAGCAATGGTATAAAAACAGTAGGGGCATATTACATTTTCAAATAAATGTCGAATATTTTTCAAAGTACTCGTAATTATCGTCATAGGGCGTAAATTAAATCACTGAAATTTAATGTTACTTTAAGTTTATATTTTGTAACATTCCTAAATAAATAGGTGGAAACCTCAATAAGTTTATTAGTTAGCGTAGCATCTGCAAGTGGTCGGTAAAACTATGCATAGGAAAATAAATAAGTTGGCTTAACACCTGCCTAATTGCCTTGTTTAATTGTAGTACTAAAACTAAATGCATTAAAGTATAGGTTTATTGTTAATTGATTTGTTTTTTAGTATTAAATTATTTATTCTTAGATTTATAGTTCCATACAACACACAGTCCTCGTAAATTTTTGAACCGCTATGAATACAGCCGTGAGTTCTAGCTTGTGCATAATATCGTCGAAAGTTTAACACAAAAGTTAACATAATATTATTATAGGAATTTTAAATTGGTATTTATTATGTTATATTAGTATAAGTTGTCTCGATGTTACACTTATGATATAATACATATTTATGCCTAAATTTATTTTCTGCTCAGCTATGTAAAGAGCGGTCAAAAAGGTTGGCGCGAACTACATATAACTCTCATTATTTAAAAATAGAACAGGTAAAAGTCAACATCGAGAAGTAACTTATAAGAACATTTCAACTATAGAGGCTTGACTGGTATAATAACTTTTCTGATTTCCATAGTCTTATTACTGGAAAAGTCCAAATAAATTATCTTTTTACAATATACTAGCAATTAGTTTGTTTCCTTTTCTAAAATTTCGTTTTATTTCTTTACACATCTTCTTAGTCGATCGCGCACAAGAAGAGGAATCCATCTCTACTATATGTATTAGGGTGATTTTTTTTTTGCGACTATTTTTTTTCTTTACTCCATTGACGGAATATCGTTCGAACTATTAAATAAAAAATTCCCACCAAAGGACGGCTCTTAATTCCAATTTTAAGTACTCGCTAAATGAATTTAAAGTTTTGTCATTTAATTAACACGTAAAAATAATGTTTTTTGCTTAAAATATTTATAGCTTGGAGACATTTCATCAAAATTCTTTGACCATAGAAAGAAATTGTAGAGGGATCCTTCTTCTTCAAAAGCCCTAGTAGCAAATATTTAATCTTTGATGTATCTGGTCAGTAAAAAATTTTATAGTCGATTTTCACTCAAAAATTGTGGTTTTTCGACTTTTTCTCCAAATCTATTGACTTGACACCAAAATTGCAAAGGACCTCTTTTGAAGAGAATTTAATTTCCTACAAGATAAGATGACAGCCAAGCTCGAAAAATAAATTATCTTTGAAAAAGATTTGATTAAAGTTAAGAAAACACCGAATTAATCTATTTTATTGCAATTTTTATTTTTGTATTGGATTTTACAACAGAAAAAAAATTATTTATGGATCAGTAGTATGAAATTAATCTTAATAGTCAGAATAACGATACTTAATATATTTAAACAAAACGCATTAATATTTATTTGAACGCACTTATTGAAACAATTTATTAACTTATGATTTTAATAATTTATAATTAGTGTGTAAAATTGCAATAAAATAGATTAATTCGGTGTTTTCTTAACTTTAATCAAATCTTTTTCAAAGACAATTTATTTTTCGAGCTTGGCTGTCATCTTATCTTGTAGGAAATTAAATTCTCTTCAAAAGAGGTCCTTTGCAATTTTGGCGTCAAGTCAATAGATTTGGAGAAAAAGTCGAAAAACCACAATTTTTGAGTGAAAATCGACTATAAAATTTTTTACTGACCAGATACATCAAAGATTAAATATTTGCTACTAGGGCTTTTGAAGAAGAAGGATCCCTCTACAATTTCTTTCTATGGTCAAAGAATTTTGATGAAATGTCTCCAAGCTATAAATATTTTAAGCAAAAAACATTATTTTTACGTGTTAATTAAATGAGAAAACTTTAAATTCATTTAGCGAGTACTTAAAATTGGAATTAAGAGCCGTCCTTTGGTGGGACTTTTTTTATTTAATAGTTCGAACGATATTCCGTCAATGGAGTAAAGAAAAAAAAATAGTCGCAAAAAAAAAACCACCCTAATATGTATACTTCTCTGACAGAAACGATGATAGTTAAGACGATGATAGTTCAGTAGTACAGGTGTTCGGACACCGGGTTGATTACCGTAGGTTTGAGTATTAACGAGAGAGCCGAAGTTTTCGTTGACGAAAAATATTGTGATAAAATTATGGCAGCGTGATGATAGGGCTTTTTCTAGCCGCCACCCTTAAATTGGAAATGCCTAGCACCTTTATGAGCGTTTCAGCAGTTTATAGCCAGTCCACCACTAGGTTTGGCGTGTTTACCATCGTCATCTACCAACTAAGCCTATAAAAATCATTATCACTCGTCTAAACGATTTGATTTTAATACATAGTTTCGGTTCCCGCGTCTGAATAATTATTATATGACGAACGTAATAGTTATATTTTAAAATATAATATATTTGTCGTTATTATCATATCATATAATTGTGAACACAAATTTATTTATAGTAGTTAAAGCAATAACGATATTTATTACCATTAGATCATACACGTCACAAATATTTCTATAAAAATTTATTGTTATTTGAGTATAAAATCTCAGAGAGACTAATAAAAAATATAACATGCTTTATTGTTTTTTGTATAAATTCAGACGTGTAAATAAAACTAAAGTGTAAATTGAATTCTGTTCTGACAAAAAGTTATACTGTGTTTACTGAACTGCCGTCGGCAACTACCGGCATAATTAAAAGTAGAGAGAGTATGTTCGCTCGTCGTTTGTAGGGCAGCGAGCGGTGCTTTGTGCTCGGTGTGGGATGAACTCACACTTCATTGAGTTCATTGCATAGACTGCGCGGGATATATGAGCGTCACCGCGTACCGTTTATAAACGAGAAGCTGTAAAATTTGTTGTATTTTTTATACAAAACGTTTGACTACAATTCCATTTTACGTTATTTGACGATACAGTACTAGATAGTTTAAGTCATGTTTTTGGATTTCAATTGCGATGTAGGAACACACTTAGATACTTGACGATAGATTTTTAATTTTTGGATCT
Organism: Antheraea yamamai; assembly: GCA_036509395.1. Lineage (NCBI taxonomy): Eukaryota > Metazoa > Arthropoda > Insecta > Lepidoptera > Saturniidae > Antheraea > Antheraea yamamai. Next base: position 4,879,774 of record AP028438.1, on the reverse strand, counting down.
TAACGAGGCAATATGTGAAAAAACCCTACCACCATGGTATGTTATTATGTTGTCCTTCAACAAAAGCTCTTCATCAATTGATGTGATTCCCAAAGTCTCTTTACTATTGATATAATTACTATGAAATATTTTTTATACATCGTTAAGATTAGTTTTATAATTTATCGTTACTTTTTTACATTTTGCGGATTTAAAAAAAATATTATGAATGATATACTTTACTAATAAAATACACATATTAATTATTACTCACAGTAATACACTTACAGTGTCTGTGGCATTGTGTAAAAACACACTAAAACTAATTTTAATAAAAGAGTTAGGGTGTTATTACAAAAAAGTTAAATACCTATTGAATACTTGCTTTAAAAAAGTTTGGATACTTACGTATTAAATGCACCGCGCTCGCCGAACGTTCGACATCATGCTCTTCTATCTCTGTTTGGTTAGGTTAGGTTAGACTTGCGAAAAAGGATAACACGATCTTGCCGCGGCAGCCGTCGGCAAGGGCGGTGCATTTAATACGTAAGTATCCAAACTTTTTTAAAGCAAGTATTCAATACGTATTTACCTTTTTGTAATAACACGGTTAAAATTTTTCTTTTAGGTTTTAGTGGTTAACCTCTGTCGTATGTAATATTAAGGATTAGAATTTTAACATAATTATGTAGTTTGCTAGGTGGGTGTGGGAATAAGCCCTACCTACCACAATGCTATGATTTCATTAAGTCATTTTCGTTCACCGAAACCTCCGCCTAATTGCAAGGTTTTGAACCTACGTAGATCGACGATGTGTCCGATTAGGCTACAAATAAGTCATCACCGCTTCATATCCGTTATAATCTCATACGAAATTTATAACATCTAATTCCGTTACATTGACCAACATGAAAGTTCAATCGACTCGAGTGTATTTTCTAAAAGAAGATTTTGTTGCTTAATCTTTTTCAATATAACTCACCGATAGGTATCCAACACAAAATACATATAAGAGTTGTTGAGGTATGTTTGCTTGGTACACATATATGTTTCAATAACTCATATAAGTATGAATATGTAGCTTAGCTCAGATAGGTCGCGAATTGCATGAGTCAGACAACAGCCCAAGCCGAAGTGTGCCGTGTATCCTTGAGCTAGTTGTCAAAATAAAATCGGTTGAGTGCCTTAAATGCTCGTCTTAGTAGTCCGGTGAAACTGTTAAGACCTTGCTAGGCTAATAGCGCATTCAGTTCGAGAAAAAAAAACTCACCAATAGGTAACTTGTAGCACATCAACTTCATAACGTTTCAAGCGATGGTTATCAGAACTAGTATGCGTATATGTACAAAATATTTTGGTGTTGTCCATTTTGTTATACTTCAAATATTACTACATATTATAAAACAAAGTTCTCTGCGACGTCTGTCTGTCTATTTGCGATAAACTCCAAAACTACTGAACGGGTTGTCATACGGTTTTCACCATTAGGTAAAGTTACTCATGAGGGAGGTTTAGGTATGTAATTTGTCAAGGTTTTTTATTATAAGGGATAACGTTCGCCAGGCCCGCTAACTTATTATAAAAATAATAATAGAAACTTGTAAAAATATATACATTTACGATAATCGTATTAAAAATAAGTCCCAATGGACAAGAAAGTAACAAGCAACAAATTTTCAATTTCACATTTGTATATACACATAAATATGTCATTTAGATATGATCGACTAACGAGCAACTTTTGAAATTATCCTACTTTTAAGGAGTGCAAAAGTCTGATGAAAGTTTATACTGGAGTCCAGACAGTATTGAAGTTAAAGATACCGAATTATTATGTAAGCTCTCGGTTACAAATAAAGAAATACGTATTACAGACCTAACAAGTACGTGCTCCAGTTTTCCACCTCGCGAATATCTTACGCGCCAATTATTTTTCACAAGCCGAAGATAACTAACTTGTGGGCAAATTTCACGAGAATTTTATCGTCACAAAAAATTGTAGATTTAACGTAATTATCTATTTATATCGTATTATTGGTTTTCGATCGATTTTATTTTATTTGATGGTAGTCGTTACCTCGTATTAGTGAAAATCATCTTACTATTTTTTTTAGAACTATGTATAGTTAATTGTTGTTTACATAAATGATGTGTTGTTTATTGATTGTGATTGTGTTAATTAATAATTAAATAGAGAGATTAATGACAACATTACAATCAAGAAAAATATAGAAGGCAGTGAATAATTTATTTTTTTGCATTTTCTACTCGTTATTATGAATGATTTCACGGGTTTAGAAAGCGTTATACTTACATTGATATGCATACTTTAAACTGATTACGTTTAGGCTTAGTTAAAGTGTAGAACGGATTATAGACCCGTTAAATCATACATAGTAATGTGTACAAAATACGAGAATGAAATAAAAAATACTTAATTTTTTATTGGTTTATAATTTTCTTAATTATAATTTTGTCATAACTACTTTATCCCTTGGACGTTATAGAAATCCTTTTACAGATGTCAAGTTACCCATATTTACTCGGTTTAATGCAGATTTGTAACGTACATTTTTCTCTATGAAAAGTACTTTATGTCCTCTTTAGTACTCCTTTGTTACATGTGGAGATACCCAATGGGTACCCATCCCACCGTGCAGGTGAGGAGTGTTTTTTTTTTTACTTTTCTTGTCGACTCTTGGTCCGCACCATTTTTTTGCAATCGTTTTATTTAATGTGTAAGTTAAAAATCGTATCTGTGAGCAACTATTGGGTGTTCTTTTTTATTTTTCATTTATTATTATTATTTTATATATTTATTTGTTTATTTTTATGATTTCATTTAACTATAAACTATTTTATGACGGGTTTTTTCAAAGACGTTATCGCCTATATGGAGTGAGGAGTAGTTATATCTCTAAATTCTACTCTATCGACTAAAACTCTATGATGCCTTCATACACCTTTTGAAAGGGGGGCAAGGACTGCCGATTGGCACTGCGGCTGCTCCCTCGACAGGCTTCGACTGCGGTCTGAGGAGTCAAGATGGGTCAACCCCTCAAGGGGAGTGGGTGTTAGACACTGCCTGACAATCTTTGGTACCCCTAACAACGTGTATGCCAAATTTTATGAAAATCTGTTGAGTAGTTACGGCGTGAAGGCATAACAAACAAACCGATTTATAATATAAGTTAGGATATCATTACTATTTGGTAATGCGAAAAATATAATGATTTGTAGCTTAGTTAATACTTTGAGAATTCCACTATCTGCCTGTGAAAACTCATCAAAATAACCTAACCCTTTCGTTAGGTAAGTTAGACGAAGATTATTGTTGTGTTGATTTATATGTAAATAAATTTCTGTAATACGTGTATCTATAAAAAAAGTGCACACTAGACGTACACAACCACAATACGATAATTCAGTTTATAAAACCATTCAAACCAAATAACTACACAATCATCGATAAGAACCGGCAAGAAATTCTATCAAGTTTATCTTTTTAATGTATGTGTTTTTATAATACACTAGCTGACCAGTGCAACTTCGTCTACACCAAATCGGTTATTACCGGTTACAATTGTATTTTTAAAGGCGAAAAGTCTTAAAAAATCTGAAACCTGATTGCAGCGATATCTATCGATTCCAACTGTGAATCCAAACTATCCAGGGACTCACTCAAACGTATACCCAGTTGGTATGTGACAAATCTTTTAAAATAGTCTTTTTAAGTCTAGAACCCGTTCGGAGCATCACCGACTAAGTCCCATTAAGATAAAAACTAACCTACATATATTGCCGATAGATGTATTCCTATTACCCCGGAGTTGCTCCTGTGCCGTTCACCGTCCCCCGGTAGAGATAGAGATTACCACGAATATTCAAACTCACAAAATTCAACTTTTTAATATTGGAGTTTCGTACATACGAATTCTACCAGTGCAAAGTCAGTCAAGGGAGAGTCACTTTATGGGTCACTTTTATTCCGGGTAATCTCCGAAACGGCTGGACCGATTCGACTGGGAGGCAGCTAAAATTACAGCGGGTTACTTAGGCTACTCTAATTTAGACTAGCTATTAACCGCGGCTTTGTCTGCAGTGCTATCTCTAAAACGGTTAAACCGATTTCCACGAGATTTTCACTGACAGATAGCTGACCTTATAAATTGTTTCATTAGTTCCTTATACAGTGTAAATGGGCACTGAGGTAGTTATATGGCGGGTTCAGGTTTCAAATATGTTGCCGATAGTAAACTCATTTGACACACTGTTAATATTTATATATATAATGTATACGTTACATGTTGTAAGTGGCGTGCGTGTCGTATTTACAATTGTTTTTAAAGAGCATTTCTGTAATTGTACATGGTCTCACAATGTTATATTCCTTTAATACAATTTAAAAAAATGCGTGTGGAGCTGCGGGTAAAGCTAGTAATTATATATAATCGGACAGCAACACTAAAGCGTTTCGAAACATTGAACTTAACGACACTTTCCTACTTATAAACGTACGCCTCTCTTATTGAGTATAAAGTTTACGCCTAATCCATTATTTGGCTTTGATGCAAATGTCCACGTAAAGTTGGGCAGAAGTAGCCTAAAAATTCGTTCATGACTTTTTTATACTCCATTGCCATACTTATTTCGCACAAATAGAAAAACGACCTTAATTTTAATTTAGCTTAACCCATTCGATGACATCTATTAACCACAAGTTTGTACCACATGCCAACGATTTTTATGGTTAAAATTATGGGTCAAAATATATCACTGACTTTGTAGTAAGACATATTATCTTATCTATATTTTCTTACAGTAACGATGTCAAAGATTTTACAGTAATGAATAAAAAAAGGTGTGTGTGCGATTCACACACGATAGAAGTGAAACTTCAGTAAATCGACAAAAGAATGAGATGAATATATATAACAAGAGTAGGATAATTACAAAGTTTATTTGTTTAAAAATTAAAGTATTTTGATTAATTTTAAAAGATATTTTATATTGTATTTAACATATGTTACAGTGTACAGTAGTATTAGCTCACGTACTTTTCACATATACTAACACACTTTAAATGCTCAAATACAAGCAAGTATTAAACAGTGTGCAATATACATACACAACGACATTTGCTCTCTAGCTCTGGCTCACTAATTACAGGCGACTATGCTTAAAAGAGTGGAGAAAATGGGAGTGGGGACGCTACGAAGCATGGCACAAAGAGGAGAGACCGATAATATAAAATAGTATGTATATTTCTGTCTCATTCTTTGCCGGCTTCATCCTACACATTTTTGTATTTGTGTCTCTTACCTGTCGTTTTTTCCGTTGCATCCGGTTTGAAATCACAACGATTCTAAAGAAGTTTCACTTCAAAAATGGCAACATTTTTGTGAACGCACTAATAAACGTATTTTTAGCATCATGTATACCAAACGCACTCGAGTGCGTTGTAGGCACACAGATATAACAATTTTCTTTTTTGAACTGACTACGTTATTGGCTAAGCAAGGCCTTAACAGCTTCATCGGACTAGTAAGGCGAGCGCTTAAGCCACTCAGCCGATTTTATTTTGACAAGGATGCACGGCAAACCTCGGTTTGGGCTGTTGCCTAGTTCATGCAATTCATGGCTTAACTGAGCTAACCTAAGCTAACCTACGTATTCATACGTATATAAATTAGTGGTCAAACGCACACGGGTAGGTTGCTGGCATGGGATGGGTTAAGAGTATTAAAAAAAACCATTTTAAAAAGGGAATCGTAGGCCGTAGTATTATCCGTAGAGAATAACTTCGGTTAGGCTCGTCAGTGCATTTCTAGGTTCTTGGGTCAGTTGCATCGGGCGCTGCGACGCGGCGCATCGGACGTCGGCCCCGGTCAGTAGGTCATCGCTCGTAGCCACCACCGCAGCCTCGGCGTAGCGCAGCGTACGCCTCCCGTGCCTTCTACCTACACTTGAACTTTCATGTAATTGTAATTTGCGTAAATGGAACGTGTTGCGTGACAGCCGAAGCCCTCGTGGGATGTCGAATGTTCGTAATAATGGTATAGGTCAACGAGTTTATGCCAGCTAATAGTATCTGTTGATACTATTTATCGTCTACACTAATATTATGAACAAAAAAAATTACGGAGAATAATATATTTCGCGAATAGGTACGTTGTAAAAAAATAAATAGAAATTTTTATTTTATGACGTTATTTTCGTATAAAAGTCATTCGACCGACCTTCACGAGACTTTCACTGGCAGATAGCTGACCTTATAAAAAGTAATTCGAGAAATTTTAGTTTATGCTAGCTGTTAACCGTGGCTTTGCCCGTAGTGTTATATCCAAAACGGTTCGACCGATCTTCACGAGACTTTTACTGGCAGAAAGCTGACTTTACAAAAAGTAATTTAGGCAATTTTAGTTTATACTGGCTGGTAACCGTGGCTTCGCCCACAGTGCTTTCTCCAAAACAGTTAGACCGATTTTCACGGGACTTTCACTGGCAGATAACAGACATTATAAAAGTAATTGAGGTTATTCTATTTTAGACTAACTGTTACCCGCGGCTTTGTCGGCATGAAATTTAGCAAGATCTTTATTTTTAATTAGAGAAATAATTGTCTGCTTATTGTTTACAATTCGACATCATAATTATTAATAACTGTAATGATATAGGTCTTCATAATAAGATCTTAAATTATAAAACGTATTACGTAAAGAGTTCCATAATACAATTTCTTGCGGAACAGACAAGCGTTTATTTTTTGTATAGTCAAAAAATCTTAATTATAATGGCAATGTATATTAAATGTAAATCTTTATAATAATATTTTAAGTTATTGTTTCATTAGTTTCTTATACAGTGTAAGTAAGCACTGAGATAGTTATATGGTGAGTTAAGGTTCCAAATATATAGCCGATGATAAACCTCATGTGACACACTGTTAGTATTTATATATCTAATGTATACATTACATGTACAGGCGTGCGCGTCGTACTTACAATTGTTTTAAAAGAGCATTTCTATAATTGTAGATGTCTCACAGTTTTATATTTCTTTAATACAATTTTTTAAAAACCTGTGCGGAGCTGCGTCTACAGCTAGTAATTCATATTATAGGTGGTGCAAGAGTATTTCATATTAGACCGGTTTACACAACTATATTATTTATCTATTAGTACATAAATAAATAAATAAAATATTGTTGCTAAATGTTATATTGTTACTTAGCGCGGGCGAAGTCGCGGGTAAACACTCTTATATCAGCAGTATTAGAGAAATCGTAGGAGACGAGACATACATCTCATACATATAATAAGAATGTAAATCTAACGTATCTGTTCTTTTTTTATTTTCGTGAAAATAAATTATCGACGGTATCTAGAAATAACTAATAGAACACATGTTTAGAAATGTCTGTCTGTCCGTCTGTCTGTTTGTATGAATGCGCATCACTGCTAAATTATTGGGTGCCTAATAAAATCCAATCAAGAAATTCATGAAGGATATCCTCGAGAATAACTTAGTCTTGGTTTCATTAAAATCGGTCCACTCCATCAGAAGTTATTGTAATTTGAATGACGGCTCGAGCTAAGTACGAGAGTGGAGTAGTAATATTATAAAGTTGGAAGGCTTGTTTGTTTAGTTGGTTGAACGCGCTAATCTCAGGAACTACTGGTCCGATTTAAAATTTTCTTTAAGTTTTAGATAGCTCATTTATCGAGGAAGGGCTTATATCATCACGCTAATACCAATAGGAGCGGAGCACCACTGATGAAAGTTTCAAAATCGGGATTTTTTTTTCTTTTTGATAGCTTTCGCTGCGGGTTAGCGTTAGCCAACGTAACTATTCCACGCGGGCGAAGTCGCTGGCAGAAGTTAGTTTTCTATAAAAGACTTCTTAAGAAATTATGTTTTGATATCATTTATCTAAAAAATTAGGAATTTCTCGCTTCTATAGTTACATATTGAATTGTTTATAGTGGTCTTCTGTATGTCTAAGGATCTTTTTTATAAATAATACAATTATATTGATGTATTATCTCAAATATTTATGTAAAATGAAAATTAATAGAGAAGCGATGGAAAACGCAATGTAAAATTTATCGAAGGCTAAAAGCGTAAAAGCGCACTCTCCGTAAATTATCAGGAATGCAAAATCAAAATACATTAATTATCATACAGTGTTGGGACACCGCGCTGCGGAAAACGATGTTATAAGTTAATGGGGTCGGTTTTGCGATAAATTCATACAGAGTTAAAACTTCATTTACGTATATTAAAAAATAATCGACATTAATATCAGCTGATATTATATTTAACTATTTATTACAAAACATACTATGGAGTTGTAAGTTATTATCATACTGTAAGTTATTATTATAAGCAGTTGTTCTGGAGTGCCTATTATTATATTTTTTATGATTTGCCAATGGTAGCTCATTAGCGAGGTTTTTGGAATGAAGTTCCGTAACGCGGCTTATTGTAAGAATTTGACTGTCGAAGTTAAATGTGACTCTATCTCTTTCTGTGATATAGTGTGTGTGTACGTGTCAGTATCGAAATTCAATTGTATAACCTCAATACTGGACATGTGGTAATTTCATTAAAATTTGCTTATTGCTTTATATTTTTTATAATTCACTATTATTTAAATATTAAATGAAGCTTTTTTTATTCGATTCCTTTACGCTATTTTCGTTGAAAAAAATTATAGAAAAAAAAGAATACACCTTTTTCTTACGTGACAAAAATATAAACAATCTAACTCACCATACCGAATTACATTAGGAATTAAGAAAAAGCATATGTAACTTATTTTGATCATACACATTTTTTAAAATTATCATTAGATACAGTAATATACAATCGAATTGATGTATTCATCGAATTAATAACTTAAAAATTAAGAGGTGTTTGAATTTTTGAGTTGACTTTTTCAACCAACAGCCCTTTTCTCTATCAGTGGTACACTTAGTAGATCTTCCATTACATTAAAATGTTGGTCAACGTGCCCGGAGGTATTGAATAACGTTAAAACTGGTGGAAACTGGGAAGTCCACATTGTACTGGAGAAATACTGAGGTGAGAGTTTTCACTGTAATGTATTTTGGATTGAAATATTCCTCATGGTCGTATTTAAAAATCGAATTTGTCGAATTCTTATTCAGTAAACGTAGAAATCGAACTGTATAATCATAACCTGTCACAATAAAATTAGAAGTATATTGAATTAACAACCTAAATAATATCGATACAATCTTAATATATATATTTCTTGTGTGCGTGTGTATGTGACTGAACTCCTCCTAAACGACTGGACCGATTTTGATGAAATTTTTTGTGCGTGTTCGAGTGGATCCGAGAATGGTTTAGATTCACAATTGGAACCGGTAGGTGGCGCTGCGATCGACTTTTAGGATTTTTTCAAGGCAGGACAACGTCCGCCCGGTCCGCTAGTATTATTATAAAGTATCTCTTGAGTAGGTTAAGCAAAACATGATATAAATTAAATTTGAAATAAATCATGAATTACTATTATTTATATGTGTAAAAATATATATATATATATAATAGGTCTTTACCTATGAAATTGCCGTTCTGCAGTACTGGTCATTTCAAATCAAAATAATTTTTGTTTGGCTAAGAATTCTAATTTCAAATTACTTAATTTTATTTTAGAAACATGGAATTCTTTTTCCATAAGTAGTCATTTGTTTATTGATTAGTGTTACATTTTCAACGCATTTCAATCTTATTGGTCATCATGGATACGTTAAAAATTCGAGTAATTATGGAATATGAGTACCGTCGTGGCAGCAACGCGGCACAAGCGGCACGCAACATCAACGACGTTTACGGAGCTAACACTACAAACCAACGCACCACTTGTTATTGGTTTGCTCGCTTCCGTTCTGGGAATTTCGACCTGAAAAATGAACTTCGCGGTCGTCCGAAGACTTTGGTCGACAATGACGAATTAAAGGCGATTGTGGAAGCTGATGATACACAATCTACGGCTGAATTAGCAGCAGCTTTCGACGTTAGCGTCAAAACAATATTGGTCCATTTGCGTCAAATTGGCAAGGTAAAAAAGCTTGACAAATGGGTGCGCCACGAACTCAGTGATCGCCAGCGCGAAGTACGCGTCGAGACGTGCCTTGCACTGCTCAACAGACACACAAATGAAGGAATTTTGAACCGCATTGTTATCTGCGATGAAAAATGGATTCTGTTTGATAATCGCAAGCGCTCAGCAAGTTGGTTGGATCCTGGTTCAGCACCTAAACAATGCCCTAAACGAAAACTTACCCCTAGAAAAGTGATGGTCAATGTTTGGTGGTCTAGCGTCGGTGTGATTCATCACAGCTTCTTACCAAACGGGGTGAGCATTACTGCAGATGTGTACTGTGAAGAACTGGACACAATGATGGAGAAGCTGGCACATCTCCAACCAGCATTGGTCAATCGCTCGTCTCCGCTGCTCCTGCACGACAACGCGCAACCTCATACTGTACAGCAGACGGTCTCCAAGTTGCAAGAACTGGGGTTGGAAGTTCTCCGTCATCCGCCCTACTCACCAGACCTTGCGCCTGTAGACTACTACTTTTTCCAGAATTTGGATAACTCCTTGGCGGGAAAAAAATTCAATACCCGAGAGGCAGTACAAAATGCCTTTGAAGAATTTGTTGCCTCCCGTCCAGCTGATTTCTTTAAGAAGGGCACCAATAAACTGCCACTGCATTGGCAAAGATGCATTGTTTGCATGGGTGATTACTTCGATTAATACAAATAAAAAATACATGAAAAAAATTCGTTTAAATTTTTTCATACAAAACGGCATTTATACAAAACCTAATATTTAAAGCTGATATCTCCAAATTCGCTATGTACTGAATAAACTGTTAATGTAAATATTGCAAAAGGTCATTAGAATCCAAATATAAGTAGCCTAGAACCGTATATTAAAATTCCGCATATTGGATCTGATAGACCTATGCCGATATGTTCAGTAGTTTTGATATGACTGAACATCTAAAGAACTATGTTTTCATTATATAAACTATTTATGTAAATATATACTTACAAATAAATATAGAATAAGGTATAAAATTGTAAACCTTTAATAAAAACCTTTTATAATGGAGGTATATTATTTGTAATACGAACGTATCGGTCGTATATTCAACAATAAACACTACCGAGTCGCATAAACTGGGTTAAAAAGAAAACTTACAGTGCTTCAGAGTGCCAGCTGTATACATACGAACATTCACCACAGTACTAAGACAGCTACAGTGAGGAGAAATAATAAAAACAGCCCGATAGCCGGCCTACGCGGACAAAGAACACGCAGTGTATAATATTAATGGAAGTTCATTTTAAAAAATTGTACACAGGTTAGCAGTATGATATTTTAAATAATTTATTATGTACTAGACGTTGTCGATTCCATCCTCGTGAAAATGGTTTCGGTTATTAATGGTTCTTGCGTGAATAATAATTGATGGATTTTTATTACAATTTTGATACTATTTGTTTATAAAAACGGTAATTAGATGTAGCTTAAATAATGCCGTGACAAATCTGCCGTCACCAGTAAAAGTCTGATTAAAATAGGTTCAGCCGTTTTAGAGTATAGAACGCTTAGACAACAAACGTTTTAACTTGTATATAATATACGTTGCTGCTTAAACTTTATGTATAAATTTCTTCTGTACGTGTGTATGTCACTGAGCTCCTCCTAAACGGCTGGACCGATTTTGATGAAATTTTGTGTGCGTTTTCCAGTGGATCCGAGAATGGTTCAGATTCACAATTGGATCCGTTAGATTTTAGATTTTTTTTTATTATCAAGGTAGGACAACGTCCACCCGGCCCGCTGGTATAGTTTTAAATTCTTTATAAAATAAACAGAATTTGAGCTCGAAAAATGAAAACGGAACAAAATTACTTTTTGAAGTATAATTAGGGATACACAAACATCTTTTACATTTTTTTTAAATAGGTATGAAGTCAAAGAAATACTATAAATGATATAGTTTTATTCCTATAACTTTGTATCAATACACAATATTCTAAATCGTGTTTGTGTATACTTCCACCAACTTTATAAGCTGTCTCTTCTTTTAAAATTCGACGTAAACTGAATTTAAAAGTTCTGCGAATACTCTGAACTGTGTATGACGTTTATTATATGATTGTATATGACTTTATTATAAAGTGGTAAAGTTTGTTTGTTTGTTCCAGGACACAACCAAAACTTAAAATTCGATTCTGAAATTTCATTCACTAATATGAAGGTACAATATTTCTTTTTTTAAAATAGTACGAGCTAAATATATCATTCAGAAATATTGTACCTTCATATTAGTGAATGATATATTTAGCTCGTACTATTTTCTATATTATATAACTAGCGGGCCCGGCAGACGCTGTCCCGCCCTGACTATAAAAAAAACCTTGACAAATTATATGCTAAAACCTTCCCCATGAATCACTGTACCCACTGGTGAAAACCGAATGAAAATCCATTCAGTAGTTTTTGAGTTTATCGCGAACAGACAGACAGACAGACGCGGTGGGGGACTTTGTTTTATACTATGTAATGATTACGTACAAAGTCACGGGTGTTTGCTAGTCTATTATATTAGAATACTATTGTCATAGCCATCTACGGATAGAATTAATTCAGTAATTAATTAATAGTAAGTAATTAATTGACAATTCAGTAATAACAAAATTAAAATAAAAAAAAGATAACCCACTTCTCATTCAGATAGGGCACGCATTTTCCGTGTATCGTTAAACGAAAGTCCATGTGATTGAAGTTGTTATGGGTCAATCTTCGGATACTCCATCGATGTGGTATTAAATTCTGCAAAAAGCACACGTTTTCGTTAAAGGAAGACATCGTTATAACACCATTGTTTTATAATAAGTCATTATTTAATGGCCGCCTGTCTAATTACCATCTTCGACTTGAAAATATGTCACCAAGAACCTATTATACGTCTGTATGTGTGTATAAAATATAAAAAAAAAACTATATATAAATTGGTAGAGGGAAAACAGTTGAGAACCTAATTACTGCTCTGTAAACAAGCGATCTTCTTTTTTTTGTTTAGTAGCTTTATTGTTGAGCTTTAGAATTATTAATAAAAACTTTGGAAGAAGTTGTTTTTTTTTTTAATATTGAAACTTGCATAATTAATAAATAGTGGTCGAATGTCGACTACTGTGCGGTGCGGACCACTGGTATTATTTAAATTCTATTAATATTATAAATGGGTTTTCATAAAACTTTACAGTTATCTAGCATATTATAAAATTAAATATAAACTATAATACATAAAGATATTGTTTCAATTAATAAAAATGTAACGTTAAGTTTCAAAGAGATTTGAAAAAATCCTGCCATCTGACAGCTGTCTCGGCGTTCACTGCAAATATCGTTTAGTTACAGGAAACTCATTTGCAAAGACACAAGTATTTGTCCTGCTATAGGCAGTACCGTAAATACAAGCATACTTGTTTTAAATAATTATATTTATACATTAGCTCTTACTAGCGATTCTGCTCGCGTTAATTTAGATTTACTATAGTATTTTTTTTATCTAGTAATAATACTTTAACTTTTTTCCTGCATGAAAACCTACTTTATGTCCTTTTCTGCATCCCTGTAAACCCTGTGTGAGAGCAAAACTTCATAGTAATCCCTTAAGTAGTTAAGATGCGAAAGTGTTACAAACAAATTCACAATCGCATTTATAATACTAGTAAAGATAAGGATTTTAAATGGTACTATCTTGTATATATTATTTGATTTGAATTTTGATATTAGATCTATATTATAGCTATCTTTTGTCTGCGTCGTCCCTGGCGTTAATGTAGATGTATCTGGAATAGTATGTCTTTTGCGGAACAATATTGCATGATTATCAGTTGAGTAGGCAAGGCGTGAAAGCATAACAAAGAAACAAATTCGCATTTATAATATTAATAAGGATATCTCATGGCAAAAAATTACCTTTTTACAGATACTGAAGGTCTCATAATTTATCCTCGATGTTTTGTTTTAATAATATAGAATATTAAAAAATATACAGTTTCGTGGCACTCAGTAAAACACATATTAATATTTTCACAAAAATTTATACGTTCAAATTTAGCCATTGAGTTCGAATACATGTCGCCAATCCACCTACTTATGCAGCATACGTTTTCCGTCTGAATACAACTGGGTCGTGAGAGCTTGGTAGTTCTTTGCCAGGGCAAGAATAATAGTGGTAAATTGCCAACATTGGACCCGCAGTTTCTAAGATAAGGCAACTATAAATAGTGTATTTATTTATTTAAAAATTATCTATTATTTTAATTTCTCTTAGGACTCTATTCGTCATGTTATACGCCGCCTGAAGCAATTTGATTATACTACGAAATTTTTGTTTTATTAACGAATGCCTTTAATTTTCTTTATTATTCTAACAGATATCGAAATTAAAAAAAATATAGAATTATTAGACCACTACATCATCATGATATCACTATTATTTAAAGGAAGGACGAGATAATTTTATACATAGTCCATAAATTCCAAACCAAACTTAATATAAGTTAATTAAACATTTAAGTTATAAAAATAGGACTAACAATTATACACATCGTATAGTAAGTTACGTGCGGGGTTCGAACACGCAACCTCTCGGTTTAATAGTAAGAGTCATTATCACTGTACCTTGAGGCCGTTGTGTGTTAGTACATAATCTGCAAAATTACAAGTTGGTACTAATTTAAAAAATTGTAAGCTATAAAATTTTGGTATCGAATTTTGTCGATTATTCTATACTAGCGGGCCCGGCAGACGTTGTCCCGCCCTGATTATAAAAAAAATCCTTAACAAATTATATACCAAAACGTTCCTCGTGAATCACTTTATCCACTGGTGAAAACCGCATAAAGATCTGTCCAGCAGTTTTTGAGTTTATCGCGAACAGACAGACAGACAGACGCGGCAGGGGACTTTGTTTTATACTATGTAATGATAGCTGTTGTAATGAGGTGCGTTAAAGGTGAAAGTAAACGAGTAATTAAATTTCAATAATTGATGCTGAAATGAGATGCCATAAATGAGTCGCTATGTCAGTAGTTACACTGTAATCTATATTAATTACCACGCTAGTAATTAACCATAAATTAATCTGGCCTATTAACGGCGGCGTTGATTCTGACAAGTTAAATACACTAATAAATGCATGCATCGAAGTAAACAAATCCTTGATTCGATATACTAATTACTTGACTTTGAATCTATATATAGTATATAGGAAATTTCCTATACGTGTCTTATGTATGTCATATATCTTTTAATTCTTCTAAGCTATGTAATAATGTACTTCCATAATTTTTTACTAAAAATTTCACAGATTCATATATAATACTAGCGGTCCCGGCGGACGTTGTCCTGCCTTAATAATTAAAAAAAAATATAAAATTCAACCGCAGCGCAACCTACCGGGTTCAATTGTGAATCTAAACCATTCTCGGATCCACTGGAACAGGCACACAAAATTTCATCAAAATCGGTTCAGCCGTTTAGGCGGAGTTCAGTGACATACACACGTCGTACAGAAGAAATTTATATATAAAGATATTCATGGAAATTATAATAAAAGATAGTAAAAAAAAGTTAATGTATGACCAATCGAATCGTGGAAATATTTTACGGGCGCTTATAACGCTAGTATTAGTTTAATCCCTTAAGAGATACGTCAAAATAGTGTACTACGGAATTATATTTTTCAAAAAGGCCTACAGAAATGTCTACCTTCTAAGGATAATAAATTCACAGTAAACATTGTTACCACTTGGATATTATTAAAAAGAATTAATTATATCTTTTAATTAATACTTATCGCATTACTTATCTTTATATGGATGGGTGAAAACAAAACGGTTCCGTGTCTTTTTCTCCTGTTTTTCAGGCGATTTTCTTTATTTAATTTTCAGTAGTGGCTATTATCGTTTTATTAATAAGAAAAAAGAATCCTTTACCATCTCTATTCATCATATTTCACGCTCGTTACGTGTACAATCTACAGTATTACCATTAAAAAAAAAGGAATACAGATAATAATATATATGTATAAACAAGACAAAACTTTGTACCCCTTATTATAATCGAATTACTACTAATTAAATATGCTAGTTGGATTGTGATGACCTATAATTATCTAAGTGGTAAAAATGTATCAAATAGTAAGTTAATCGCGTTAACACTAATGATACCACAATAATAAATATACTGCATCCGACCAGATCCGGGGCGAGTCGATAGTGTTATATTTATTTTTTTATTATTCATTTTTTTTTTTTAATTATTATTGTATATTATGCATTATATTATATTTGTTATTTGGTTACGTTTATTTCTTAATAGATTGTTACGTATTTACATATAAATATTTGAAGAAAAACAAGGTATCTTTTTATGTGCTTAAAATTGCACGCAGGTATGTGTATAGTTAAAGTTCCCGAGAAAGGAGTGCAGAAACATAAAAGTTTGTGTTACAAACAAATAAAATAAAAAATATAAAAATCAAATCTGTGACTGTGACGACTATCTGAATCGGTCTGAGTAGAGATTATCAATAAAAAAGTTATATATAATACGTATTTCAATAAACCAAAAATGTATGTATTATTACTTATTTGGATACTTTCGCAGCTAAGATAATAAAACAAAATAAAAAAAAATACTCATTAACAAAAGAGCACCAATAACATACAAACTTAAACAAAATGAATTACAATTGAATTGCGTCTACTAGACCAGGGATTCTCAAACTGAGGTCCGCAGAACCTAGGGATTCTGTAGAATAGTCATCAGGGTTCCGTCAAAATTATTCATTATTAGCTATTAAATAATAACACTGTTACAAATATTATTTTAGCGCAAAAAGTAGCGCAAAAAATATGATGAGAAGGACTCATTACTTTTATGTAAATAGATAGGTAGTTAGCAAGCATTCAGCCTGGACTACGTATTGCCCAGCAGTACACAGAGCCAGAGACAATGTGCGAATAATGTTTCAATGATATCACACATTTAAAAAAAAATCTTATATAAATTTGTGTTGATTTGTAATCAATTGATATGGGGATCTATAAAATAAAAGGTATTTTGTTAATGTTCCGTTATCTTTAAAGTTTTGGAACCTCTGTACTAGACGACCAATAGGACATAATAGTTACGAATAGTTTATTAATTTATTTAAAATATTTGGTTTTTAACTAAAACAAATACTTATATAATCGATATAAAAATACTTAAATATCGATTAACTTATGTTTCGTAATGTAACGTAAACATTACGCGTTTAGTTCCACGAAGACGGGAACGCTAAATTGATGTCATACTATGAATTATTCCAGAGGTTTATGTGTATTTACTTGATACAGCCGATTTAAATTGATTCCATCCTATGTAACTTGAATTCATTATATACAGATTGAAGTAAACGTTGCACAAAATGTCTTCGTTAATAATAGACAATGTTATTGGTTCAATACACGAGACATGTTTGTACCACAGATGTAGAATTTACATAAAGTTCTGAAATATAAAATTATCGCGCGTATGGTCACAAAACATTAAGTTCTGAGTTTATTATTGATAAGGGACAAAGTTTGCAATTGATATAATCTCAGCTTATCATCATTGTATGAGTGCATTATATTGTTGTAGGGAACGTTATCGTTTGTTTATTATCAACGTTATTTTTCAATGAATTCTGTTATCGGAAAACTCTATCCAAACCTTCAAATCATTATCATAATACATGTAAGCATATGCTTTATACGCAAGGTTACTCAACTGGTTAACAAAACATCAATTTATACTGTGGTAATAAGGATATTCAAATACTAATTATAACTAAGTATGAGGTTGATTATGAAATTAAAATAATCATTTAAACTTTAAATTAATTTTCATTAAGTTTCTTTGTGGCGACCTTTCAAATTAAATTTATGAATCGATATATAGCGTGTGTTGTGTTGTGTTGCGTGGGCGGTGTGTGGTGCCAGTGCACGCGGTTGCAGGCTGGAGGCCGAAGCCTCAAAGGCGCGGTGCGGACTGTGCGCGGTGCGGGCGTGCGCGCGCACCGGCGGCAGCGACGCGACGATGGCGAGCGCGGGCGGTGCGCGGGTCAGTGGCGTGCAGCGCGCGCCGCGGACGCCCGCACCGCAGTGTCGAGCAGAATCCCGCCATGCCCGGCCCGCGCCTCTCCCGCGCCGCCTGACAGCATGGCCCACCCGACCGCCACCACCACACGCAGCCACGCTCTGACGACGGTACGCATCCCAGTGATACCATCACGTGAACTGACATCGTCGTCTTTCGCCGACCTTCGTTATCCGTTATTCCCACTCGTTCTTTTAGTGACAGTGTTCCTACGGTCCATTGCCCAGTGAGGGTCAGTCAACTAGGTATCTTCTAAATTCGATCGTCCGCAGGCTGAAAGAAGTAGGCGCGAGTGGTTTTCGAACGTCTCACTAGATGGCGCCGGGAGTCGCTCCTGCGGCGAGCGCTTTCCGCCCGCTCCCCGCCGTCTCCGTCGCCGCCTTTTGTTTCGCGCCGTTCGTGAACATAAAATAATAATTGGCAGGCCGGTGGTGGGCACCGTCACTCGGCGCCGTACTGACGCTGACGTCAGCGGAGCCTGGATTCGCGCGGGAGCCGAGCTCAGGGTTTCCCCGACCTTAACCACAACTGTCTGCGGTCCGCACCGCATAACACTTACATGTCAAAACTCACACTACCTCTTAACTGCCGTGCCAAATGTTATAAATTTCATTTTTCAATTCAAAAAGTATGCAGTTCGTGTTTTTTTAAAAATAACGAATCAAATATAAATAAATATACATACTACATATATAATAGTCATATCGGTGACGAGTGTCGCGATCACTATGACATGAAAATGTGTAGGTTTCATTCATATAACCTACATGATCAGTTGACGACTGATTTGCTCCTAGCAACAGTGGCGCTGGCGGGTCATTGAATTCCTAGTCTTTTTATAATTATACCGTGGAGTTATTGATATTACACCGACATAACTTGAAGTCATATTATATTTTCGTGGCATTATTTAGGCAGAGGAGTGCGCTGATTGAGCGCCGCGCCGCGCCCATGCCCTTAAGTCTGGTGAGTGCTATATTGTAAGGCTTCGTGGCGTCCCATCTTTACGAGAAACTCCGCGTAGGTGTTTTGTATTGCCTACGTCAATATTATTTATCTTACTATATGAAAAATAAAGTGTACTTAATATACGTTCTATTGTCTACAGAAATATAATGTATATTACACGAAATATTAAAAAAAAAAAATCATTTTACTAATTTTATTGTAGGTATGTCATTTTATTTACTAAAGAATCGCTAAGTATATATTTTTAAATAATATTCATTTTCACTTACATCTACTTCTATCTATAAAACGAATGTAAATGTTTGCTTAAAATTAATAATGAAAAGCTTGAAGTCTAATGGGCGAGGAAGTCCTATCGATTCTTATAATGATATACCTAGAACCACGGCACTTAGCTGTGTGACAACTAATTGCATAGAATATGTAATAGGAATATGTGTGAAATATTAAATTAGCATTAAGGTATACTTCGTAAGTTGGCTAACAAACTATCTAAGGCCACAATGTTAACTTAAATTAACAGATAATAAGATTGTTCTCCGCTTTAATTTGCACACATTTTGCAGTAATAAAATTGTGAAATTTGTTTACACACGAATTTCAGGATATTATAAAAATCGCTATAATTAAATCATGACTTACTTAATTGTATTTCGTCATGATTATTTTATTTTAATAAGAATATCTGATACTAGCGATTACATTGAACCTTTTAAGCAACGGTGTATAATAAAATAATAGCAAAGACAATATTAATCGTATTTATAATAAATTATTTAAAATGATGTTTATTAATTACTTATACTATAATGTATTTGTGATAGAATAAATGTTTTCAGAGAAAGAACATTTTTTCCAAAAGTAACTGCAATAGACATTTTATAAAACTAAGCTAGTATATCGAGAAAAATATCTGTAGTGCTCTCATAAACAAGTAATATTTAATACAGTACATTAATGATTATCGATGTGCTATTTCCAACACCTTAAAATAGTACTTTTGAGGATTAGCCTTATTTTTGCTGTTATCATATTTTTTTAAATTAATAAGGCAGGGTGTAGCTATTTTAGTACCAATCAAAAAACATCACAGAGTTGCTTCTACTGGGGTTGAGTTAATTTGTAATTGATACGGCTTTTTAAGAACCCCTGAGTAAGCTCACCGTCGAACCCAATAAGAAAATGGTTAACAACAGTTTTGCAATTAGCGCGATGAAGTCATGCAACGGCTTGAAAGAATACGTAACGTTTCTTTATAAAAATAATGTTATAAGGACGATCTCAAAAATCGAACTATACTATATTCTTTTATCTGTAATTCGTAATTTTTTAGGCCAATTCGATATCGCAATGTCTAAAGTTATCACTAACTACATACATTCAGTGTGATTAATTCCCGTCACAATAAATTGGTAACTTACTAAAACTTAATCGGAAGACTAGCTAGTGTCTTGTTAAACTGGTTTTATTGTTTCAAGGAAGTTATGTATATGTGAATTAATTGTGGGCTTTACTTTATAATACTTAATAATTAACTAAACTACTTAAAAAACTTAATGAACAATCATAACTTTATTAGTACACCTTTACCATTTTCACATTTATCTTACATTTTATCATTACTGCTTAGCCCTAGTGGAATCGCGTAATTATATACAACTTATGTAATGCACTGAAATATTCTCTATCTGCTATTAAAAATCCTATTGAGACAGGTTCAAAAACTATTCCTGACAAACAACAGGTACTTTAATTTTATTTATATATATTTAAAAACAATAGTAATTGGTCTACGAACTGTAACTTACAATGTATTCCAATACGTCATAGTAATAAAACTTTAGCATGTCAAATTATCCTGAAGAGTAATTTTTTTCGAACTGATTACGCTTTTGACCTAGCAAGGTATTAACAGCTTCACGGGACTACATCCTGAAGATTAACTATTGTTGAAGTCGGTTATGATATACTGTATGTTACCCGAGCCATAATAACGACTCGATTGACACCTCATTCATCAAAATCGGATAGATAGTTTAGCCGTTATGGAGGTACATACATAAATACAAAACATACATACATGTATGTAACATGCATATACTGCTAAAATCATCAACCTTCCTTTTGACTTCGCCGTAGTCGGGTAAAAAATAGGAACAAAATTAATAAAATATTTAATATGAAAAAAAAAACGTTAGTAGAAATCATATTCATGCTAAAAAAAGTGTACGAAATCATAAATGCTCCCGTTTGAATGCAAACTGATACTCTATAAATCTATTATTGAGGTGACAAGTCGTGAGTTCGATTCCGAAACATGACTGATCGTTCTGTGACGTCTATAAACGTTAGTTCTGGGCCTAGCTATTAAATACAGGCTATGCGTAGCTTGGAAGTATAGGACAGTGTTTGATATTTTATCTTCATAACTAGCGGGCCTTGCAGACGTTGTCCCGCCCTGATTATAAAAAAATCCGTAACAAATTATATACCAAAACCTTCCTCATGAATCACTTTATCCATTGGTGAAAATTGTATGAAAATCCGTTCAGTAGTTTTTGAGTTTATCGTGAACAGACAGATAGATAGACGCGGTAGGGGACTTTGCTTTATACTATGTAATGATTAGCTATTTAATACTTGTGGTAATCCAATGGTCGAAATTCAACTTTCTTTTTCAGTTTTAATATTAATGTGAATGAATAGTAATGACAATATAGTTCCTTTGAGACTTAATCACGTTAAAACTAATCTACGTATCGGTAAAAGATTATGACCGTTTGATGGAGAATCTCTCTTAAATGGTTCTAAAGTACCACTACTTCTATGACTCTACTATTTTTAAATACGAGCTGGTATGAACTTGTTATTGCTTATAATTTTATTTTGAAACTCTGATCGGCAACCATTTTGGTGTGACGAAAGGTGATGGCGGTAAACACTGTGTCGGGTAGAGTGTTGAAAACACCGGTTTTCGTACGATCACCGAATTTAAGCAACGTCGAGCGCTGACAGTACTTGGATGGGTGACCGTCTGGGAACACCGCGTGATGTTGGCTTTTTGTTGTATTTTATTAATTAAAATATTTCCCTGTGATAAACATTTCACTTCTATCGTCTGTCTTTACGACACACCCTGTTTCTCTCATTTTGTTCTCTACGTCGATTATTAGGGTGTACAAATACATTATTTTACATTAATGATCATCCTATTGAAATATGTATAGTGTAATCTATGGTAAGGGAAGATAGTAGCTATTTCCAAGTTTCTTACAGCATTAAAGCTCTTCCACGGCTAAACTGGAAACACTAAACAGGAAAAATGAAAATTGTTTCGGATTGTGTGTATTGTCGAAGGATGGGATAATATATTTTACTACGTTAACGTGAATGAAGACGCGAGCAAAAGCTGGTTTATATATAGACACAAAGAAAATAATGAAAGTAAAATATAACTGTAGTTAGTGTTGTTGACCTCCAAAGCATTTTCGAACAGAAATAGGTTTTATGTCATTTACTAATTTATACTGTTTTATGTCACTATACTTAAATTTCCACTTGATATTTTAGTACGAATTTATTACTAACTCTTTGTAAGTAATGACGATTCTAGACAAGTTCTTACTTATGAATATAAACCAATAGAATAAAATTTACCAATAATATGTTACAATTTTTTTTTATATAAATAAAATGAACAGGTCTGCCGTTGTGAGAACATCACATAAAAATACTGGATAGATTTCCATAAAAAAACTTTTTAGAGCCTCGGTCCTTATCTAAAATAAAAATTATGACGATATCTTCATTTAATAGAAAATTATTAAAGTTTTAAGGAACTAATATTTTTGTAAGCACTGCCAAAGACTAAAGAGATCTTATAAGCAAAGTATGTTTTGTTTTTCAGTTTTTGTTTTTTCTTCTATATTTATATACAGACATATTGTTCAAATGATAAATTATGTAGACTGAGACGCTGGTATCACCTAATTTGACATAACATGTGACAAAGCATACTTTTTATAGTAGTTCGGCAAAATTATTGCATAATACCTGCTGAAAAGTACGGTATAGTCCAAAAACAAGGACGACTGCTGGTGTTAAAACAAACGGCAGTCGATGCCATCATGCCTACCTGCACAAGTGACTCTTCACGTCTCGTTTGAAGGACACGATATCGTAAAAAGAAGGGAACACACTGGCTGGGAGACGATCCCACATCTTCACAGTACGACAGAGATAAGAATTTTCAAACATTTTCGATCGTGCCGATATGCTTGCTACTGTGAATCATTTTGTACTAATTCAGGAATCATTATTTATGGTAATAAAAAATCCATTGTATATAATATGAAAATATTGTTAACATAATCTTAACGTTTGGTATTAACACTGTGGTATTTTGATAAGTTGTATTACAATTGTAGCGAGATTTTAGGGCCGCCTTCGAACGAGCACAAGTTAGTCTTTAGAAATTAGGTCAGCTTAGCACGACGCTGTCTACCATAAATAGCGATATGTCTCGCCTGTTTATTACATTTTATGACAACAAAGGAACTACGAAACAGAGAATGTTTTTAAATGTTATATAAATATATCAGCTATGCATATTTGTTCCAATTTTGGGAATACATATCAACGTAGAATATTTTATTTGTAGTTATATCGCCCAAGTGATATATTCGAAATATTACAAGTCCTTATTGGTAATTTTATCACTATATTGTAACCCAATTCGTAGGATGGTTGTCATTTTTTTTCCAGACAATTATAGAGTTCTTTTCGAAATATATGTAAGTAAAAATCAGTCGCTGAATGGATGTAAGCACAACATTCTTCAGAACTACTGGACCTTTTTGGCTAACTCATTTTTACAGTATTTATAGTTGTCAGAACAAGTTTGTAAGAAAAGAATGTTCGGAAAAATCGTACCGAAAAGTGAAAAATTTGGAGATAAAAAATATCCATATAAAAAGTAAGTAAATAAAATAGAAGATAGTAGATACATCTTCGAAAATATTGATAGAATGTGGTTCAGTTATTCAGTTGCCCTTCTATTAAATTACATGATCTTAATGTAAAGGGAAGATTTTATCTAATTTTCTTCGTCAGTACACTCAAGCAAAGCCGGAGCGCGCTACTAGTAATTTTGTAAAAATGAATTCCTTTTATAGACATACCGGTTTTATGTAAAACGAAAGAAAAAGAGAAGACAGATCTTAACTATTTATTTTTCTAAAAGAAATTGTTTTTAAAAGTCTTATTTATTTTAATAATCTGTTCTTTATAATAAAAGTCTCATATAAAATTTGAGTTTTTGGCGGGACATTAGTCTGGTTTGTAGTGGATTTTATATTTTATTCATAATCTTGTGTTATTTATCTCTATATTTTGTAATATCGGTGGTGTTTTACGTAATAATAGGTCTTTACCTATGAAATTGCCGTTCTGCAGTACTGGCCATTTCAAATCAAAATAATTTTTGTTTGGCTAAGAATTCTAATTTCATATTAATTTTATTTTAAAAACATGGAATTCTTTTTCCAAAAGTAGTCATTTGTTTATTGATTAGTGTTACATTTTCATCGCATTTCAATCTTTTTTGTCATCATGGATACGTTAAAAATTCGAGTAATTATGGAATATGAGTACCGTCGTGGCAGCAACGCGGCACAAGCGGCACGCAACATCAACGACGTTTACGGAGCTAACACTACAAACCAACGCACCACCTGTTATTGGTTTACTCGCTTCCGTTCTGGGAATTTCGACCTGAAAAATGAACCTCGCGGTCGTCCGAAGACTTTGGTCGACAATGACGAATTAAAGGCGATTATAGAAGCTGATGATACACAATCTACGGCTGAATTAGCAGCAGCTTTCGACGTTAGCGTCAAAACAATATTGGTCCATTTGCGTCAAATTGGCAAGGTAAAAAAGCTTGACAAATGGGTGTCCCACGAACTCAATGATCGCCAGCGCGAAGTACGCGTCGAGACGCGCCTTCCACTGCTCAACAGACACACAAATGAAGGAATTTTGAACCACATTGTTACCTGCGATGAAAAATGGATTTTGTTTGATAACCGCAAGCGCTCAGCAAGTTGGTCGGATCCTGGTTCAGCACCTAAATAATGCCCTAAACGAAAACTTACCCCTAGAAAAGTGATGGTCACTGTTTGGTGGTCTAGCGCCGGTGTGATTCATCACAGCTTCTTACCAAACGGGGTGAGCATTACTGCAGATGTATACTGTGAAGAACTGAACACAATGATGGAGAAGCTGGCACATCTCCAACCAGCATTGGTCAATCACTCGTCTCCGCTGCTCCTGCACGACAACGCGCGACCTTATACTGCACAGCAGACGGTCTCCAAGTTGCAAGAACTGGGGTTGGAAGTTCTCCATCATCCGCCCTACTCACCAGACCTTGCGCCTACAGACTACTACTTTTTTCAGAATTTGGATAACTCCTTGGCGGGAAAAAAATTCAATACCCGAGAGGCAGTACAAAATGCCTTTGAAGAATTTGTTGCCTCCCGTCCAGCTGATTTCTTTAAGAAGGGCATCAATTAACTGCCACTGCGTTGGCAAAGATGCATTGATTGCATGAGTGATTACTTCGATTACAAATAAAAAATACGTGAAAAAAATTCGTTTAAATTTTTTCATACAAAACGGCAATTTCATAGGTAAAGACCTAATATAATTGAGGTATTATGCACGAGTGAAGTGGATGGGAAATTATACCATGGAGCATGAATTCTATAATGCCACAAAAACTCCATGGGAAGTTCTAACAAGGCCGCCGCCATCTAGTTAATACATTGAAATTATCACAAGGCACTTGTAATATTATTACTTACTCTACAATGACAGTAATAATCTGGAAGAGGGATAGTCAAAGAAAATCTATGAATACATCCAAATGAAATATATCATTATCGTAGATTTAGTACAGTGCCCATGAATACAGTACACTATTAATTATACAATAGTTGGCAACTTTAAATTTGTTTGACATTTTAATCGCTATCGCAATGTAAACTTATTCACATTATTTAACTAAAACTATTTACCTAATAATTAAGACATCTATCTATACTATAATAAAGCTGTAACAAGGCCTTATTTGTACTTTAAATATTTTTTGAAAATTATAATCAGGGTAGACTTTGTTATCGATATAGAAGCCAAAAATAATTATTTTACAATTTTTGTCTGTCTGTCTGCTCCTGTGAACACGCATCACGCTGAAAGTACTGAACCGATTTTAACGAAACTTGATACAGTAATAACTAATATTACAAGGTTAGATTTAGGACTTTTTGTCCCATAAAATGCAGGGAGTTCTCCAGGATAACGAAAAACAAAAATTTGTAGTTAATGTAACTAGACTTTTTTGCGACACCTTAGTACAAGAGCCAGCAACGTTGGAAGAACGAGAATTTTAGAAAAGCTGGTTCTTTAATATGAAGATATATTATGTTCTTCCAAACAGGATTCAGGATACCTGATAGCCGGTTGTCGTTGTGTTTTTTAATGCGCATCACATCTTTACAGGTCAAAATTTTGATTTATAAATAATTTTAGGAACGTTTTTTTTTCAGTAACTTTTAAACGCTATTCGAAACATGAATTTATCACTGCCAGACAATTTTGTTATTGACAATAATGTGCCCGATGATATTCTTTATAAATAAAATATTATATATAATAAATATTAAAATATTCATTTCAAACCATTTTATTTTTTCCATTGCAAAGAAAATATTTCATTTCTTAACCATTATGATATTGAAATTTCACCGTAAACAATGAAAAATAACGATAAACGTAGACATATGACTCGGGACTGATACCATCTTGAATACATGTGTCTATAACAACCGCTTCCACAATTATCGCTGTCTTTATCATACAGCCAATGTTGCGCTAAACTATAGCTAAGTTATTCTATACATATTATTTGTAATTTACTCTCTTTTATGTCTAAATAAAATAATATTAAAATTATAGCTATCTTTTTTATTTGCAAAAAATAACATCGGGCACATTATTGTTAATAATAAAAATGTCTGGCAATAAAACTTTCATGTTTAGTAGAGTTTCAAAGTTAGTGAAAAACAAAACATTCTAAAATTATATAAAAAATCAATATATTTGCCTGTAAAAGTGCGATATGCACTAAGAAATGCAACGCTTACCGGCAGCCAGATAACCCGCATATTGTTCGGAAGAACATAAAGATATATAAAAAACTGGCTTATTAAAATTCGCTCTCGTAGCCGTCGTCTCTTAGGCGAATAGTTACAGGTAAGTGACAGTTGACGCGTTGACGCGATGCTCATATCTTTTTCATATTTATATATTTTTTTCAATACAATGGAGTCTGAAAAAGTTTTAAAACAAGATGAAGATAGTTATGATAAAGTAAGTGGTAGATATGGTTATTAAATTTTATTTTTACGTATTGTCCATGTTTGTAGTCTATGTGCAGTAGATTAGGTGTCGTGACAGAGAAAAAGAGAAAGAGAGAGTGTATATAATATATACATACATAAAATCTTCATTTCAATAGCAAACCAACTCAAGGATTACCAATTGTTAACTTTTATTGACTTGATTATCCCAGATCATTCAGTGTTTAATTTATCATTATTTATTTTATAAATATATTTTATCGTTTAATTTACAATTTAACTCTATCAACTTCATATTTTATAATGTAAAATATACTGACTCTATAGTAAACGTCTCCAAAAAAGGGAAAGGAACTTCGTTCCAACCGGGGATCCATAGACTCAAGCCTTTTTTTTATTACCGCCAATATATGTAGGTTAGTTTTTATCTTAATTGAACCCGGTAGATGATGCTACGAACGGGTGTAGGCTTATTTTAAAGATTTCTCACATACCATCTGCGTATATGTTTGAGTGAGTCCCTTGATAGTTTGGATTCACAATTGGAAACGGTAGGTGTAGCTGCAATCGGGTCTTAGGTTTATTAATATTTTTTGCGTTTAAAAATACAATTGAAACCGGTGATAACCGATTTGTTGCAGATGAAGTTTCACGGCTCAGCTAGTTACATAATAAACTTGCGCTCCTTTTGAAGTTTTATGTAGAGCTATATATAAGGAAGGCTATACATAAGGCGAGCCATATATAAACGTTTACTTGCCCTAAAATAATGTTTAGGAGTAATTCTGGCTTCTGCTTTATCGGGTGTATTTGAATTAGTTTTATGTTAGCTTCGATTATTTTTTTGGGTTAATTTTTGGCAACCAATTTTCTAGATTATTACTGCCATTTTCGAGTACAAAATAACTTTACAAGTTTCTTGTGATAATTTAAATGTTCTAACAAGATGGTGGCCATCTTGTTAGAACTTTCCATGGAGTTTTTGTGGCATCTCAGAATTCATCCTCCGTGGTATAGATCCCATCCACTTCAGATGTGCATAATAACCGAACTATATTACGAATAACACCACCAATATTACAAAATATAGAGTTAAATAAAACAAGATTATGAATAAAATATAAAATCCACTACATGACAGACTAAGACCCCACCAAAAACTCCTAGCTTCAGTTGAATTCAGTTTTTAATTTTCATATAATCCAATACTTATATTTTACAACGATACCTTTAATTTAAAACAATTTTAAAAGCAGAAAGTAACGCGTAAAGTAATCACCATTAAAAAGTAGGTTAAAGAGAATCCATGAAAAGCATTTTAAACTTTTGTAAAGTAGCAATGAATCAGTGAATGAATAATTCGAGCTATAGATCTAGATACAATGTTATATTAATTTTTGTGTATCATTTTCGTAACTATGTATATCGCATAATTAAACATTTAACTACCACGTTAATAATTATAAGATATAGTGTAACTCATAAAACTTAGTAATTGAATATTAGTTATAGATTAATGTCGAATGAACTTGATTACCCATCTTCTTTGTCAGATTACAATACCATATCACGTTCAAATTAGTTAGATTTTCCATTGTAATGTATTTACAAATAACTAATGTCTGTTAGCGGTTTAGTTCAAAGTAGATTGGCGCTATCCCACAGGACTAATACTTTTTTCTGGTCGAACAAATTTATCCTGTCTTTTTCTTTACTCCTGACAAATTGTATACAAAATTACATGATGATCGGTTGAGTATTAAGGCATGAAAGCGTCATACCCAAATAAACTTACGTTCGCATTTGTGGGAGGTATCACTACACTATTATGATAATTTGTTCTTGATGGTGATAATTAGTAAAAAATAAGTACGATTACTCGTACATCATTTATAATATAAGTAACAATATACCATAAGTTAATACCATAAGTTATCTTTGTGCAATTCGGACGGTTTTTATTTAGCGAACACTGAATTACCTCTTAGCTGGTAAAGTTTTTTCAGTTTACCTGATAGTTATCGTTATATTTCGAGCAATTTAAATGATATCATATATCCTATTGTAATGTATACACTGTATTACTCAAAAGTTTCATTAAAATTCGTCTAGTAGTTTTTGCGTGTAAGGATAACTCACATACTTTCTCGTTTAAAATATTAATAGGATTTTAATCCTTACATAATATTTATGTATGTCAAAGAAATCTACTATATATTTTTTTTAAAGAATTACAAGTAAAATGTTAATTTCGCCAACAATGATTTATGTATAAATACGTTTTTTATTATATTTTTAAAGTGAAACTTCTTTATCGACGTAGGGAGGAATTTTAGAGCATGTAAAAACTTATGTAACGTTTTTCGGTTACGCGCCATCTTAATTTCTGTACATTTTTCCGTTACGCGACATGTTTATTTCTAAATGTGCGTTCACAATAATCAGATTCCGTTTTTTTTTTCTAAAGGTGCCCTCACAATGATCAGATTCCGTTTTTTTTCTGTAAAGTTGTAAATATCATTTTTCGAAAAATGATGTCATAAAGAAGTTTCACTTCTTACGTCACTGATACACGCACGTATTTTTTTACTATTACATGGCTAACCCAATTGTGTTCTAAAAACTATGCAAAGGGCTTCAAGTATCAATTGAGGAACATCTTTCGGAAAGTTACTATTATTAAATTTTATTTTTGGCAATCAATCTTCTAGATTATTACTGCCATTATCGAGTAGGTAATAATAAAATATCAATATTAGATGTATACAGGTCACAATACTACGCTTCGCTAGTCTGACGCATGAGCAATACGGTCGGTCACGCTTACCAGCATGCCGCTGATGCGAAACCATAAGTTGTTTTCGTGTCAAAAAAGTACCGCGCAACACCCATAAACAACTTTTCACTTCAAAGAAACAAGAATTAGCGCAATAGGCACAGCTGTTCTAAAATGATTTGCTTACATACATTTGACAATTAATTTTTATTTATATAGATCGAAACCCTATCGACCCTCCTAAAGATAACCCACAGTAACTAATTTTATCTACATTAACAAGTAATGAATTTATCTGCGTATTTGTTTTGACCAATATACTCGTACTATAAATCCTTATCCAATTAAATATGTTAGTTATCTTGGGGATTTAATGTAGACTAAAATTGCTATAAATATCTTAGAAAAGTCACGAATTTAAAATTATGCTTCACCAAAAAAACAGGATGTGTCTTAAAGACACATGATAGAAATGAAACTTTTGTATTACAGTAAAAAAAAAAATTGTGCGGTCGAGGGACCCTTGTCAAGAACGAAGTTCCTTACGTCTTTTCTTCAACTCCGAATGTAATTCAAAATGCAATGAAAGTTGTGATGATACTCCTTTAATAATTTAATTAAACCTGAGTGAAGCCAGGGCGTTTGGCTAGTATCGTATACAAAAAGATCGTACGCTGAAATATATAAGATAAATCAAAAAATGTTTAAAAAGCATTTTAAATAATAATTCTATGGTCCACACATCCTGTACCCGATAATATCAAAATACAGAACCTGTTAAGATCTCTGCACCAAATAGCATAGTAATAAAAAGCAGGTAAAAGGAAAGATACCTTTCCATTCACACTATTAATATTCAACGAGTAAGCTTACTACAATAAAATAGAGGTCATAAATTAACTAATCATTACGTCATTGTCAACTTGTGATTTCTGTCCAACTATTATTTTATTTTTACATCTTCATTATTTTTATATAGTACGAAGCTAATAGATTTATTTTATAACTTAAACGCACAATAAGGTTTTTAAGGACTGAAAACCGAAGACAAAATAAGAGTCTCTTGAGTTATAAGGTAGAGATATGAAAAATGCTATGTTTGCAAAAAAAAAGAAATTAATTATTTACTGCTCTTGAAAAAGCAGCTTTTACGGGGACAACAAAGGCGATAACCTAGTAAATGAATAATTAAAATACAAATGACTAAGCATACCTGGTAGTAGGCTTATTTCTTATACCTATCTTATCAGCAATCTTAAGCCGTGTGGTGTCGGCAGAGCAGAATAGCACCACCCCATATCTTCCCGTGGGTATCGTAAAAGGCGATAAAGGGAGTGTGAGATAGTACTGACCCCTTGTACTTTCTCACTGTAATACTGTACCATCCGTCTGAGTCCTTCTCCGGTCGTAACGGTCCCCGTTCCACTGGGTCCAGAAGAACAAGGACGAGTATGTGCACCTGTGTCTTGCGCGTACACTTATGCACCTTAATATATCCTGCGCATATGACCGCTTCATCATCATCACCAGCAATCTTAAATTGAAAATCTGTCGCAATATTCTTGACGATCTAATATATGTCCGCGAACACTTAGTAAAAGAATTTAGTAAGATCGACATAATTTAAATACTAGAAGGAATGACAAATTAGTCAGTCCATGTTTCAGGTTCATTAAAACCAGGAATAGTTTTTTAAGTAATAGTCTTAGGTTTTATAACAAAGTTCCAAAGCACATTACCGATTTACCGGATATTGAATTCAAGCACCATGTTAAGCGGTCTGTAATGTCTAAAGGCTATTATAGGGTGAATTAATAGGTGAACGATGGTGACGTCTGAAAATGGCGCCTCTCTCTGTGCATCCATAAAAACATATGTAACTATGTTTCTAAAAATATATATATTGTATAAGGTAAATCAGATCGAGTTTCTTGCTGGATCTTCTCGATAACTTGGTTGTTTTCCAAGGAGGTGGTAGTTTTGATGTTTATAAGTGCATTCTTAAGGCCTAATTTGAATAAAGCATTTTTGATTTTGATTCAGAAAGGAATTTCATGTCGGCTGTATTTTATAGCCAACCCCCGTATAGGCTTAGCGTGTCTGGCATAGCGTTCATATTATTATTTAATATTGGGTGATATTGTGGTAACGTTAAAATCTACGTATGAGAAGCCTATGTAATACAGTTCTCACGGTCGATCATAACAGAAGTGTTAAGTAGTTGAAATAACCACAGGATATGTGCAATCATCGCTACTGAGAGCTTACTGTTCGATGACCTATTTATTTACCGGCAGCGGACATTTTTATTAGCTGTGGTGAAGACACTTTAGGAGGGTGTATCACACGCGTGAGACAGATCGGATTTGTGTTTAAAGTTCGAACACGTTGTTTACACATTGTTATTAAGTGAAGTGTTTTGTTTTTTAATATTTCTCCGTTCAAAAAGAAGATTGATTTAAGTAAGAATCAGTATTTATATGTGTGTGTGTTTACATAAAAAGTCAGCTCTTGGACTTCAAACTATAGGAAACCCTGAACTATATGATATACACTTATTTGTTAGAAAGTCACGCGCGCCATCTATTGTTAAATAGTTGGAAATACATCGAAATAATGCATTAATATTTATATGTTTCATCGAGGTGAGATAAATAGTATAAGAATACATACGTGTCAAAACAATTGACGTATCATATTTATAGTTACTACATACGAGTATTAGTCGTCTTATCGTGTTTGCATGACCTACGTCGTAATTGTCTATATTAATAAAAAAAAATACATGCGTGTATCAGTGTACACACGTAAGAAGTGAAAATTCTTTATGACATCATTTTTCGAAAAATTATCTACTATATTTACAACTTTACAAAACGGAATCTGATCATTGTGAGCGCACCTTTAGAAATAAACATGGCGCGTAACGGAAAAATGTACAGAAATTAAAATGGCGCGTAACCGAAAAACGTTACATACGTTTTTACATGCTCTAAAATTCCTCCCTACGTCGATAAAGAAGTTTCACTTCAAAAAAATGACAAACCATTGATGTTTTACATACAGTGAACCGCATATAAAATATACAAAAGTATATTGAATTCACTTTAATAAAAATGATAATTATGTAGGTATTAAAATATGACCATCATATTTGTTAACAAAGTTAACAGTCATATTTGTTCGTGTTGATTTTAATTTTACGTGTGGTTTCGTCTTCAATTAAATATCAGTGGAGATTTTAAAACGAGTAAATTAATCACACTGAACAACTATTTTTGAACGGTATTTAGGTTTTAATGGTGCTATATTATATATATTAAATTCGATTTAACGGTCAGTGTAATAGTTGGCACACGTTTATGTCGAGATTCTTATGCTATCCATGTTACCATAATCCGCCATAATGTTTTTGCTGCAGCAGAAAAATTGATGTATGTATATATTTGAACACAGAGTTTATCGACACAATAACCAGTAATTGTAATTCAACAATGTGTTTTAAGAAATAGTAATTACAAAAAATATTAATAAACACGTGCGGTACCGCGGGCTTATCCAGTTTATTACAGCTAGTGACCGCCCAGTGGTCGAAATTGTTCGAATATTAAGGGCTTAAAAAAATTCTTCACCTGTTTAATACATAGGATAATACTAGCAATTTTTTTTTTCTAACGGGTGAAACAATATTTTCAATTTTGTAAGCGTAATTTGACTTTAGAGGCAAGAAGCGTATAATATCACGAATATATATTTATAAACACTTCATACTCGTTGATTATATGGAAAAACGAACTGTTCTCAAAATTCTAACTAGCCTCTGTCCGCGACTTCGTCCGCGTGTAATAGTTACTTCGGGCTAATGCTAACTTTAACTCGCGACTTTGTTTATGTAGATGGAAAAATATTTTGAAACATTCTACATTGGTGCTACGCTCCGATTGGTCTTAGCGTGAAAGTGCAGCACTATTTCATCTTTACCTATTCCTATTTAGAAGATATCAGTTGACATAATAGATTTCCTTAAATTCATTTCTTATTTTCTTTTATAGATTTAGCATTTGACAATAATCATTACGGGACGATAGAGTTGCCTAATGAGTCTAAACTTAAGTTCAATTGCAGGAGTAACCTTTTGGGTGTTTATCAACACATTTGGAAGTTGATTTAATCAGGCAGGCAATGGAAAATACCTTATTACAGTGTTCTATCATCACGATGCCCTCTTCCACCGAACGCTACAGTCTTAGTAGGATTTACGTATACCCAAATCGTCATAATATCCACCATCAGCCATCATCGCTTTATAATTAAAATCAAGTTTAATTTTATTCTCTATATTTGCGACTAAGCAAATGAAGAAGAATGATTAGGTTTTTTGCTAAAAATGTGCTGATCAACATTTGTATCCATTCTTTAATATAGAATAAATCAAGCGGTATAAAGCAAAGTCAGATAGGTATTCTTCGATACTCAAATGTTTACTGCTTCGAAATAGTTTTTAATGTGAATCAGAATATTATTTCAGTAGATTTAAGCTAATTTTATGTGCTAGGGTTACCGCACAGTGATGATGTTTGGCAGATCGTAAAATACGTCTCATTCATCCCTAACGCATCCTTTTAATTAGGACATCCATGTGTTCTGAGACAACGGCAACGAGTATTTATAAATGGTACAAAAACAATTGCCTTGTTATCTTATGACTATCACTACAAATTATAAAACAACTAGCGCACCCGGCAGACGTTGTCCCGCCCTGATTATGAAAAAAATCTTGAAAAAATATATACTAAAACGTTCCTCATTAATCACTCTATCCACCGGTGAAAACAGCATGAAAATCCGTTCGGTAGTTTTTGAGTTTATCACGAACAGACAGACAGACAGACGCGGTAGGGGACGTTGTTTTATACTATGTAATAAGTCAAAAACTATTGACAACATGCTGTTTTCATCAGTCGATAAAGTGATTAATTAGGAAGGTTTTGGTATATAATTTGTCAAGTTATTGTGTAAATTGGTGGAAATACAACGATAATTGTTAGAAATGTTGGAAAAAGTCAAGCCGCCTGGGGGTTTTCATCGAAAACGCTGCCTAATCCTTTTGAGATATAACAAAACCATGTATGTTGGGATATTTTCCTTTTATAGATCCACAAAGAACTCTGGGCGGATATATCTATCTTTTAAGGATAGCCCACTATACTCATCATATGTTCTAAAAAAAAGTGTACTTATGTACACGCGTTAGAAGTTATACGTCTTTGGCGTAACAACATAAATATCTTTAAATTTTTTTATTTTTCGCCTTATTCTACGTTTGTAGTAAAAACGACACTAACAATACAAAAAGTTGACTATAGCTAATTTTAAGCTAAAAAAAGCTTTACTCTCATCATTTTTCCCTAACGCGCCAAAAGAAGTATAACTTCAAAAGGAGATGTACAATTCGAAAGAAATTTAGACGGATACAGTATTAATAATTATAAACTTAAATACGTTAGTTACAAGTACATAAAGCATTTCATGCACAGTCATCTTTATATATATAATCCTTCTATCTGTGTGTACGTGACTGAACTCCTCCTAGATGGTTGGACAGATTTTGATGTTTTTTTTTTTTGTGTGTTCCATTGGATTCGACAATAGTTTAGATTCATAATTGAACCCAGTAGGTTGCCCTGCGGTCGGATAGTACGTTTTTTGTTATAATTAGGGTGGGTGGACAACGTCCGCCGGGCCCGCTAGTATATAAAAAAAATGATAAAGATCTGCCATTGTGCGCGTATCATGCAAAAACTACTTCATAGATTTCGATCAATTCTCTTTTAGTTTCATTTACGAGGAGGCACTTAGTTCTTATTAAAAAAAATATTACGATAAATTTATATAAATTAATATAAAGTAATTAATTAAAGTTTTAAGAAAGTATAATTTCTATAAGCACTACGCGTTCAGTAATGTGTGTTTTCTTGTTGTGGGGGAAGTGGGGCAAGCGGTGTGGTGCTTATGATTTTCCTCTTTTCATGATATATACCGTTAAGAAATTAAACGACGCAATGGAAGGTGTCAGTATCAGCTAGTTACAAATAAACATTCATATTGGATTATGAGACATTTTTATTTTATACTATTGTAATGAATCACGTATATTCGGTGAATCAGAGGAACCAATTAACATTAACACTGTATGCACTGTGACTATTTATCCGAGCAGAGTTTCACCTTACAATAACTTCGACATACAAGTGCTCCCCTGTCGACGACATCCTGCCTTTTATATGTCAAACTCTAATAGTGTGGCGCTAGTGTTTAAATAAATTGTATATCATTTTAGTTAATAAAAATATTATAAAAGCTATATTAAATCATAAAAAATAATTACATGAATAGAAATCATGACACTATATACCGAGAAATCTACAATCCATCATTAATCACCGTTGTCATGCACTGGCTCATTCCGAATCGGTTTAATGAAACATTGATATTGAAATGAAATGACCGATTGCGTGGTGATTTAAGCTGTCGCCATCCACAAATGATCGTTCTAAGTCTAGATGTGCTTTGTGTTACTGAAATGCGTTTGTAAAATACCACGCAATATAGATCTCACAGTTTAGCGCGGGAGTTGTCTTTTTAAAAAAAAAAAACAAAAAAGAAAAAGTCACCATAGGTGCATAATCGGAAGCATGGTGGTAGCAGTACATTCGAATGCAGATACCCTACCACTCTGCTTGAATACTAGATAATAGATACACATCGGCAACATGCACAAGCCTGCTGGTATGTCGGATTTTATATTTTGTGTATGGCGGTTGTATCTAGTCGGACACAATTCTACCGCTGAAGGAGTGCTTTTAAGAAATCAGAGAAAAGTATGTAGTCTGCGTCTTTAGAGAAGTGCGTTTAAATTATTTTATGGTGAAGTATAATAATTCGAGAATAGAAGCTCATAAATGAATAAAGAATATATTAGACGTTCAGTCCTCGTCAATCTTTGTGGCTACTATTTATATTGCCATAAGGTCGGGCTTGCGCATAATATAAAGTTAAAATACTATTATATGAGTTTAAGATTGGCAAATATGTATAAAATGTGGTAAAACACGGCAGATATGCCTCTCTTTATTTGGACGACACAAATATGATGCCCTACCATGTGGACATTGTTAAAGAATTAGTAAATATCTGCACAGGAAACGATTAATAACGTTCACAGCGTAAATTTGTCTCTATCTACTAAAGGAATCATACAATCATTCTTGTCATAGTCATGTGTGTTCCGTCAATTCAGGTAATCGTGCCAACAACAATATAAAAATGCACTAATATTTTATTACGGTCAATTCTAATCTTCATTATGTTTCATCACTTGCCAATATCATTTGTCTAAATAATTAGACTGTAAGAAGAATCCTTTGTATTTCATCGACATTGACGGTTTGTTTATAATTTGTACACTTTCAGTCAACACTGAAATTGAAGGTCAATTCGCATAATTCCGAGAACAACACAATTAGTACATAAGTAACAACTATTTCTTTTTTTGTAACACACCGCACACGTTTATTATTATTTTTTGGATTCTCTGTCATCAAATACCTACGCATACCAATTTCATAACAATCCGTTGAATGGTATACAATTTGATTTGTTACAGCACCATTTAGTTGCGGGTTATAGCAAAATATATCTTTTCCATTAAAAATACTTTGATGTGCCAACTTTCAAATTCTAACTTTCGAGTTTATCGATCTCAGATATATCAACGTCAATCACACTACGCTATTCATTATACTATAGCTCGCGACGTGTCATAACGCTTTTTCGTTACGTGACGATTTTTACCAATCAACTCCTTCCGCAAGTCGCGTTGAAGAATTCCATTCCAAAGTCCCCAGCGAAGGCTACTCAGTGTCCTTCAAGGATAAATTTCACTAAAGTTGAAAATTTGTCGTTACTATAGGCAAGTTTTAGATTAAACCGCGACCTAGCTTGAAAAGTGTAAATTGTGGCAAAAAAACGATCATTAATAATGTTTTATATTGATATAAATATATGCAATTAGACACAATTACCACTAATAAAGAAGCAGTAATAAAATTTGAAGTACACAGTACTATTTTGGGGTCAAAAACCGGTTTAAAATACGTACATATAAATGCGACCTATTTACAACTTCTGAACCCGTTGTCGAATACAGATTTTCGTACAAACGACCACAATATATGACACCACTAGTTCTGACATCGTAAATCTTTGGATTAATGCCAATGCGTTCCTGTTATCCGATATTGTTGAAAATGTCTGAAACACCGCAACTTATAATAAACAACACAGACAAAGTTGTGGAAGCTAATACTATAATACTAAATATTTATTTCTTCAAACCTTTTTTTTTAGCGTGAGGAAATCCCTTATGGATACAGCACCCTCTCGGGCCAGAGGGTGGGTTATGTCCGATTCGCACGGACTAAAACCACACGGTGTACGTCTTCCGCTATAGTTGGGGCGGCATGAGATCTCTATAGACTTCATCACAGACACAGCTGGTACACACCGGCCGTCTCCTCTGTCCGCCGGACCTGTGCTATGGGTCCTGGTCCGGTTACAAGCAAAACATTTATACGTAAAATTTCTTATAGTATTCTTTGATTACATCTTACAGTTGCGTATTTTCTTCTTAAAATACGTGTAATTAAAAATTTATTTGTAAAATTTTATCTATTTAAAATGTTCACTCTATGTAACGTAGCTTCAATAGAACGTATGTACCGAGCCGTGGCGGACGGGACTCTAATCTCGTTATATGGGTTATGATGCTCCGTCATAGTGAATCTAGAATTGAATTTTCCTGTGTTTACAATCTAACTATACCTTGGTATTTTACTCGGTTTAATTTTTTCCGACTTCAACTCCCGGTATCCCACATTTTGCCACTCGACCCGTTTGGACTATTACTACATTCTCGCTTAGCCTACTTTTTTGCCTACATTTTGCATGGATATTACTACACTCTTAAAACACATTACACTATAGCGTAATATCAGGTAAACTATAGTCTATCCAAAAGACACACAGTAATGTATAAAAAACAATTTTTTAACTTTGTCCAGTAGTTTCAGTAATTGGCACATTTAAAAGAATTAAATAAAACAAATCTTCTTTCGAGTTCTATAAACGTATTACACAATTTACTACACTCTTAAAGCACTTGTAGCATATTACACTATAGCGTAATATTAAATAACCTATAGTTTCCCCAAACGATACATTATAACGTGTAAAAATATTTAAAAAAAATTTCCGGTAGTTTCAGTGATTTGCACATTTAAAAGAATTAAAAAAAAAAACAAATCATCTTTTTAGTTCTATAGTAAGAGTATTAAACAATTATAATTTGTTATATCATAGTAGTCCGGTGAAGCTGTTAAGGCCTTACTAGGCCAATAGCGTAGACAGTTCGAAAAAAAAATAATTGTTACTTCATATAAACATTACTTAAATTAATAAAAGTGACGTTACGAAAAGCCTATATTAATTTAAAATTAATAGCATTCACATTTTTTTTTAATTAAATCGTGTGTAATAGCGTACGGATGGACAGAGAGACAATTTAACGTTAGATAAGATCTCTGTAACCAATTTGCTAATGGCAAAAGTATGTAACGTGTATTTAATTCAAAAATAACAGACGGACAGTTTTTTTACTTTATTGTGTAGAGAGAAATGACAGTTCTATTTCTGTTAAAAGGATGTTTGTTGAG
This sequence comes from Antheraea yamamai, assembly GCA_036509395.1. Taxonomy (NCBI): domain Eukaryota; kingdom Metazoa; phylum Arthropoda; class Insecta; order Lepidoptera; family Saturniidae; genus Antheraea; species Antheraea yamamai. The sequence continues at coordinate 4,839,607 of AP028438.1, read as the reverse complement.
TTTTTAGTACAATTTTTATCTATTGTGTAGTAGTCATTTTCAGTGTTTATTCATAATTTTGCGTTATTTGACCCTACGATGTTATATTATTTGTTGAAGGTATTTTGCCTTATATAATTTGATGTTTTTGTACAAGTTTTGGTGCAGTAAATATTTTCGACTCCTATTTTTTTTCCCTTGTATTTACTGATTTCTAAAAATATCATTGGAAATTGTTTTAATAAATTATTTGCTAAATAACATATAATACTCTCCAACTACAACGTTTTATATAAATCGGTGGTAATGAAATAAAATTGCAATATTTGGAGATTTTGTTTACTATATCTATAAGTATTAATGATAAATCGTATGATATATTTATTTAGGAAATATATGTATGTGTGATATATACAGATAACAACATAAAAATATTATATTTAGATATATAAAAAAATAAACTAAGTAAGATTTCGTAAGATAAATGAATATTAATTTATAATGACGGGATTTATAGGATGGCAGTATTTCAGAAAATCGTTTATTCGTCAGCATAATTGCTGTTCATGATTTAGAATTCTGTTTTCCGCTAATGGATTGTGATTAGGAGAGCATCAATAGTGAGCGGTGGTTGCATAGCCTTGTAATCAATTAGGCGGCATTATGTTATGTTATCCAAAGTTAATGCTTAATTCATACAACCATTAGCCAATTATTTGTTTTTCAATTAAACGTTTGCGGGTATCATTCAAAATGACATAACTTTTGTGAAGGTAACAAACTGTTTAGTATACTTTTTTATTTAATTTCCTTTTTTAAATGCAGTTGCCATAACATAACATTAGATGTTTTGTGATAAATCGTTTGCTTTCTTATGTTGAATAGAATATCGGACGATCAAAAATGTTCTCCCGTGATGCTAAAATTTCTTAATGACGAATCTTAATTAAAGTTCAGATTAATTGCAAATTATAAAACCTTGTTGCTCTGAGGTCTGAACATATTAATGAAAGTCCTCGTGGATAGTCTTCCGTACACTATAGAGATAAATTTATTTTTCTTTTAACAGAGTACATTAAACATATCGGATTCCAGGTCACTGGATTTCGTATTTCGTCTAGTGTTAAATTCTAATGTAAATACAGTGCCGGATAGTTCACAACTCGGATCGACTGGCAATTATCGAACGTATCCGGTATTACATTCCAGCGGGAATATGAAGTTATCTTGGCCGGCTCGATTTGCATAAATTGCGATTTCAATTAAATTTAGTTTTGCAGATGAATCTCAAGCCGTTACCGTCTTAAATTTTTATTCCAATTTTGATTACATTTTTCGTTAATACGTTACTACGTACGTTGTAATAACAATTATTTATTTTACTTGGACCTTTAGCATGTTTACACATAATATTCTAGGTAAAATAATATAAACAGAATTCAAATCGAAACGATCAAAGTCGACAATGTTATCTAGACGCCACAACATTTACAATATCTTGTTTATTGCTATTTCTATTAACTAATAGCAATGATAAGAAGTGCAGGCGTGTCATGCACTGATAACATTTTATTTATGTTAAGTAATTAACTTCAACAATCCATTTAACATACACATAGCTACCTCAGATTGGATTACAATCAAGAAAAAACGTCGTCACGTATTTGTGAAGTCTTTATTAATACACTTTCATAAAAAGTTTAACAGCATTTTTCTAAGTCTATTCAATGTTTTATTCTAATGGTTTTTATGCATACTTACAAATGTAATAATGCACGTAGAAATGGCTACATATCGCCTTATCAACGAAAACTTTGATTTTTAATAAGCCATAAAATAAAGAAAAATTTGTATTCATGTCTTTAGACGTCGTCGGAAGATTATGCTATTATGTTATACATAGGCAAAATTGTAGTTTCTTTTCTGTAAGGCTTGGTAATGATTGATATATAATCTGTGTTTATCATGCTGAAGTTGATTCAGCTCCTTTTTTTTTGTGAAATACGCAACATTTGCAATTTATCAATAGTTACCAGACAATAGTGTCTAGACATTTAAGAGTTACCTGGAAAATACAATCATAATACTTCAGCAAAATTCGATAACAAATATGTCAACGTCAGCGTTGTTTGTGCTTTAAAAGTAACCGTGTTGGATGTGTTGTTTTAATCTAAAGGGTGCGGTTATAAGCAAACATCGACGTACAAAGAGATGCAAATTAGTCCTAAGGGTTCGTAACTGGAACTGCGCTCCTGTTAACAGTTGATTGTAGCTACCTATAGGTTGTAGTGACTAATTAACATCAGGTGGTCAGTATACCCGTTTATTATTACCTTTTTGTGATTATCAGTGAAATAAATAACTGCTAGGTAACTGACTAGTGAACCGATTTACTTTATTCATGACTGACTTAGGCTAATGTTCTATACAGCGCAACTAGAACTGGTGCAATATACTTCTTTTTCATTTTTTTGGTTTCGCACAAAGATTTTCGAGTTAGCAATATAAAGAGAGAGAGAGAGGTGATCGCAACTTGATACGAGTCACTTCTCTTTCCCTTGACGCGTTGCATGAGCAATATACAATAAGGTCATAAAGATTTGTCAGTCATGACTTAGATTCAAGTCAGAGAGAGTCGTGACTATTTTAAAGTCTGTTAAATGCCTTGAGGTTAATGATCAAATGCTTGAAAAATATATTAAACGTTTTGCTAGCAGACTCCTTCTCCATCAAGACCAAAAGATCAAAGGGACATATACGAAGATTGTTACAAAGCATTAAATGCCCAAGTCTTTTCGTATTAAATTTGGGGCACTCTTGAAGTAGATGCTCAAAGTTTTGCACAGATGTGTTATCGCAAGGGAAGATGTTTACGTCATTAATTTTAAAACGAGTAAGGTATTGCTTACAATACTCCAATATACAATATATGGTGCAATACATGTGGTGTCTACTCATGGTCATATTAATGTGGTGTCAAAGTATCCAAGGCTTAGTTAGGCACATATACTATCCGATACATTTTTCGTGCTTTGACAATGAGGATTAATCAAAGGCAGTTTATTTGACTACTGACTATTATAAGATATATAATGTAGCATATATACGTATCTTAGCGTTTTGAAGATATGATGGCTCAGTAGATAGAGCGTGTAGGTATTATGTCGATCAACGTAGATTCGGATCTTCACAAGTAAGTCAGAGTTTCGGTGAAAGAACATAACGTGATGAAACAACAGCATGATGGTAGGGCTTTTTCTAACCGTGCCTTGCTGGCTACCTCAAGTTACAACATTTGTCGTAAAGCATTTATGAGTGTGTTCCAGCAGCTGCCTTTGAGAGCCAGTCCTCAATCGCTTTAACGTGTTTACCACCTTGGACCACATCGTCCTTTTACATTAGCTGTGATTGTGGTCAAACGCATAAACCTATGCCTGAAGTATTAAAAAATGAGTGCGTGTTACCGTCACACGTGATTGAAGCAAAACTTCTTTGGCGTTATAAGAGATGGCGATTTAGTTAAAAATAAATACATCATATGAGAATTTATGATTTTTGATTTTTTTAAATTCGTTACTATCACTTGCACTTTCAGAAAATATTCACTCACAACATACGTGGACGTACAAATGCTATAAAATGAAGGTTATATTAGGTCAGCTGCACGTGTATTCATAAAATTCTTAAAACATTATTAGATAATAATTAAACATAACCAAAACGTCTATTAAATCATAATTAACTTAATTCGTTACTTATCATAGCAATCTGTTCGTACTTTTCTATAATTGCTCTCTTTTCTGTAATTGCTAATAATATTTCCTGTGTTATTTAAGTTCCGAATTAGCTGATAGATGGCATTACAGATAATGAAGATTTGATTTAATTTGTTACTTACTTACATTGAAACCAGCTGGCAGCACGATCGCGCGCCTATATTTACATAATTTATTGTATTGTATGATTTTTATTATTTTTTTGTTTATTTGTGTATAAACAATTTATTGACAAAATCAAAAATATGTAAAAACGGGATGGTACAGCAACGTGACGCCATATTGTCGTAACGGAGTTCCGTTGCATTGTCCTCCGGTTACCTTCTAGTCGCGCCTAAAGAAGTTTTACTTCAAAAATAATGTACCATAGCATAATTTTCGCAGGTATATTATATTACTCGGGCATATCCATCCTCTGCTGCCCGGCGAGATGGATATCCGTTAGGGATTTCCCCATGGAGAAAAAAAAAGGTATATGGTAAAAATCCAAATTATTTTATAAATTGAATTAAAGCGGTAAATGCTGACAATTTATGATCGTACGAATAAAAAAAAAACAGATGGCACATATCGTAAGTTCCGTTCTGCTTTAACCATTGTAAAAAAAAGCTAATAAACCGTATTATTTTTTGACATTCTTCAATCATTAGTTCAAGATAAACTTCTAAAATATTGTAATAACGTACGGTGGTCCTATCTATAAATTAATAACTCATTTTGCAACGCTTTCCGTGAGTCACTTAAATATTAATTATGCTTGCTTGATGAAATCATCCCTCGATTTATCAACCTTTAACTAAGTTACTCCTTCCATCCAACGTTACATGAAATTCATTTGTTTAAAATATCGTCAAAATGTAAAGAAACATATTTTAATAGATTAAACTGGTAGCAATTTGTTGTACGAATAATTAGTAATTTACCGTGGCGTCCCACGCGTTTTTTATGCACTAATTATTTCCGATCTTTTATTTTATCTCCATATATATGTAAAACAATCACTATTTGATGGAAAATTGATTTTATGGATTTTCATATAAACTTTCATCACTTTAGAGGCTGAATTTCCGAAAATCCATTCTTACTTCTGTCTCATCTACGATGTAAATTGGACAGGCGTGCATTTCCAGGGCCCTAGTAGTTTTAGTTGTACGTTGATATGCCAGTTAGTTATTCTGTTATATGCAAATATATAGATAAATATACCTCAAAGAAATCCATTTTGAAATTTCTTTTTCCTCGTGTTAATAACCATAGATTCTCGTCTCGTTAATTAGGTTACATCATCTTAAAATTAAAGTTAAACACCAACATCGTTTTACTGATTACCACGAAATTTGCTCACATAAATTCTTTTTATAGAGAAGGTTTTTATGCTATTAATTTTAATAAAACTCTCCGCTAGGTGGCAATGCAGGACTTTGACTTCAATACAAAAAGCTGAAGGTGGTAGAATCACGCTGAAGCTATTACTGGTTTCAGCATGAATGGGTCGGCTCGCCCGGGGTAGTACCATCCTCTCACAGAAAACCGATGTGAAGTAATAGTGCTTGCATTGTTGTGTTTCATTCGGTCAGTGAGAGCGCCGGAGGTCCCATCTCCCCTCCCCTCCCCCCTTCCTTTACTCCCCCTCTCTCCCAAGACAGGTTGGCAACGCACCTGCGACTCCCCTGGTGTTGCAAGTGTCTATGGACGGTGGTGATCACTTAACATCAAGTGATCCACCTGTTCATTTGCCTCGTATGATATAAAAAAATACGAAATTACAGTTAAACACCAACACCTTTTTACTGACCACCACGAAACTTGTTCACATGGTGTTTTTATGAAGAAGATTTTTATGCTGTACATTTTATTATAACTCGCCAGATGGCGATGATGGGCATCGACTTTTACACAGTTCAGCTAGGATTATTTATACATCAATATTAGTGTAATTTAAAGTAGTGTAACTTAACTATCAATTACAAGAAATAGGGTAGCTATTTAATTAAAACTTATAAGTAATTATCAAACAGACTGTTGACTCAAACTTTAATATTTAATTATTTAGATATTTATTCAGAAAAGTTTAGTTGCCGAATTATTTTGACTTGGTTAATTAAATAATTGGTAAAAACTGATTGGTGAATATATTCGATGATGTACGGTAATATCATGGATTACCCGGCATGGAATTACGCATCTTAATGTTATAGTAGCTGTGCCCGCAGTTCCATCCGCGTGGAACCTAATGTAAAAAAAACAGTGACTAATAAAATCATACGAATGTATTAATTACATTTGCTTATCTACTTTTCTCTCGTAATTAAGTCGCGTCGTCATTAAAATTACAGTAACTTTTGATAGAATGAACCGATCTTAATGAAACCAAAATTAAATGTTACTCGAGGATGTTCTTTAGGATTTACTGAAGCGGTTTTATCATGAGCGCAGTACTTTGTCAGTGATGCATGTTCAAAGAAACAGACAGACATTTCTAAAAATGATTGAAACGTATTTTATTACTTATTCCAAGACAAAACAATTTTTTTCACAAAAATCTAAAAAGTACAGACACTTTAGATTTACATTTTTATTATATGTATAGATTCTAATATTATTAATGCGAACGTCAATTTGTTAGTTTGTTTTTTTGTAATGCTTTTGTAACGCCTGAACTATTCAACCGATTATCATGACATTTTGCATACACGTTGTCTGGTGTATATAAAAAGAAGTCTTTAATCCAAAAAATATTTACTTTAATAATTTGACGATTACAATATTACTAAAGATTTCTAAAAATAAAGTCAACTAGCGGGCCCGGTGGACGCTGTCCTGTCCTGATAATTAAAAAAAATATAGACAAATTATATACCTAAATCTTCACTCTATCTACTTGTGAAAATCCGTTCAGTAGTTTTTGAGTTTATCATGAACAGACAGACAGACGCCGCAGAGGACTTTGTTTTGTACTATGTAATGATATGTTACAAAATAGTTGTAAATAGGTAATTATACATAGGCGGCATACATAAGTAAGAATAATCATATTTGTAGCCCGTATTTCGTTCGAGTATTTTGAAGTGATGATGACTTATTTAATAGAGTGTTCGGACACCACGTCGAGGGACGTAGGTTCGAATCCTAGCAACTGAGTTGGAACTTTCGGTGAAGGAATACATCGTGAAGAAACCATAGCATGGTGACAGGGTTTTTCCTAAGTCCACGTTGCTAGCATAAGTTGAACATCGGTCGCCAAGCACCTGTTGGTGTGTTCCGGCGGCTGCAGTTGACAGCCGGCCATATTTACATTCAACGTGTTTACCATCTTATATCATACTGTCACTTAACATCAGATTAGATTGTGGTCGAACGCTAAAACCTATATAATATAAAATAGAATCAACAGTACGCAAAAAAGAAAACTTAAAGAAGTATGGCATAGTGGATCACTACTACTAAGCCCATAATTACAATGACTCTCTTTTGGTGTACATCCACCAGCTGAGTTGTCTGCATTAGTTTCCCTTAATCTACGCCTAACCTTTGATTAACCGCCGATCTGTCCTTCATTTATTTTTCATTTTACTATATATTAGCCTCTGCCCGCGACTTCGTCCGTGTGAAAAGGTTACTTTGAGCTAACGCTAATACGCATCGGAAGCTGTCAAGAGGGAAAGTACCCCGATTTTGAAACATTCTTCATTAGTGCTCCGCTCCTATTGGCTTTAGCGTGATAATATATAGTATATAACCTTCTTCGATAAATGAGCTATATAACACTAACAGAATTTTTCAAATCGGACCAGTAGTTCCAGAGATTACCCCTTACAACGTCACAAACTCACACACTTTACCTCTTTATAATATTAGTATAAATTACCATTGTATAATTATACAATAAAAATATTAATTTAATAAAGACAAAAGTGAATAGGCAGAGAAACCCAACGAAATTCCATTTCATATCTAGTTTCATTAAAAAATCAAACATTACAAACTAAAGAGCTATTGGGATAAATTGTGTTGATTTACTAACCGTCAATTTACTATCATTACTGAAATCAGATTGTGTTTAACTAACACAGATACGACATAAAGCCTGTACAGTCTGTTGATGATGTTAATTATACCATTTATAAGTGGCGTCGAACAAAATAATAATTAGCTTCATTACTTTAATGAGTTTACAACAGTTTTTTGTTTAAATGTTCACTATAAAAAAGACTTAAAAGTCAAAATAAATATATATTTTTTTAAAGAAAAAACTTCTTTAGACGCGATTAGCGATAAAAAAAAAATTATTAAAAAAAATTCGCGTCACCGATGATCTCGACGTGGTCGTTACGTTTTGCACTTGTGCCAGACATTGTATATACTCGCGTGTATCATATGCGGGTATGAAATTTTGGATGAGTAAAATCTTCTAATTTCGCTTCACCGACCGTCACTAATGACATCCACATGCTCGTGATGTATTACGCTTACATCAGACTAGTGACACGTAGCCCCCAATGGACATGTAATATTGATATTTCACATTAAGCTTGCGCAGGCGATGATATTTTTACACAGTTTATACATACAGTATTACACAGTTATTCAATTTTGAAATCTCAAGACGTAATGTGCTGCAGATAAGTGGAGTGGAAGGTTGTATGAAAATCTCTCATTTTAAACAATTATTGCATAAAAAACGACTGCGAAACCATGGGAAATTGCTAGCGTAGATATAAAAGGATTAAACCTTGACATGCGATTTCGCGTTAATAAATTGACATCAATTACCAAGACTTAGCAATGATCAGCCTATGATTGACCTAATCGCCTTAGATAACTGAATAAAGTGGCAATTAACTTTCTTCGAAAGGTCATAAAAATTATACCCCATAAATTTTATTGCTAATGTCATAATACGTTGTAACGTCAATTACGTCACTACCGTCAATTATCAATATTATCACATGACGTAAAAGTGACACTTATTGGCACTTGACTTAGGTCATTTGTTATCAATTGAAAGTGATATCGAAGTAAAGGTTTATATAATTTATTGTATTTGAATAATGAAGGTCGTGGCGGTCTAGTGGTTTGACTGGTGGAATATCATTTCAATGTCTACAGGTTCGAATCCCGGCATGTACTAACGAATTCTTCGGAATTCGCATATATTTATTACTTTAAACTGGTAACATTATCGATGACGGTGAAGGAAAACATCGTGAGGAAACCCCAACCTAAGAAATGTTCTTGTAGTACTACTTACTACATATGGGAAAACATGGAACTGTGGATTTCTCCGAGTTTGAAATCTCCTAATAAGAATGTCATTCTCAAATCATTCGCATTTTATCTCTTCCGGGGAGATTCTCGTAAACATTTGTGCTTTGCAAGAGTTGGCCTTGTGCCAGTTGACATAACTCTAAGTACGTAAACGTTCCATGAAGCTGTAAAGAAGCTAGTCTAAACACTAACAAAAAATACTATTTTGTAACTGTTACAACATCAATACTTAATTTTTTTTAAGTGAAAACTGCTTTAAGCGTTTAGCGGTATTTTTTTGGCAGGAGATAAATTTATAATTTCGCGTCATGAAATGCTAGTAAGCGTGACCGTCCGTATTACGCTTGCGCGGCCTGTGTTAAGCAAGCGACGCGTAGTATAAAAGCATGTGTACATTTAATATAGATATTTTGTATTTAGATTGTGCACCCCATCAAATGTTTGATTAATTGATAAACTGTATAAATAAGTATATAACTATTATTCGAAGTGCCAATAAATGTGAAAGAGAGACTAATAATATTAATTAATTTCTATTTAGAAATTATGAAATTTAAATAATTCACACTATAATTGATTTAAAAATTCAAAAGAGAACACAGTGTAAATTCCATTGTTTTGAGTGTCACGACTATTTTTTTAATAACCAAATATTAAATCTTGTATATTAACTTCTTTAGACTATAATATAGACGTTACAAAAATATTTAGGTTTACAACGTGTACAAAGAAAAACAGGATTCCGAAATTTACGACTTTGTTTAAACAAAAGTTCCCTCGTATTTATTGAATAAAGAAAGTGTGGGTACACGCAATCGCATGACGGAAACCTGCTACCATTATATTCGTATTGAGATAAGGTTCGTTGTTAATCTATTTGTCAAATGTATACTGATTTTAAAATGATATTCCATTAATGATTTAATAAATACTAGTGGTCGTTCAGTAGACGAAACTCGACCATAATAAAGGGCATAAACTTTTTATATGTTATTATCAAATATTTTAGATTGTGTACGTGAAGAGAGAGCAGTTAGGCGAATAGAGACTTATGAATAAAGATATCGTCTCATAGATGTTATGAAGAGAAACCGATTAACAAACTTGTATCGATAACACTATAGCTTGTCGATAGCTATTGAACAAAAGGAAATTGGTTGAGGAATGGAGTAGGAAAAGTTACTTGTCCGTTTCGTTTTCGCCTATTATAGAGAAGATTGTAAGGTTATTTTTATGTTATTCATTTTACTAGCTGCATTACATCATCTCTTATTGCGTTCACTCGGTCTATATCTATTTATTTATTGTTTATACAGTTGAACAAGTATACCTATAGTTATGTAAATCAAATATTTTAAGTATCATTACATAGTATAAAACAAAGTCCCCTACCGCGTTTGTCTGTCTGTCTGTTCGCGATAAACTCAAAAACTACAGAACGGATCTTTATGCGGTTTTCACCCGTGGATAAAGTGATTCATAAGGAACGTTTTGGTATATAATTTGTCCAGGATTTTTTTATAATGAGGGCGGGACAGCGTCTGCCGGGTCTGCTAGTATAATATAAACTTGATTACATATAGCTAAAATATATTTAAGTTTATATCTATGATAGATTGCTAGGTGTTAGAGCCATGCTGAAGCTATTACTGATTTCACTAGAACTAGAACCGACCCACGGTTTGCCCGGGGTAGTACCACCTTCTCACAGAAAACCGATATGAAGTAACAGTGCTTGCATGGTTGCGTTTCGTTCGATCAGTGAGAGCGCCGGAGTCCCACCTCCCCTCCTCCTCCTCTCACCCATACCTTTTCCTCTCCCCCTCCCACTTTCCCTTCTCCCAAACACAGGCTGGCAATGCACTTGCGACTCCCCTGGTGTTGCAAGTGTCTATGGACGGCGATGATCACTTACCATCAGGTGACCCGCCTGTTCGTTTCTCTCCTATGATATAAAATAAATGAATAAATAATATATAAATATACTAGCGGGCCCGGCAGACGTTGTACCGCCCTGATTATAAAAAAATCCTAGATAAATTATATACCAAAACGTTCCTCGTGAATCACTTTATCCACTGGTGAAAACCGCATAAAGATCCGTTCAGTAGTTTTTGAGTTTATCGCGAACAGACAGACAGACAGACGCGGTAGGGGACTTTGTTTTATAGTATGTAATGTAATGAAATACATATTAAAAATAAAATACAAACAAAAATACATATATTAACTTCATATTACTAAACAGGGAATGAAAATGAAAGTATTACTACTAAACGATACACAATTATTTACAATGATCAGCGAATATATAGACTAGCGGGAACTGTAAGAAGATGCTGTGTGTCATATACCTAACTTGGTATTGAAATACCAAGAATATCTACGCAATGTCTCCATTACACTGTAACTTAACAAATAATAATAAATGCATATGAGCCACGCGCACAGGTACTAGTGTAAATAAATATAGCAATATATGACATAAATTATACTCATTAATCCAAATTAAAATGCACGGGAACACCCGCTGACTCATTTTAATATAAAGGTTTTGCGTCGCGAAACTCACCAGTGGCCATTTAAAGATTCATTTTTCCTCATAACCTCAATTAAGTAGGCATGAATTTGATATATTCAAGGATTATTCGTAAATGTCCGTATTTAAGTGTATTAGCGAGAACAAGTTTGTTTATTATATAACTAGCGGGCCCGGCAGACGTTGTCCCGCCCTGATTATAAAACAATCCTTGACAAATTATATACCAAAATGTTCCTCATGAATCACTTTATGCACTGGTGAAAACCGCATGAAGATCCGTGGAGTAGTTTTTGAGTTTATCGCGAACACACAGACAGACAGACGCGGTAGGGGACTTTGTTTTATACTATGTAATGATATAAATCTCTGGAATATCTCAAGCAAGTACACCTTTTTATAAGATACAAGTTGTGCCTCGCGGTTTCTTTTCTACCACCTGTTCTCGATATGCCACGCCGCATCACATAACGCGCGGACACTATTACTTCATTATTGCTTATGCCCGGCTTCTGAGGTACTTTAATTGTAGTTTATCTGTTCAATAGCGTTATCGGTTCGATAACTTGTCAAATTGCGTTTCCGAACACACGATCATACGATAAATGTCAGTAAAACTCAACGGGCCATTTGACAGTTTATCTTGTGGATAACTTTGTTGAGTCAATAATTATAGGTAGTTTAACCGAGTACCTAAGAAACCGGGCATAAGTGTGTGTTCTGACCTATGCTTTCTATAGTAATTTCTGGACACTTAAGGGTCATTTCAGATCTTCCTTAACAAATGAATTATAAAATACAAATATATTTTCTTAAATAATATAGCTTTATATTATGTTTATATTATATATGTTACATATTTAAAAAAAGCGCTATATAAAATTAAAAACAATGTGATTTATATCTCTCTTGTTTATATAGTTATTTCTCATCGTTCTTCTGATTAGTAAAATTACTATAAATGTTACAAGAAAAAATTAACCCCGTAATCGGTTGCACAGTCGACATTTACATTACAAGATAGTTCTTTTGGTATGTTCACATTCACACATTACATTACCGTGAGTTGAGATGATTTATGACAAACTAGCAACCGCTCTTTGTTACTTTTGTTTTCAAATAGATCTATATAAACAAAAATCAATCGCCGAACGTATGAATTGTTTTAATCATACGGAAAAGTATGAAAAAGAGATAAAAAATCTCCATATACAAGAGTGAGTAGGAAGATAACTTTAGAGGAATCTACACAAATGTTAACGAAATTGGCAGATTGCTGTTCATTTCTTTACTTACCATTTTCTTTGACTACATGGTCGTACTATGAAGAGAAGATTTGGCCTCATTCACTTCGTCAGTAAACCCGTGCGAAGTCGAGGTGGGAAGCTAGTTCTGACAAATTATTTTTGATTCTACAATTACGGAGTATACTACAACTGAAGAACATCGTATAGATCAGTAACTGTTGAAAAATAAGAATTTACGCAAACGTGTTCTTAATGTTAATTTGTAATTTTGTTCCTTTTACTTGACTTCCAAAATAAGCATTCATCCATAATAACTAAATAGCGGATATACATACATACGCAGGCATTAAATGCACTAAGAATCATGCCTATCATATAAAAAAAAAAAAAAAAATACAGACGAATTGATAACCTCCTCCTTTTTTGGAAGTCGGTTAAAAAGTCAGTCTTGTGTGGGGCTCGAATCTAAGACCTTTTATGTCATTGTCCACTGTGCTACGATCTCTAGTGCGAAGGATTCTTATGACAAAATAATTTATATAAAAATTATATAACTCTTATGCGCGGTTTAATGCGACATTTATCTGTTCAATAGCGTTATCGGTTCGATAACTTCTCAAATTGGGTTTCTGAACCCACAGTCATACGATAAACCTCCGTTGAACTTAACTGACCAATCTGGGCGTTTATCTATTCGATAAGTTTTATGATATTTTAAATAGTTTTTAATATCTTGACAATGACATGTCATTGACGAACAACTAATTAATTGAAAAGTTTTGTATCTAAAATAATTAAATTTATAATTAATAAATTATAAAATAAATTAAACCATTTACTAATCTCGAAAGTGTTGTTTAATCATAATATCACTACTATAAGTTAAGAATTAAAATATTAAAACCAATTTTTAACACTCTTCCTAATAAAGAGCCAGCTAGTGAACATCAAAGAACTAGTTTTGGTTTTGATAGTTATTTAACAACTCGTTGTGTACTCAAAAACGCATTGACAATTTATCTTATGGATAACTTTATTGAGTCAATAACTAATGACAGTTTAAACGAGTACCTCAGAAACCGGGCATTAGACATAAAAATAGTCATTTGGAATCTCAGCAAAGTATTTGTAGTTAATACATTTTGTAGAATGTTATCATCATCACATCAACCTATAGGATACCCAATACAGTGCAGGCCTCTTCCCGAAGAAAGGTATGGACATAATCACCACGAAGTTCTATTTACCACAGTTCTATATTTTCTCATATACGGTGATACTACAAGAACATTTCTCAGGTATAGGTTTCCTCACGATGTTTTCCTTCATCGTAAGCCTATAATGTTACCAAATTAAATTAGTAAATTCGTTGGTATATGCCGATGTTCAAATCCGCGTACATCGGATTAGCATTCCACTGATCAATCGCTCGACCATCACGACTTGTATAATATCTCATAAATATTTATTTAAAAAAAAGCTTTCAAAAAGCAATCAGGTTCTGGAATAATATTGATATTATATTCCAATGAGGGGAATAAGAACAAATCCATTTTCTGCAAGTTCTTTTAAGTAACGGAATATGACCTCTGTTTTATGATGTTTAATGAGGCATTAAGTTATTATATACAATGTATTGAATATAATATTTTCTAGAAATATTAAGAAAAAAATATTACGACCAACGCAGTAGTATTCACTGCCCGAACCTTATTAGAACGCATACGAAAAAACTCACTCAAATGTATAGTAGTGAAAAGGTTAATGATTTTTTTACTAACGTGAAACCACATAGTTCCAAAATGCTTGGAATTCCTGATAGGAAATAATTCAAAATTGAAGTTAATAAATCCTTAGATAATAAAAAAATAAAGAAAAAAAAACACATCTGTTTGTAATAAACACGTAAATACAGTTACTAATTAGATGTAATGTATCCTTACTAATATTATAAATGCGAATGTGAGTTTGTTTATATATTACGCTTTCAAGCCTTAACTACTCAAGCGATGATCGTGAAAATTTATATACACGTTGTCAGAGACATGGAAAAGAACATAAGGTGCACTTTGTCCATGAAAAAGTTAAGTTCCCGGGGTATAGGTCAAACATATATTAATGCGAGCGAAGCCGCTAGCAAAAGCTAGTATATAAATAAATACAATAAGATATAAGTAAAGCAATAAAAATATCAGAATTTTGTATGTATGTGTTACAAATGGACCCCGAATATATGTACTGAAGGGGATGAGTCCTCTATCGCTGATTCATTAAAATCATTAAATCCGTTTAAGACTTCGTAATACGAACGCGTGTATTCGTTAAATAAGCATATACAAAAAATCTTATCGTCATAAGAAATATATTCAAACTTCGGTTTTAAATTCACTGTACTACGAATCGAACTTAGCTTTTGAAAGCGTTAAAAAGTGGTAAAAAAATAAACCAGATCGAGTTTCTTACCGGTTCTTCTCGATGGCTGGGTTGTTTTCCGAACCGGTGGTAGTTTTGACGTTCATAAGTGCCTTCTTAGGGCCTAAATTGAATAAAGTGTTTTTGATTTGATTTGATTTGAGTAATACGAAATATGCACACACTTTTACGATCTCTCAGTACAATATACTTCAACGAATCTCGACGTAGCCCGTAGCTAGAAATACGCTACGCCGTAGCGGGAAATGTTCATACGAAGCGAGTAGTTCATCTTTATATCAAGAAACATGTAATATGATGATATAGAATTAATCAAATTTATATGTAAAAAAATATAACACCTTTCTTTACAAGCGTAAATATTAATTATCAACCAGTACAACGATAATATGAAAGTAATTATCAATTATTTTACCGTTAGATACAACTAAAGATAAATAGAATTGTTAGTTACATTTTGAAACAGATGTAGTATATTTTCCCTCATACCGATGGTTGTTATTCTATAGAAATAACCTCTATAAAAATGTTGTGACAATTCCTTGAACGGAGTCAAAGATGACGAGACCGGCTCGTGACGTCACACGAGCAGCACTCTGCGACTGCGGCTATCGATCGCAGGGAGTAGTTCCCTCTCGCCCGCACTCGGGTGTCTAATCAATTTCGATCTCGCTTTCACCACTGGTCCGATGCCTCACTGAAAGCTGCGTTCCCAAATACGCTACTAATATTTATTTTAACTTAGCCGGGGTTAAGCACGTGGTAGTAAGTATTCGGTGTAAAATATGAAATTTATGCGCTCCGTCTTTTAATAATTTAATAATCAGAATACTTAATCATCAATTGTAATCATTTACATTATATTTATCTACGACACTTTCTATATATAAGTATTTGTATGAATTTATTCCATGAAATAATTAAGCAGATATACAAAATAAAATATGTTGATAGTTCACTTCTTCTACAGAATTTTATTTAGTGGATACGGCATACTGATGTTAATGAAAATTATGAATTTATGTATGTCAACCACGCTATGCGAAAATATATGTATTTATACTATGTTATTAAAATATGTAAGTGATTATTTAATAACGAAAGATTAAAAAGAATACGAAGAAAAATAGAATATGGCATTCATTATAAACAGATTATACAAATAAATGTTGGTTCATATAAATACATAAACTCTTACACCGTTTGACCAACACCATGAATGTTACCACCGCAAGTGTGTTTTCGCGGGTAAGGATTTACCCTATCCATTTTACAATAAGTCACCACTAAGTGGTACTGCGGTACATCAACTTCTGTGCTATTCAAACAAACGGCAAGAAAATTGATGTCTACAGATATATGAAGGAGAAAAATATTTGCAAAATATTAATTTTAATGTGATCCATTGATTGCAATAAATAATAAGAAACACAAGCAAAGACGCGAGTACAACTAGTATCATATAAATCGAATATCACTTTTCGAATAACTCATAGGATAACTGCAGCTTTTACGCTTCAAGCTGTGATATTAATTTTTCTGAAATGTCAACCGTCAGATCAACCTGTAACCTTATCATCATTACATAGTATAAAACAAAGTCCCCTACCGCGTCTGTCTTTCTGTCTGTTCGCGATAAACTCAAAAACTACCGAACGGATTTTCATGCGGTTTTCACCAATGGGTAGAGTGATTCATGAGGAACGTTTTAGTATATAATTTGTCAAGGATTTTTTCATAATCAGGACGGGACAACGTCTGCCGGGCCCGCTAATCTGTTATAATTTCTCGCTCAATTTATACATTCGTTAAACGATCTCATGTAAATAACATGTACAATAAATATAGTTCAAAATTTCGAAAGGGTGTGTGTAGAGGTTAAGATATAAAAAATACATTAGAAACGATATAACACACCAATAAACCATAGCGCGATCAACTTCCGTGCCAAACGAAGTAAAAGACTGAATTCTATGATGATTTTAAAAAGGAAATCTACCTTTCACTTTTATATCATACTAGCTTTTTCTCGCAGCTTCGTTCACATTAATGTAGATCGTGAAATTAAAATACAGCCCATCTCACTCGGTGATAATATAGTTTTGCATAGATAAAAGAATTTTGAAAATGTGTTAAGTATTTTTTGAGTATTCAATACAAAAAAAATATATATATTCTCTTTATAATGGCAGTTTATCTTAACATTCTTCATCTTATATGACACGAAGTTCTAATAATTAAGTAATTAATATCTATGTAATTAAAAATATAAAAATAATACAATAAAACTAATAGGTCTATTGGCATACAAAGCATTGATGACCATATATCTTTCCAAGTTGAGCTGAATATATAAAATAGTCACTCACTTTTAAATGAAATAAATTTATATTTGGTCATAGTTTAATAATAATTCGTGATTAAGACTCTTTTGTTTAAAGCTCTTAATATTTTATTAATAAAACGTTTGTTTCTCATAAATTATTACTCGCTAAATTAACTTAGTAATAAATTTTATATATATTACAAACTGTCACCACCTTGTTTACTTCGTTGAGCGTATTTCATAGTTACATTTTTACAAACAAACAATAATCTGAACTTGAAACGATAGATTTTTATCCTTTGACCAACAATCTTACCTGTCATCTGATATGATACTCGCGGTCGGAACACATGTATAGATGCTTAGCGACAGAATTTCAATTTGAGCTTGGTATCTAGCCAGACGGTCTTACAAAATGTCCTACCACCATACTAATGTTTTCCTACACCGATAACTCATGTTCATTCGCAAGGATTCAAACGAATGTCGATCGACCCAGTATCCGAAAATGCCAACCAACCAAACGAAAAACTACACGGCAGCGGTAAGTGACAAGACGACTTAATTTATGTCATCCAAAATATGCCTCTTATTCATCGGTATACAAAGTATGTCCCCGGTTAGGTATCAAGGTACTTTTATAGCATATTAAAGTGAAACTTTTAGTACATCGTCTCAAACTTTTTCGTCTGTGTGTTGCATGTCCCGTGTTGGTCGGCCTCGGAGTAGGGATAAAGTGAAAGGCGCTCGTCAGAGCAGCCAGGGCCAATATGGCGGCGCCTATAGTTCGCAGCAGCTGACCGTGTAGTGTATAGACTATTATTAGTTAAATGTCTATAGTGTGAAAAAAAGTTTCACTTTTACCGTGGTTTCATAAAACCAACATCCTTTTTTTAATTTAAGAGCCTTTGTTTTGAAAAGGTAACAAACAGATAGACTTATTATCGATTATCACTGTGGGATACAATTTATTTAATATCTATATATACTAGAGTGTCCGTTATGTACCAAGTTGGCTTTTTCGACTTGGGTATCGGTCATATCGTTATTATATAGCCTAAAAATATTAAAGAAAAAGTTGTTTTTTCGATGTCGTTCAACCGTGCCTAAATGACGATACTTTTCCTATCCATTTAACTTGGGGTTTATGCACTTTTTAGAAATTAATTTTTGTAGTGCTTATTTTATTGAATAACTTACAAAATAGTTATTAATTCTCCATCTACTATGTTCCCCTGGGATGGAGAAATTTTGATATGGGTGTCAAAAATCTAATTTGTATATCTTGATAAAGTCATAATTTACCATTATTTTTTCTTAAACGTTTTTAGGTTATAAACTAACAATATGAACGATACCCAAGTAACAAAGCCAACTTGGTAAAACGAACACCATAATACACACATACGCAAATTCACTTAATTTCGCATTGATCATCATAGTTTTGACAATATAAATTGTTATATTTACATATTTGGGATGACTTTATATTACACTAGCTGACCCGTGCAACTTCGTCAGCACCAAATCGGTTATCACTGGTGCCAATTGTATTTTTAAACGCGAAAAAATTTAATATAACTAAAACCTTATTGCAGCCACACCATCGGTTTCCAATTGTGAATCCAAACTATCAAGGGACTCAATCAAACATATACCCAGATGGTATGTGAGAAATCTTTTAAAATAAGCCTACAACCCGTTCGTAGCAACCAACATATATTGGTGGTAATGTGAAAAAAAACTTTAAAGGTCTATGGACCCCCCAGTTTCTAACGAAGTTCCTTTCCCTTTTTTGTAGACGTTTACTATACAGTCAGTAGAGTTTACATTATAAAATATCAAGTTGATAGAGTTAAATTATAAATTAAACGATAAAATGTATTCATAAAATAAAATAATGATGAATGAAACACTGAATAATATCATAACTATTTTCAACTTGTATTAAAACTTTTTCACACTCCATTGTATTGAAGAAAAATATAAATATTAAAAAGATATGAGCACGACACGTCAAATGTCACTTGCCTGTAACTATTTGTCTAAGAGCTAGCAACGGTTTCGAAAAAGAAAATAAGCCAGTTTTTATATATCTTTATGTTCTTCCGAACAGAGTGCGGGCTACCTGGCTGCCGGTAAACGTTGCGTTTATTAGTGCATATCGCACCTTTACAGGCAAAAATATTGATTTTTATATAATTTTTGAATGTTTTGTTTTTTACTAACTTAGAAACGCTACTAAAACATGAAATTATCACTGCCAGACATTTTTGTTATTAACAATAATGTACCCGATGCTATTGTTTTTGTAAATAAAATAAAGTATGTCCAAACCATGTTAAGATAGCTGTAATTTAATATTATTATTATTTATTTTTTAATGAATGCTTAGTCGCCTTCTCGGCTATATCGCCTAAGTGACATACAACTATATAACAATAAGAATGACAATAAACTTAACAATAGCTTATATTAATTTTGTACAATTCTTTAGCATCTTTCGAAGTGAGGTCAGACAATAACGAATTGTACAAACCAGTGTGGAACGAACCAGAAGCATTAAGCCGAGATCTAATATCTTCGTTTCGAACACATTCTGCCAGGATGTGGTGTACATCATCGATGAGTTCACAACTCTGGCAGAGTGGTGATAGTACTTTACGCATCAGGTAGGCGAACTTTTTACATGGAATGTGTTCTGAGCGTAATCTTATTCCTGTGATTGCTTCCTGATGGCAAATCGTACTGTCATCAATCCATGGTGACCTTAAGGGGCGTGGCTGAATCGTTCTGTACCATATTCGTTTTGTTTTAGAACGCTCGTCAAAGTATTCCTTCCAATGCGAGTAACAGCTATTTTTAAATACTGAGTATACATCCAAGTAAGTTGGTAAAATATTAATAGGAGCACCTTCGGAGGATCCTTCTCTAGCTAAAAGATCAGCTCTTTCATTCCCAGTTATACCTATATGAGAAGAGATCCATTGTAAAACAATTACTTTGTTCTTTGCTTTGAAATCTAGTAATTGCTTCAAAATAGTGTTGTTTGTAGGCTATCGATATTCCTCGAAAAGTCGAGGTACATCGCGCTACGTGTTGAAGAACACTTTTTGAATCAGATAAAATAACAATCTTAATGGACTCAGTTGATTGTGCAAATGATAAGGCCTCTGCAATTGCTACTAATTCAGTGTGCATAATTGAAATATTTTCATCAATTTGAAATTTCATAAAAGTTTTGGAATTTGACTCAAAAAATGCGGCTCCTAAATAATTACCAGCTTTAGGTCCGTCAGTGTATATTTTAACAAAATTTTGATAATGTTTACTTATATATTGAAGACAAATATCTTTTATTTTAACAACATCATATTGACGCTTCGGCTTCCAAATACCATCTACATTTATTTTAATTATATTGTGCAAATCAATGTTATCGACCCAGGTGTGTAAAGTGAACATTTCATGTTTTATACTTGTTTGACTTGGAGTATTTTTATATTGAGAAAAAATAATGGTCTTTTTCTTTTACGCCAATAGAGTCATTGAAAAGAGGTGGACAGTTCTTCTGATACATTAGTTAGTTCGTTCTTTTCGAATGACTTAAATTTAAATAGAATTTTGCCAGCTTAATATTGTCTCCTAAGATGTAACGGACATATGCTCAATTCGCTTTCCATAACATGGATTGGAGTACTTTTAATTAAACCCCCGATAATTCTCATGGCCTGGTTTTGGACTTTTTCAATTTTATAGAGGTTAACCTGAGCACTACTACCATAAAGAAAGCCGGCATAGTCAATTCGACTGCGTGTAATATTGAAGTATAAACGAACTAAGTGTTATGGATGAACACCCCAATTAAAACCGGCTAATGCTTTGAAAACGTTTAGAAACTTAGAGCTTATACTGCAACTGCATTGATATGTTTACCCCATTTTATGTATGATAAAGATAGCGATAATTGTGGAAGCGCCTGTTATAGACGCATGTATTCAAGATGACGTCAGTCTCGAGTCATGTCTACGTTTATCGTTGTTTTTCGTTTACGGTGTTTACGGTGAAATCTCAATATCATAATGGTTAATAAAATGAAATATGTTCTTTGCAATGGAAAAAATAAAGTGGTTTGAAATGAATTATTTTATTTATAAAGAATATCATCGGGCACATTATTGTCAATAACAAAATTGTCTGGAAGTGATAAATTCATGTTTTTAATAGCGTTTAAAAGTTACTGAAAAAAAATGTTCCTTAAATTATTTATAACCCAAAATTTTAACCTGTAAAGGTGTGATGCGCATTAAAAAACACAACGTTAACTGTCTACCAGGTATTCTGAATTCTGTTTGGAAGAGCATAATATATCTTCATTTTAAAGAACCAGCTTTTCTAAAATTCACGTTCTTCCAACATTGCTGGCTCTTCTACTAAGGTGTCGCAAAAAAGTCTAGTTACATTAACTACAATTTTTTGTCTTTCGTTATCCTGGAGAATCCCTTGCGTTTTATGGGACAAAAAGT
>AP028438.1:4724013-4817013 GCA_036509395.1 Antheraea yamamai | reverse complement strand
TTGTATCAATTTTTCTAGCTGTGACGTATGCGGCACTAATGTTTACTTTTAAAAGAAAATAAGTCATGCAAAGTTATAGGCTTTTAAAATATTCTTATATGTTCCTATTTAGCGGTACAATTTGTATTTTGTTTTTTTGATGTGAAACTGTTTTCGTAACAGTGTGAACTGGATTTTATGAAATGAAAATGTATAACGAAAAAGAGATAGCTATAAATGTATATTATAGGCTTCAGGCTGTGAGAGAATGAGATAGTATATTCTTAATGTAGGTACTCGAAATCTGTACAAAAAGAGGGAGAGAGAGAGATACGTTGAAATATATAGCACATTATTATCCGTTGAATTGTAGTGACTATATATCACTTTTAAAAATTATTCTGTGTTGTGTATTATGAACATTGTTACTATATTTAAAAATATTATAAAATAATGCCCAAAACTAATGTTTACCACCCCATAATGTATTCATCTCATACTCTTAAAAATTAATCAGAATATTAAGTTTCCATTCTATCGCGTGAGAACTACACACAATTTTATTATATTGAATCAGATTGTGTTAAATAATAAAACATATTTTTATTTCTCATCTAAAAAATAATATTTGTATAAACCTGAAGTGAGTAATTTTACGTATGAAGTAATGCTTGTAGTATATGCAATAGAGACGTAAATAATGGACAGAATGATCGAACACCTATTTTTTATTCCCCATTACATTTATTTAAACTCTAACCGGAAACGGAGTATTGATGCAATTCAAATTTATTCATTAGTAAGATATTTTTAACTATATATGTTTGGGCATAAATTGGTTGGGGATAGTCCAAAATATTTTTTAAATATCATGTAACTAGCGGGCCCGGCAGACGCTGTCCCGCCCTGATTATAAAAAAAACTTGACAAATTATATACTAAAACCTTCCTCATAAATCACTGTATCCACTGGCGAAAACCGCATGAAAATCCGTTCAGTAGTTTTTGAGTTTATCGCGAACAGACAGACAGACAGACGCGGCAGGGGACTTTGTTTTATACTATGTAATGATGTCAAACTCGGAGATGACGGGTCACTTGGACGTCACTCGCAACTTGAACTCGCTTTCGGACTCGCTCTGTAACACTATACGTGTACCAGCGCGATACGATAATCGTTGCTTCAATATTTGTGATATACATTATTTAAAGTCGTGGTGGTCTAGTGTTTTGACCGGTGGAATATCATTTCGATGTCCGTAGGTTCGAACCCCGGCATGTACTGACGAATTTTCGGAATTCATTTACACTTAGTAATTTAAATTGGTAACAGTATCGACTGACGGTGAAGGAAAACATCGTAAGAAAATCTGAACCTGAGAAATGTTCTTGTAGTAAAACATATGTAGGAAGCCATAGAACTGTGGGTTTCTTAGAGTTTGAAATCGCCAATACGTTGTGGTGATTATGCCTATACCTACCTTCAGGTACCTCCCTGCAGTGCGTCTCTTACAAGCTGATGATGACGATCATTATTTGAGAAGCTGATGCTTTGTCAACATCAGCAATGACGGCGGTGTAGATTAGCCGGTAAATGAGCTTTTATACTGATTAAAAAGGAATACTTTTGACATCCATTTTAAAGGGGTATCTACCTCCGACCAATTTAAATACAGTCCACTGCGTAGGTTAGATACCTCAACCTGTGTAGGTGTGGTGGTTGGCACGCCATTGATACATTTAAAAATATCTGAGATGAATAAACTCTAGATTTATTGACCGATCACATTTTTTGTATGGTTTTGTGATATACATTTTAATATAACTTATTATTTGGTTGTACTTCAGCACATTAACTTTTATACCTTTTAACCGATTACCATGAAAATTAGTGCCTATAGAACTTTGAGCAATAATGTTTTAACTTAACTATTAAATTATAGACACTGAGTATTCTCAGACTTAAAACAATTATTTGTGGATCATACAAATAACCTTAATATGTGGGATTCGAATTCATAACACTCAGCACGATTACAGCAAAGAGACGGTCGCTTATATCACCGTGTTAGAAGGCGTAGATCTCTCCCACGACAGTCCATTAAAACTAACATTCCTTGCATCCAGTTACAGCCTCCTCCATAACTATCTAGTTTTCTTGTGTGACATATTTGCATGTCACTTCAAAATACGTGGTTGTTAATAAGCCCCTGAGCTGATGAGATGTTTCGTAATAACAATATTTGTGTGTTTTTATGAAATTCTTTTGTATATTAATACCTAGCATTTGTATACGGATTCGCTCGCGACAACGTAGTTTTAATATATCCTTCGAGAATAATTAATGTTTTCTGGAAGAAAGGTACAATATATCCTCTTCTGTGACCCTTTTTTTACACGGGAGATCCCTAACGGATATCCATCCCTCCGGGCAGCTGAGGATGGGTTATGTCCGATTCCTTCATATGCCTATGCCTTCATACACCTTTTGGGCAGGGGAGTAGTAACTGCCGACTAGCTATGCGTC
This sequence comes from Antheraea yamamai, assembly GCA_036509395.1. Classification (NCBI taxonomy): domain Eukaryota; kingdom Metazoa; phylum Arthropoda; class Insecta; order Lepidoptera; family Saturniidae; genus Antheraea; species Antheraea yamamai. The sequence continues at coordinate 4,814,507 of AP028438.1, read as the reverse complement.
TGCTGACTGCTTCCCCGACAGGTGTTGGCCCCTCCGAGGGGCTTCGACTGCGGTCTGAGGGGTGAAAATGGTAGACCCTTGAAAGGGGAGTTGGTGTTAGACCATCCCTGACGAATTGTGGGAGTCGCATTAGAACAATGCACCTCCACCAAATTAGCCTGTGCAGTTTAAACTGCCGTGTCCATCTTCTGTTACTCTGACAACGTGTTTACGAAATTACATTATGATCGGTAGAGTATTTAACGTGTGAAAGCGTCATAAACAAATATACTTCATTTTTTGCAAACTGACTACGCTATTGGCTAGACAGGCTAACACAGTTTCACCGGATTATAACAAATTAGCGAATCCGACGAACGTTGTCCCGCCCTGATAATGAAAAAAACCTTGACAAATGATATACCCAAACCTTCCCCATGAATCACTTTATCTACTAGTGAAAACCGTTCAGTAGTTTTTGAGTTTATCACCAACAGACAGACAGATCTGGCAGAGGACTTATTTATAATATGTAGTGATACACTTACATTCGCATTTATAATATTAGTAACGATATTATACAGATAATCCATATGAGAATAGGTGACGACAAAACAGTTAAGTGGCTTTGCCTTCTCTGTTTGTTAGCCAGTTTTCTTTTTTCTCTTAATGGCTTTGACGAGCTTTAGCCATATCAATAAAAAAATTGGGAACAGTTTTTATTCCCTACTATCGACGAGTCGAAAAGCCTTTATTTATAAGTCTCTATACGTCATACCTCACGATTCTTACGTCTACCGATATATACATGTAACAAGAATGTGAATTTAAAGCGTCTGTACTTTTTAAATTTTCGTGAAAATTATTATTGCGAATGACTGTAACAATCAGTTTGAGAAATATATGTCTGTCTGTTTGTTTGAATAAATAAAATGATGGAGGTCTGTCGTTATCTGAAAAACTACTGGGTATACATTTTTTTTTTAATACTTAGTTGTTATCTAAATAAATTATCGCGATATCTTAAAAATGACACAGAAGAAGTCATGGGTTATCAGCTAGTCCGAAATAAGTGTATACTTTTTGACAAAAATGCTCAATAGTACCGAAACTTAGAAGATCAATGTATGGTTAACTACTAACACGTATACATTTGTTTTGAAATCTTCAAACTATGTTGGAAGTAAGAAAAAGTTGTATTAATGTTGAAATAAAATTTTATGCTATTTCTATATATGTTTAAAACCCTAAATTACATAACATTTCAGGTAACAAATAAATTTATAAAAACAATTTTTCTGTAACGAGAAGTATATTAATTTGGCCAGTGTTGTCGATCAGTTTCTAAAGCATTTTGTTTTAATTAACAATTTGAAAATAACAATGTTCTCTATTATATGTGCCTCATAGTGCTGTGGTAGTAAGCCCTACTATTAAGCTAAGAGGGTTCGCACCAGGCATATGGACAATTGATATATGTGTAATGAATACTTTGTGTATGTTTAGCATAATTGTGTCGTTTAGAATCATAAGTGGTCAACTCCACTTTGCAATTTTTATGGGTATAGCCAGTTTTCCATTTCGAGCTTATTGCAGAGACTATGAAACATTTAGGTATCTGTAGAGTTTTAATACAATTAGTATAGAAAGCTAAAAAAATAAAAATGTATGCTATAGTACAATAGTTTAAAGTTATGAGACTTAGAAAATTGCAAAGTGGAGTTGACCACTTCTGATTCTAAACGACACAATTGTCATTTCCGTGTGTTGTATGTGTATATATGCATACATGTCATGCGTTTAATTACCATAATACAATATATGTTATATGTAAGAATATATGCTTAATTTACTAGATTTGTGGAATATAAAATTCAACATATCCGATTTAACTGTACATATGTCCAGAGATTTAGAAAGGTACAGGCCTTACACACCTTCCTACTTTTATTTGATCGACACGATACTAGTATATATTGAGAATTTAATCTAACTTATGGCCACGTTTCTCCAGCGTTCTTTTTCAGTAAATAAAACACTTTCATTTTTGGAATTGACTAACTGATTCCCGCGACGTCATCTGCGTCGTTTATTATCTCAGTCGTTTTGTTATATATCAAAGGGATTAGGCAGCGTTTTCGACGAAAACTCCCAGGCGGCTTGACTTTTTCCAACAATTATCGTTATATTTTAACGAATTTACGAAAAATCTTTATACAATTATGTACCTAAACCTTCCTCATGAATTACTCTATATATTACTGAAAATAACATTAAAAAATTCGATTAGCAGTTTTTGAATTTATCACGAACAGACAGACAAACAGACGCGGCAAAGGACTTTGTTTTATAGCATGTATTAAGAAATACATATTCTTTAAGTACCACCCATTTTACCCACAATTAATAAACAACAACAATACAGACTCTAAAAATATAGTTAAATGAACCATAAGCATTGCCAAATAAAACAATTTTCATATTGACCGATATTTCAAACAAGACATATGAGTAAGCGAATTATTTCGATGACGGATTTATATTAAGCAATTTAATCCAATACAAAAGGCAGATAACCTAGAATACTTTGAAAACATTATAACTACGTGTTACAAGGTGTCCGCTTTGGTAAAAATCGATAATAATTGTGACAGCGAAACTTGCAAAATCACACGCTTCATACAGTGACATATATTGTCCGACTATTTTAAAGAAAAAGATGGATTTGTTATTTAACGAATTAATAACAGATTCTTAATAATTTCATCAAAATTCTATCGAAACAGTATTAAAACTCATTTAATAAGTAAGCTCACTACCTCAGATTAATTTTATACCCAGCACTAATATAAAATGTATTATAGGCGTTAAGAATTAAATTCGTAAATATTTTAATTGAGAATAAAAATATGAAACTAATAACTCATATATGTTGTATTACCATGATTTATCTATGTTTTCTGTTTTAACGACACATAACTTTTGTAATTATTAAAATAATGCACGTAGCGCCATCTAGTAATTATAATAAAAAGTTCATACTTTTGTATTTACTTTTATTTAAAATCACCTGAAAAACAGTTATCATACCAAATTTTATAGCATTATCCTTACTCCTTACTAATCATTACATAGTATATAATAAAGTCCCCTACCGGGTCTGTCTGTTCGCGATAACCTCAATAACTAGTGAACGGATTTTCATGCGGTTTTCACCAGTGAATAGTGTTTCATGGGGAAAGTTTTGGTATATAAATTATCAAGGATTTTTTTTATAATCCGGGCGGTATACCCTTGCCGTCCCCGTTAGTTTTATATATACGAAAGTACGATTATTTGTTTGTTTGTTAGTTTGTCTATTTCTAAAGCTTCCACGCTTTGACTACTAAACCAACCATCATGAAATTATGAATACACGTTATTAGGGTTTCAGAGAAGGACATATGGTACATTTCATGAAAAAAAAGTATTATTCCTGATGGATTGCTCAAATCTATATTAACACAACCGAAACCGCGGGAAAGGGGTAGTGAATACGTAGTAAAATATAGATTTCGTCTCTTAACCGTTACGTATATATAAATTCAAGTATTCCTTTAGAGTATAATGTAACATAGTATTTATGAGAAATTGGAGTCTGATGCATGGAAATCCGAAAAGGAAGAATTGTTTGGTATTTTTTGCGAGATGTAATATTATATTTATGACTATCTGATACTCGCAATACTTTGTTGACGTTGTTTATTAACTTAATAATATATTTTATCTATAGAGGAAAAAACATAAATATCGTAAGTAAAAATATATCTAGCTTACAAAACTTCTTCGGTGTTATTACAAAAAAGTTAAATACGTATTGAAGACTTGCTTTAAAAAGGTTTCGAATTAAATGCACCGCACTCGCCCGAAGCAAGTTCGCGTTATCCATTTTCGCAAGTCTAACGTAACGTAACCAAAGCGAGACAAAAGAGCAAGATGGCGAACATTCAGCGACCGCTGTGCATTTAATTCGAAATCTTTTTAGAGCAAGTATTCAATACGTATTTAACACCGCTTTAGTCTTCTGTATTGCTTATAAAAATATATATATAATAGTTATTTAAAACTCATAACGAAATGAAGATAAGATTTTAAATAAGAGTCAATTGTCAAAAGAGTGAAACTCAAAAAAAAAATATTGAAATCTGTAGAGACCTTTTAAAGTGAAACTTTTATTACATCGTCTCAAACTTTTTCGTCTGTGTGTTGCATGTCGCGTGATGGTCGGCCGTGGAGTAGGGATAAAGTGAAAGGCGCTCGTCAGAGCAGCCAGGGCCAATATGGCGGTGCCTATATTTCACAGCAGCTGACCGTGTAGTGTATAGACTATTATTAGTTAAATGTCTATAGTGTGAAAAAAAGTTTCACTTTTACCGTGGTTTCATAAAACCACACAATCCTTTTTGTAATCGCGACAACCGCAGAAGAAGAATATGAAGCAACAATTTTATTTAAAAATCTTTATACTGGTTCCTTTTAATTTTTCTAAGTCTTCATTTATCTACTAACAGGATAGTAGGCATAAAATATAGAGTACCATTGATTGAGAACACGCCGTTACTGTAAAACCCAAGTTGTGAGGGGCATTTTTTTTACCAGAATGTAAATACGAATGGCAAATGGTTTTAGAAAACAGAGGAAACCGTTAGTTGGACCACTGTATTCAATATATTACAACACAAAACAATTCACGTGTTTGGTGTTGGAGTTAAAATAATAATATTGTTTTAAACGAATTCATATAAGTTTACTACAGTAAGCAGATTTTATTTTAACTAAATTTTGTTACAAATATCTTGGGTTTATATAATAGTTGTAACGTTCAAAAACCATTTTTCTTTTTATATATCATACGAGGCAAGCGAACAAGTGGATCACCTGATGTTAAGTGATCACCACCGTCCATAGACATTGCAACACCAGGGGAGTCGCAAGTGTGTTATCAGTCTGTGTTTACGGGAGGGGGGAGTGGGGGAAGGGGGTGTAGGTATCCGACGCTCTCACTGACCGAGCGAAACGCAACAATGCAAGCACTGTTACTTGACGTCGGTGTTTCTGTGAGAGGGTGGTAGTACCCCGGGCGAGCCGAACCATTCATGCTGAAACCAGTAATAGCTTCAACGTGGCTCTACCACCTACAAATACTTGTTTACGTCTACAGAAACGATAAAAATGTCAAACGTTGTGCCCATTAAGCAATGGAGAACACACCTTGCAAACAAAACGGCCGTTATGTATTGCAGTGCAGTACTATTTCCATCAGCGTGTTTACAAGTCCTGGCGTGCCAGTTAGCAATAACTCGCCGATGCTTGCGTCCATTCACTAATGCCAGCTTTACATAGAACTAACGACGTCTTTTTTCGTAGAGTATATTTTTAAAGAGCCTTTTATATGAGGATAAATATATTATACTTTTACATTTGAGCAGTGATCGGACATCTAGTTTCGAAAACTTGTGAAAAGAAAATCCTGATGAAACCAAACAATGATAGTAGACCTCTTTCTAAAGCCGTCAAGCTAGCTACCAACCTCGAGTCGTCAAGCAACACACCTAGTGTTCCAGGAGCTGCACCTTAAGAGTCACTTCCCTCTAGATTTAGCGTGTTTACCGGCTTGGACCGGCATAAATGAGTTTATTATAAAAAAGTTAAATACGTATTGAATACTTGCTTTATAAAAGTTTAGATACATTCGTATTAAATGCACCGCGCTCGCCGAACGTTCGATATCTTGCTCTTTTATCTCTGTTTGGTTAGGTTAGGTTAGACGTGCGGAAAAGGATACCACGAGCTTGCCGCGCAGCGGTCAGTGAGTGTGGTGCATTTAGTATGTAAGTACTCAAACTTTTTTAAAGCAAGTATTCAATACGTATTTAACTTTTTTGTAATAACACGGGATAAGATTAAATGATTTAGTACAGATGAATCGTGAAGCTTTATAATATAGCATTATAAAATTTGTCGATTTATCTGTACCAAATCTTTTAATTTCTTCGTATTATTTGTTGCTATTATTATTTCTAATAATTACTATTCACTGTAATAAATATTTAAGTTGTAATAATGTTGATATTCTGTAAATATTCTCCGGATTCAAATATCCAGTATACCTATACTTAATACTAACTACCTATCAAAACAGTTTTTAAAATGATCGTTTGATAAGTACCAAAGTTATTGAACCACAGTGCCACATAGTGGCGGGTGACAGTTAAACCATAGCATAAAATCTTTTCCAAGAAAAAAACCCGTTGTTTTCTCCCAAATTGTGTTGAAGTTTATCAATTTAAAATTACACGTCTTAAAATTCTAATACTGTTACGAATATCTACAAAAGAGTATAATATTACGTTAACAGGAAAAACAAAGACAAAGGAAGAATCGATGACGTCATTACTCAGTACTCGACTGTGACACGGCCGCGAATATGGAAATAAGTATCTATGGTTAGCAGAGAATTTAAAATGATGCCATGAATATCATGTTATGATCGTCGGTCGCATTTACTGCGTTTTACAAAAGAAATCGTTACAATATCGATTGCATGTTCTAACTGGTGTTTGGGGCTTCGTATTTGCGAAAATAATTTAGTTGTCTCGCAGGAACTTTGTATTTTAGCTGCATTAATTATGGAGTGTTTTGAAGTAAAACTTCTTTAGGTGCGACTTGGAGGTAACTGGACGATAATGCAACAGAAGAAGTTCATTACGGCAATATGGCGCCGCGTTTCTGTACCATCTGGTCTTTAAATATTTTTGACTTTGTCAATAAATAGTTTATAAACAAATCAATCAAAAATTTTTGAAAAAAAAAATATATTAAATTTAATAATAATAAAAATCATACGATAGAATTAATTACGTATATATGAGCGCGTGACCATGCTGCCATCTGGTTTCAATGTAAGTAAGTAACAAATTAAATTAAAGCTTCATTACCTATAGTGCCATCTATCAGCTAATTCGGAACTTAAATAACACAGGAAATATTATTAGCAATTCTTTGTTATAAAGTAAATAAAATATAGAAAAGAATTTAGGTTTCTCATTTCAATTATCATAAACCAATCATATTTGATGTACGATCGTAATTAAATTATTGTTTTAAAATGTATAGTGGTCGACGATAATAAATGTATATATTACTGTTGTTACATCATCAATAAATGCCCTTTTTTAAACACCTTTTTAAATTCTCATATAATGTATTTATTTTTAACTTAATCGCCATATTTTATAATATCGCGTGTGACGGTTACACGCATTAATTTTTTTATTGTAATTTTATTGGCACTAATTAATCCTTATAAGACTTTTACCAATTTTAGTTACACTTTGTTGAATTGGATCATACTGTATAAACCCTATGGAAAAGTGTATTCATATGTCAACTAGATAACACTTTGAAAAGTCCTCAATTTCACATTAGAAATCTCGCCGAAATCATTACAACCTTTACAAAGATTTGTCCAGAGAAATAACAAATATATCCACTTTAACTTATATGTATTATACTATATATATACATTTGCAACGATTTGCGGGTTGTTTTCGTTCAACCTTCTTTTGTTTTCTATAAATAATTTAGTCATTAGACTTCCATTACCTAAAGGAGGTTCCGTTTTCAACCACGTGAGCTCATTACAAATTAATACCGTTCTTCTTCGTGTTGAGCTAGCACGATTCTAATTTGCCATGATTTTACAATGTTTTTAACATAATATTTTTTATTACTAGCTATTACTAGCGACTTCGCTCACATCATTGTAGTTTCGACTTATCCTTCGGGAGCAGTATCTTTTTTCTACATGAAAGGCATCAGATTATTTTGTCTGCACTCCTGACAATGTCTACACAAAGTTTCGTGACGAACGATTAAGTAGTTAAGCCGTGAATGCGTAACATACAACCTAACATTTACATCCTAACTAATATTATAAACCAGCTTGAGCTTGTGTCTTCGCTTGTTTTAATGTAGATTTCACGTATCCTTCACCTGTCTTTCTGAATTTCATCCATACTTTTCATGTACCCCTTGTCCTTTTTTGTACTCCGACAATATGTATACGAAACTTCATTATGATCGGTTGACACATTTACTTTACTACTTTTTTCTCGTACTTACGCTGCGTCGTCGTTAAAATTATAATAACTTTTGATAGAGTGGACCGATTTTAATGAAACAAAGACTAAGTTATTCTCGAAGATATGTTTTATGATTTGTGGGTGTGGTTTTATTGTGAACCCAGTACTTTAGCAGTGATGCGTGTTCATACAAACAAACAGACAGACAGACATACATTCTAAAAATGATTGAAATGTATTTTATTACTTATTCCTAGACACCACAACATTTTTTTTTTCACGAAAATCGAAAAAGTACAGACACCTTAGGTCTGTACTTATTCAGTGGGAGCATAGCACCAATTAAGAATGTTTCAAAATCGGTTATTTCTTTCTTTCGTAAGCTCCGCTGCGTGTTAGCGTTGGTTCTAAAGTAACTATTCCACGCGGACGAAGTCGCGAGCAGAAGCTAGTATCAAATATAAGTCTCGCCATATGATATGCTTAGAGTTAGGCTGTTAGGTTGGTTAGGGTGATTGTTTCATGAGCAGTTTGTATAAAATAATTTATATCCAGTAAGCAATTGAGAAGTTAGAGTGTCTGTATTCGACTGGACCACCTTATAAACTAGTAAGCCAATCACAGTGCTCTTTTTTATTTGTCATGTTTCTGCATGAAATACATCCCTCGTCAATCATTTTGGCCGTTCGGAATATAGCTGCAAGTTCGGGCTTAATAAAGTAAAGTAATTAGTTAATATAAAACAAAGTTTAAACATTACTATGGGAATCTTAAATTGGCATTTATTCCTCCTTAAGTCGTCTCAATGTTATACATACCATTGTATGTACCGAGTAACTATGCCCAAAATTTGTGTGCTGCACAACTACGTTCAGAGCGGTCAATAAGTTTAGCGCGGAGACTGTAGTATATATTCACATACCGAGAAGTTTGTTGCAATGGGCCTAGCAGGACTATTTACTGTTGATGAAGTATAGATATGCACAGTGGTAGGGCTTTTTCGTTTTAGCTTGGTTTTTACCCTCGAGGTAAAAACCTGTCGCCAAGTACCTAGGGATGTACTCTGACAGTTGTACTTGATGGCCAGTCACTTTAAGTGTAGCATGTTTACCATTTTGGTAGAAATCCTCATTTTAAAATATACAAGAAAATCGGTAATCGACGTTGTTTTTTGATTGCATTGTATTTACCATTAGGCACTTTTCAGTCACTTCGTCGTGCTTGAAAATAAATAAATAGTACCTCTAAATTCTTAATACTGTGACGTCACTTTAAGAGCTAACCGAATGTTTTGTATAGCTTTCTGTATTTTATCAAGAGCTTTAGAGATAATTTTCACTTATTTGTAAATGTTTAAAAACTTATTTAATACGACGAATCGAAGCCGATTATTCATAAATAGAGGATTATCGGATGTGTAATAATATAAATAGATAAAGCCCTCAGTCGTTCCCTCGTATTTATAAATAACCGGATAAAACCGATTAGCTGGGTAAAACCGATTAACCGTGGAACTCGGTTACCCGCGCTCAACCGGCCACTGCTACACCAGTGCAATTATTTACACAGAGTAAGTAATAATGAAATAACTATATTGTTTAAACTTTTATAATTCATGTCTATTTTGTAATTTCTGAATTATGTACTAACTTATTAAAAAAATATAATACAAAATTTGCGTCTTCCTGTAGCCGTGGTGGGTTTACCATCTTAGGTCACGTTGTCAGTTAAAACTAAGTACGTTTCTCGTCAATATATACTTAATGTATAGATAATAATATAAATTAAATATTACGGGTTACAGTTCAATTTTAGAGTTTAGTGGACATTTTTTTCTTTGATGAATTCATTTTAATTGGATTGCTACGCCGTAGCATATGCTATAAAGGTTACAGCATCAAAACGGTTCAATAAATGCTTATAATAGAACTGTTTTTAAAAAGAAATAATAATAGATATAGGGTATATCCGTATTAACCTTCAAACAGCCATAACTCTATGGTTATGCGTAGCGTTGGCGCCGAGCCGTCGCCTCCAACTTATCTCCGTCAGTAGGACTCGAAGGACACGGCTCTGGCAACAGTCCAACGTATCTGCAAACCTATTATGTAACATACCAAATATTCATTAACGACTCTGGGAAAGTCTCCGTCACAAATATAGAATGTGCGTTATAGTAAACAAGTCATAAATATGCGCCATGCGGGCGGTCGGCTCAAACACTGAAGTTTCGACTTGCTAAATAATCTTGTTTGTGTGATTCCGTATCTCATTGAACGATGTGGTTCGTGTGCTTATTCTACGAACACCCACGCTGTGTCGGATGCGTCACAACCCGGTCGATTCCAGGGAGTAAAACGGAGTGTTTTGGTACCTTAATTGTTTCACAGTGGAACGAAAGTGTTAATAATAATCGAATGTGAACTCTAAATAGATAACATTGAAGGTTGATAAATTATTAATTAATAACTAAATTATACGTTTAGTGCTGGTTTAGTGATAGCTTTTGGTGAAGGAAAAGTTTGTGATGATACCGTAGCGTGATGGTAGGACTTTTTCTAATTCCCAACCCCTAGTTTTGATACCATCCTCATGTTGAAAATCTATCGTTAAGCATATATAGGTGTGCAACGGTAGCTTCAGTAGCCTCTTCTATCTAGGATTAGGGTGTCATGATCTCAGGGCACATCGTATCCTAAAATCAGGTGAGTTTGTTGTTAAAAAGGCTTTAATTAAGAACAACACAATGTGAATATAATGAAGATACTTTGTGAGTTCATATATGATTTTTTTATCTAAAGAAAGTTACGTACAATAATAATATATTGGAGTATATACGATGCCGTACAAAATTAGTAATATTAATAAATTATATGTGCTTATTGTATTGCATATGTACCTTAATTTGAAATATGAGGCAGTTCATATGAACCTGTATTAATAAATATGCCTGTATATTTATAAAAGAAATCTTGTTTTTATGTCCGGATTTAACTTTAAAACAGTTCGATCTATGTAATCGATGTATGTATAAAATATGCTCATATATTTTGGTAAAATAACCAATTGAAAATAATAGGTACATAAAAACACGTATATATAAACAGGTTTTTTTTCCAATCTTGTTTTCGTAAAGAGATCATATAAATAGGTTAATTTTAAATGCTTACATATTTACATATTTAAAAAAATGTTTACACGCCGTGACTGTTTGGAACAGCACTAAAACGAAAGATTATAATGTTATAATTCTCAGATTGCTATCGCAGAATAGTTCATCTGAAACAAAGATCGTTTAATTTAAGTGTAACATTCGGTCGTTCTATATCTGTGAATGGCGCCACGGCGTCGAAACCGGCGGCGCCGTCTCGTCTGGCCAGCTTCTTTCAAAAAAGTCCCAGATAACCGGGCGCCTTGGAACGCACCCAGAGTATATTTTTTGCCAATTGATGTAGACACCGAGGTCAATCCGCCTGTTATGTTAATGGCATATCGACTGGGGAAACCCTATGCTGTACGTATTTTTATAATTTATCAGCGTCGTGACGCGATAGGTCATTTTTCCGGCCTCGTCCTTACAGAATTGGGGCGTGTTTTTGTTTGGTTCTCTTTTATATTTCAGAACTTAATCTATCGTTAGATTGTTGTTTCAGTTTATTAGAATCAGTATAATTTACGTGTAATAGATGTGCAAATTTTCGCAAGCATGACTCGCTTATCATCGTTACATATAATCATTTTATAAGTTGAAATGGAGTTGTTTCGTTTACAAAATAAGTTTAAGTTTATCTTATACATATATAGAACAGTTTAACGTGTTTCATTTGAAAGCTATATTTTTTCTATCTTTATATATAAATTTCTTCTGTACGTGTGTATGGCACTGAACTCCTAAACGGTTGGACTGATTTTGATGAAATTTTGTGTGCGTGTACAAGAATGGTTTAGATTCACAATTGGACCTGGTAGGTGGTGCTGCGGTTGAGTTTTAGGTTTTTTTATATTTATATATATATATATACATATTTATATATATATATATATACATATTTATACATATATAATATTTATTTTATTTTTCTTATGGGACTTTGAAAGTAAAATACAGTTAATTTGTTTAAATATATTTATTGCATTTTAATTTTTTTGTCACATTTGTTTTCTATTTGTCGATTACACACACTCAACAAAAAAAAAAGTGAAATTAAATATATACTTGTAATTGATAAAGTTTCATCAGTTTGGTCGGACAGTAAAAAAGTTGGTAGACTGAGATATATAGGAACGATAACCTTAAATTTACCAAGAATTCGCTACGCGTTACACGGTTCGATGAACTCGGAGTGAAATTTGCTTAAAAGATTGATTGCTTCCACATATGATGGTATACGTTTATAGTTCAAATAACTACATAACAAAACATACGTAAGTTTATGAAAATAGAATATGAGTAATCTGAGAAATATATTATAATAAAGTTTATCTGGAATCACGAATGCAATACGCAATTGTAACTAAGTTGTGCCATATATATTACAAATGTTATTTTTTAGATCTTAGTTTATATAACAATTTCTAGTAATATCTAATGTTGATTTGAAGAATATTTTAGTTTATTCTTAATTTGTTCATTTTTACTTTTTTTTTTTGAACTTACGTTATTATCCTGAAGGCCCTTCGCAGCTTCACTAGGCTTGGTGGTTAGAATTGAAGGCATTCGGTCAATACAGCAACTAGTTTAAAGCTATGAAATTGGTTGAATCTTGGGTTGGACTGTTGCCGTGTGGTATTGTTTTAGGAAAAACTTAGTTTTCAATGCGACTTGTTATTAACTGGACAGTGTTTAACATTATAACAATTTTTAAACAATTCACTAGGACTATAAATCCATTTCGTAAATTAAGTGCATTCATGTCATGAGTTGAGTTTTAAAATTTTAATCATATTTTTTATCAAAGTCGGACATCGAATTGTCTAGCAGTCAAACAAGTCGACCATCACTATTTACTGGTTTATACTTTAAAACATTTAATTAGAATATAACAAAAAACAGTTTCAGAGTTATTGCGGTCGATGTTATTGTTTTTCGCTAATAACAGTTGTACTTCATATACGGACAATTTTAAGGACTAGTTTTGTTGTAACAAACGTCAACTACATTTCTGAGTTAATTTCTAAAGTGTTAAAACATATCTATTGACTCAATAGAAGCACTAATATATACATAGATAACTAGCAGCCACCCACGACTTCATCTACATTCATGTCTCCATTAAAATACTCATTGTAACACACATCTCGTTTACAGTATTATAGAGTTTAATATAATATTCGGATAAAGTATATGCAATAACATAATTTTTATATTATTTTATAATTATTATTTGTTCACAAACATCACTTAAAAAAACTTTTTGTGTGATAGAGTAAGTAATGATAAACATAAGGACACAATTTTACACACGTTCATCTGATTATAATCATTACATAGTATAAAACAAAGTCCCCTACCGCGTCTGTCTGTCTGTCTGTTCGCGATAAACTCAAAAACTACTGAACGGATTTTCAAGCGGTTTTCACCAGTAGATAGAGTGATTTATGACGAACGTTTTGATATATAATTTGTCACGGATTTTTTTTATAATCAGGGCGGGACAACGTCTGCCGGGCCCGCTAATACATATATATAAGTACATGCATATATTTAACACCCAAACATAGAACAGTCTTAATTATGCTCTCCATATAAAATTGTGCTAATTGAACTTGTGACAACTAGATTCATTAGTACATCACAAGGCCAAGCAATCTAGAGAAAAAATATATAAAACGATTCAAACCAATATTTCTTAATAGAAAAATCAAATCGTTCCGGAATATTAATAAGTTATCTTGAAACATTTATGGGGTTCGAATCCATATTCCACAGTAAACATATTCATTTCAATTATTCAATTTCGTGAAACCGTTCAGCTTGCCAACTAACACAAAAGATTACATTCGGATAAAATGGAATATGGCCAAATGTGTTTCTGTGTAATCCATATGAGGTCAAATAAGAAAGTACAATTTAGTGAATTCATCTAATGTCTTCTATAGGCTTTTGTATTTGTACCTACGGTCGTTTCATGCATATTTTGATATATCATCAAGATTTTTTATAATCTATATACTCATTGTAATTTGTAATTTCGTCTATATATAAATATACAGCAGGCTTTGTCTGAAAACCAGCGCTGCAACGCTTCCACGTGGAAACTTGCAGCTTGTGCTGAGACAAAGACCTTTTCACCACATGCAACACTTGTCTCTCCTGTTTTTATTTATGTATATTCTTGTAAGTATGTGTTGTATGTATTGAATAAATATATCTTTCTTTCTTTCTTTCTATATATAAAAGAATAACTGTCTGGCTGACTAATATATCGATATCAACACACCGTACAAACTACTAGGGCTGGAACTGTGAACATTTGCACGCAGATTTTTACACTGTATGTGAGCACTAAGGATTTGTGGAAAATCAGCTCCTAAACTATTGAAAAGTGGGGATGAGAATCTATAAGAAAGTTTGTCATTTTTATAACTGAAATTTATCAAAATTGATATATAGCAATCCAGTTAGAATTTTATGGACAAAGAAAAAAGCAAGTACCCCAACGCTTGTCTCACTACTCCATGGCTAGAAAACGCAATTCGCTGAACTGCTATAGAAATCTTAATTAAATGACCGTGTGGGAAGTTGTGTCTTCAATTTATTATTGTTTGACTCGTACCCCCATTTTTATTACATGTCTTTTTTTCAAAAACTGAAAAATATTCATAATTTCAGTGACAACAGAAAAATGTGTTTAAATGCGAGTAAACTACCATTGATTGTTTTATCACATGGCTTTCTTTCTCTTTCTTTATTGCATTCATTCTTTCTATTTTTAGTCTTTAACTTTTGGTTCGAATGCACTCAACTCATATGGTCTAAAGAAGTTATTCAAAATTTGCGACAATGGTGAGATGTATCAAGATTAAATTTAAGGAGTGATACTTACAGGAGTTATAATATAAACAATGTTTCATGGCGCATTAAGGCGATTATTTTACCACGTGACCACTTCTTGAAAACAGAAATACGTCTCTAGTAGATATGCCATTGATTCCTATTAGTTATTTTCGTGCTTCGATAGCTGTACTTTTTACAGTTCTCTCTTTAGGACATGCGATCATAATATAATCAATCATAGCTGGTGTATTCGTTACTCATATCGTTAGTAATATTATTTATTAGTAATTAGTGATTACTAACAATATTTCAAAACATTTTTCTTTCATACTAACCTTGCCCTCATAGTTACAAACACAACAAAAAAGAATTAGCCAATTATGTGCATCCGTTTATACACTATATACATTCAGAAATTATTTTTTATACATATGCGTACACTAGCGGGCCTAGCGGATGTTATCATGCACTGATAACAAAAAAAAACTAGAATCAAATCGTAGCGCCACCTAACGGATCCAGTTGTGAATCTACACCATTAATGAATCCACCTGAATACACATAAAAAAATTAATCAAATCTGTCGACCCGTTTAGGAGTTCAGTCACATACACGTGTACAGAAGAATTATATATATAAAGCAGATGTACAACTATAGCTCATACTTTGGATAATATGTAGTCGTACTGATAAATGTATACATGAACTACTTCGTAAAGATAAATGAGGGTACGTAGAATTTACTGACTCAACAGATCAAACAAACCCAACTATCGAGCAATTAACCGTGTGCAACCAAATGAACTGATTAATACTTAATTAATAGTAAACATTACAACTCAGTAATTAGAAACAAACAAGTCGGACTGCATATATTCAATGATTGTAAAATGGATATTACTTCGTAAGTGCATCGTTTCTTTATTTAATATGTTATTGTTGAAGTGTGAGAATTGTCCTCGAGCGACATACAAACGATATTGGATTTGAAAACTGTTCAATAAATAAAAGTAACAAGGGAATTGTAAGTAAATATTGTTTATTTCATTTTATTTACTATTTCATTACGTTCAGTGATTCTTTACAAAAGAGGAAGTATTATTTACTTTTCCAATATGAATGGACGAAGAAAACGCGAATGGCTTGTTTACACTTTCTACTTTATTGTTTTTTTATAAATATGTTTTAATAATGTTCCAATTTACGTGCTTATAATTTGGTTTTGTTGGTTCTTATTGACCTAATTTATATATTAGTTTAAATTTATTCTTTCTTTTTATAGTTTATTCTTACTGTAATTCTTTTGAATTATAAATATATGTGATGTACATAATACATTAATAAGTATAATTCAGGGTATCGTTTACATCTTAATAAAAAAGTTTATATTTTGATAACATTTAAAGTTATACATAATTTTTATTTTTATTTTTTTGCGGTTTTAATAAAATAATGAATAAAAATAGATATAATAACGAATATTTTCACAAGTACCGTTTGTATCTGTACCGTATTAGTTAACTTTTATTATATAAAAACATATGTTTTATTATGAACTATGATTCTGATACTCACATATACTTTTGCCCTCGATAAAAGCTACCATATGGCCTTTTTTTCCTATCCATGCCAATTTTTATGCAAATTTTCTTGATGATCAATTGTGTTTTTAAAGTGTAAAAGAGTTATAAACAAATTAACATAAGCATTTGTAACATTAGTTACAATTAGGATATGTTTTATATAAGTTATATTTGTCGCATATTTCCAAATACTCTCATTGCGTTACTCAATAAAGTATAGCCTTACTATACTTAAGATTTCTTAAGGACATTATGTAACTCAATGAATTAGTTCTTTCTTATATGATAAAGAAAGTCGATATTTAGCTGTAAGTCGAGTGTTCGAGCTAATGAGGCTTGCGAAGGGCAAGATGCGCCGCTGTCCATAACCTCGGCCGATCACTTGATGCCTCCCACCCTATACCGCCACCCTTAGCCTATATTTCCTGACGAGTATTTTTAAGCTTATTTATAGACGTTGTTAATTGAAGTTTTATTAAAACTACTAAAGGTTGTAAGAGAAATTTAATGTCTATAAGAATATAATTAGAACGAGCGAAGTGAACTCTAAACACCAGGTGATAATTATGTATATCTCAGTTTTTTTATACAAAATTAACTCAAACTTTATATATGAAATGTATCAACCTTACTAATATTGTAAATACGACAATGAGTTTGTTCGTTTGATACGCTTTCAAGCTTTAGGTACTCAACCGATTGTAATGAAATTTCGCATAGAAGTTGTTAGGCGGACAAGAACATAAGGTACTTTTCATCCATCTAGAAAAACAATATTTTTCCCAAGGGATATTTATATATCCTTCCCCCGCGTTAGTAGTAGATTTTATCATCTACATTAACGCGAGAGAAGCTGCGAGTAAAGGCTAGTAGAATTATATATCAATGTATAGAAATGATATATTCATTGGTTTTTTTTATAAAAACCATACAAGATCTTTATATCTTTAAAATTTTTCTATAAAATTGCGAATATAATAATAATTTCGTAACTATATTTCCATAAACTATGCAACAGTGCCATCTGTTGAGATTTTAGTGAATTGTGTTATTTTCAAAATTCTCTGAACTATTATAATACACGGCCATCTTTTAAATCTTTAGCGAAGTATTTTATGGGCAGTATTATCAATATCGTACAGAAGTCATTCTGAAATATTTTTGTACCCGTAATTAATTTAAATCTTTTCTCACTTTTTACTGTAAGGAAGGTGTAATATGGTTATTTCATAAAATTAGAATTGTTTTATTATTCCAATAATCATATAATAAATCAAATTGTGGATAATATTTTTCGATATAATAAAGCGTCTTCGCGAATCCCCACAAAGCCATTAGTTTTAGCTAGTCATAATATTATTAGTTACGATTCAACAGTCTGTTTAATGTTAATTATAGGTAAACTAGAGCTCTAACAATACAGTACGGACTATATATATTATTATAGAATATATTGTAATTTAAATAACGTACATACGTTCACATGTATTACGTTGAAATGGATTTTGGATTATTTTTCATATTTTGAAAATAATTAACATCCTGTACCTACGCAGATCATCGTATTTTTCTTTGTATAAGGAAACTTTATATTACTATATATTATAAAACAAAGCCCTCCGCCGCGTCTATCTGTCTGTTTGTTCGCGATAAATTTAAAAACTACTGAGCGGATTTTCATTAATAGATAGAGTGATTCACGAGGAAGCGTTAGGTATATTTTTTTTGTAAATTGGTTGAATTATAACGATGATTGTTGGAAGTGTCGGAAAAAGACATGCAGCCTGGGTGTTTTCGTCGAAAACTCTGCCTAATCCCTTTGGGATATAAGATAATAAACGATTTAGACGAAGTCGCGGGAATTAGCTAGTTACCTGTTAATATAATAAAAGATACGTTCCATACCAACTCATACTAAGGTGAATATATAATAAAAGCTGAAAAATCGTAGTTTTTTTTAATAAACATCACAATCAAGTTTGATAAAAATTATATAGCAAAACAGAACTACAATTATATAGATAAATAAAACTATATCTTCAAATTAGCTCGGTTATTCCGGGCTTACAGTTGTCTATTGACCTACTTTCGTAAAGGTTTATCGGTCATTTACGACTGGACGTGAGTTACATAATGAATTTTCAAAATTTGGAAAATATTGTTCCGTGTTCTATTTCCTATTACGTGTTAGAAAAATATTTGCATTGATCGTTCCATCTCTTATTTGTTATTGTATGTTAGACACGATTTCGAGAAGATTGTTCCGCGTTCTATTTCCTATTGGATCCTATTGTGTGTCGAAAATTTTGAAAGTATTGTTCTGTTTCCTATTCTATGTTTACGGGGTATTAGGACACGAAAATCTTTTGCGACTTGATGGCAACCACCACATGCTTGTTATAACACCCGCTACAGTGACATATTTAGACATATCGTCTTCCGAGTACACATGGTAAACCGTTAATCAACACGACTTTATATCAGTATGCCACATTTCGGGATCAGTTAGTGCTTGCAGGACAGCATGGCAACGGCGACAAGCAGTGAATTGTAGATCCATCACTAATCGTAACTGTTTTTGGATTACACGGCGTTTGTCATTAAGGCATGCTTCGTAAAAAAATATATTACAACATATAATTATTTATTCATTTTGAATAACTTTTGGCCGCGACTTCGCTCGTCGTAATATAAATTTTACTGACTGTCATGAACAGTATATTTTTCCTAAATGAAAGATACCCTATGTTCTTTTCTATACCCGTGACAACGTGTATGTTAAATCTCATGATGATTGGTTAAGTATTTATTCAATTTAGGCCCTGAGAAGGCGCTTATGAACGTCAAAGCTACCGCCGGTTCGGAAAACAACCCAGTCATCGAGAAGGACCAGCAAGTAACTCGATCTGGTTTATCTCGTCATGTTATATATTTTTCAAAACGTAAATAGTTACATTCGTTTTAAGTAAATATGATATTAATTTAACTAACAATTTGACTATTTAAATAATGTCTATATAGATTAATGAATAATATTTAAAATCGTTAATTCGTTTGAAAATCTCTAAACGGGATTACATTGCTATTGGTAGAACTTCACTAATAATGTGTTTAGAAATGAATCATATGTTTAAATTTTGTTAAAATGCTTCTAATTAATTTTAAATGTCTCTTAATACTATATTTTCACAAACGAAACGTTTCTAGGAACTTGATGCAGTTTAAAAAATGAATAAATTTTCATTTATCGTGGATGTGAATACCTTTTACAAACATTTTTATTTCGAAGTCGAGTGTGTTAGGATTTATCATTTAACAAAAAACCGGCCGTTTCACAAATCTACGTTGAAAAGTGAAAACACCAGTTATCGAGGTGTATAAGAGTCTTTTTTATTTCTAATACCTTTTCATTCTATAAATTTTAATATATTTTGTATTAAAACAACGACTGCCATTACAGGATTTCAGTTATAACAGATATATCGGTCGCAAAGGAATATAATATAGGTAGATAACTGCATAGTGTGGTACGTTTTATATATTTCAAATCGTTGACAATTATTTTTAATGTATTTAGTAATGATAGTTAATATAATCGCTCTTTGATTCATTCTATATTAATTCGTTTATTTAATCATCATCTGATTTAGGGCATAGGCATTTTATCTTTATATATAAATTTCTTCTGTGCGTGTGTATGTCACTGAACTCCTCCTAAACGGCTGGACCGATTTTGGTGAAATTTTGTGTGCGTGTTCCAGTGGATCCGACAATGGTTTAGATTCACAATTGGACCCGGTAGGTGGCGCTGCGGTTGAACTTTAGTTTTTTTTAATTATCAAGGTAGGACAACGTCCGCCCGGCCCGCGAGTATTTTATAAGTTTTAATTATATCTAACCTATAACTTTCACAGACATTCCATAAGTTTTGTTTATTTTTCAAACATTTTGATTAGCGTTATTTATATTTTTAAAAAAATCTGATTTTCTGTAACCGTATTTTTGTTTGAAACAATTAGGATTACTTTTTTTTGTTTTTTTATTTTTTAAATATGGAATATATTGTATATGTTTTATTTCTCTTTTTCGTAATACAATATTGTATAGCTCCTTACTTTATATTAATAGTTGTATTATATGAGATGTAGTTATTTAAAAACAAGATAAATATTACAAAGACAATTATGGACCCGTATATATTAAACTAGCTTCTGCCCGCAATTTCGTCAGCGCGGAATAGTCACTTTGGGCTAACGCTAAAAAAGCCCGATTTTGAAACATTCTTCATTGATGCTCCGCTCCTATAGGTCTTAGCGTGATGATATATAGCCTATAGCCTTCCTCGATAAATGAGCTATCTAACAGTAGTTCCTGAGATTAGCGCGATTAATTAAGAAATTAACGGTCATATTATAGTCTAATTTTTGTAGAAATGTTGTATGTCTATTAGAAAAAATATTGTATTTACCATTTTTATTATTGTTTTAAAACCCCTAAATGGATACTGTATTAAATCGGTCAGTGTATTGAAAAAGTAGCTGCTGTCGTTCCCTATCAAATGTCTTTATTAATTAATCTAATGCACTTAGTTCGCAACCCTGTTCCACCATCGTGTATTACGAGTCAAGGTACTGACCTACATTTTGCTTGTCTATTCAATTTAGGTATTTATGTAATATACTAAGGAAGAGATACTATGAAATCTAACTAAAAGTAAATAATTACTAGGTCTTCGATTCCCTTCTACTTTTGTACGGGTTTCAAATCACACGTTTTTTGAGTAAATGCTTATTAAATTGCATATGTTTGCTGAAAACCTACGTATATCAGAATCTGTTACGTAATTGTTTTCTCAGTATTGGTGTTTCGTCATCCACACCGGACATATTCCTCTTCTCTAGACACATTAAACATATAATACTAGTAGAGCTTACTGTACCGTGGAAAACCAACATTCCTAAAGACTACACAATCAAATTAAATAAATATTACGATCTAACTAATGAACTAAATAAAAATGACTATGTGGTTAATTTATACGCGGTAGAAGTAGGAGCGAGAGGTATACCAGCAAAATCTCTCTACAACCTTCTGAAGGACCCTGGCCTGTCGAGAACTGCAGTAAGTTCTATTTTAGAACGAGTATCAAAGGCTGCACTAACAGGTTCCTACCAAATTTGGCTAGGCAGGGCGGGAAACTCGAGCAGTGAAGGTGAGCGTTGATGCGCATCTCAAAGGGGGCCTCCTTAAACCTACACCTGGGTCGCAACTCCTGGGAACTGCTCTGAGTTTCTCCCTCTGCCACACGATGGACCCGGCACCCGCACGGTGAATCCATGGAAGGCTAAGAAGTTCGTCTCTCTCTCTATACACATGTATATCAGAAGTAACGTACAAATCGTGGAGGTCGAGTGGCTTAAACCGTAGATTTAAGTTCGATGTCCGCAGGTTCGTATCCCGGCATACATCGACGTGTTTTTTGAAATTTTCATGTGTTTACTAATCCAAATTAGTAACGCTATCTACTGACAGTGAAGGAAAATATCGCGAAGAAACTTGAATCCGAGAAGTGATCTTGTATAGCCTTGTATACCTACATACAAAAGAACCAGTAAAATACATAAAACTATGGATTTTTCCTAGTTTGAGATTGCCGATACGTCATAAGCTGTTTTTTTTTCTTGAACTGACTACGCTATTGACCTAGCAAGGTCTTAGCAGCTTCACCGGACTACTAAGGCGAGCGTTTAAGGCACTCAGCCGATTTTTATTTGGGCCACTAGCTCAAGGGTGCACGGCACACCTCGGCTTGGATGTTGCCTGATTCATGCAATTCGCGACCTATCTGAGCTAAGCTAAGTTGAGCTATATATTCATACATATATGGGTTATTGAAACATATATGTGTACCAAGCATACATATCTCAATAACTCTTGTGTATTTTGTATCGGAAAATTTCTAAATTAATTTCAGTTCGATAAGGGAAAAAAAACAAAACCCTTCCACTTTTATGTGTAAGCATGTGAGCGTACACGTGTGTGGAGGTGATATAAGTAATGTTGTTGCAGTGATGTAAATTTTGTCTCTGTATAGCGCGAGCAGCGCACTCAAGGGCGCCACGCCGACGGATCGGACCTAGTCATAAGCTGTGATTATGGCCATATGTTCCTTTAGAAAGAGGCCGATGACCCCGCAGTGAATATTTCATAGGTTGATGTGATGATGTCATGATGAATGGGCAGAATTCATATAAATAATATATATTTAAATATATTTTTATTTACAATTATGTTCAAATCTGGTTGGACGAATACTCTAAAACTTAAGAGTACACTTATAAAGAATAGATAACACAAATAACTAAATTTTATAACTATAAGATACGATTACTAATTCATGGCACTAGTTTTCTTTAACCGTGCTTACTATACGTAGCATAGATATAATAAGCGATACTAAAACTTAAAACCTCTCCACTATAAGATCCACTAGTAAGTTTATTAGATGAAGAGAGGAAATTCCTATCAATGTAAATCGCTCCTTGGTCGAACTACGCTCATTGGTCACCTCCTCCTGCTCCTTTCCTTACCTTGTTAAATCTGGTAAGAACCTATAACGACCGCTTTAAAGTTTCTTTGCAAAAAGGAAGTGATTTCGTGTGATGACCCAAAGTGTTTTAGTACCTTATATATGGATTTCTCTAGTTTACCTGTCGCTGCCCCTACTACGTATATGATTTGATATAATATGTGAATATATAATTAGGTAGCGCGAATATCAATATTTTTTATTTAATTTTGTTAATTTAATAGTTCAGTTATTTTTCGCTTTTTAGTGCCTTATTAGCTTCTCACATCGAAGGCGGTTTATTTTTTTTTGTAAAAAAATTTTATTTCTCCATTTTTAGTGTCCATAAATATATCTGGTTTATAATGGGTATAATAAATCGGTTCCAATTTCACGAAAATACGTAGAGACGAAGTGGGTGAAAATCAATTAAACGATATTTCACCCTCTTAGGGGTTGAATATTTTCTTAAAATTTATATGGGACCACCTTTGAATATAACCAATTCAAATAAAAAAAGAATCATTAAAATCGGTTCATAATTGACGGAGATATCGATTAACATACATAAAAAAAAATACATACAACCGAACGTAGTAGCCTCCTCCTTTTTCCTTTTATAATATGTGAAAATATTTAAAGAGTTATACACGTGGTTTCAGGTTTGCGGCAGCGCAGGAGGCGGCGGGAGCGCAGGCTCGCGCGGCGCCAGCTGATACCATGGGCGGCGCGCACCAGCCCGCTGCTCCGGGGCCCAGTTCACTCTTTATATTATCCGACGAAAATCCAGTTCGGAGGTACATATACGTTTTAACTGTAATTACGTCATGTATAGTCCGCGCCAAACTTTTTGGCCGCTCTGAATATAGCCGTGAGTATGGGCTTGCGCATAATATCATTAAGATTTGAATACAAAACAAAGTAAAAGTAGTATTATAGGAATCTAAGTTGGCATTTATTTATTCTTAAGTTGTCTCGATGTTATGCATATAATAAAATACCTATTATTACGTAAATTTGTGATCTACGCAGCTATATTCAGGGCGGCCATAACATTTGACGCGGACTATATATATTAAACATGGTAATAGCGAACAGAATTCAATTTTTTTTTCTGTTTACAAAATATACGTCACACCGTGTTCGGGTATTTCATAGTACTTACCTACTTATTGCTAACTTTAGGTTGGAAATCTGTTCAGACATTTTTTTTATTTAGACCTCTTAATCTAAATCTTAAATTATCTATATATAATAAATAGGAAGTCTAAACTTCCTATTTATTATATATAGATAATTTAGGGATGAGTTATTTATTCATTTGAGAGTTGAAGTTGTATTGTATTGCTATTTACATCCCGTGACTTCGCTCACATGAAACGGTTTTTATATTCGGCAGGAACTACATGCCTTATATGAGTTAATATTAGGTCGTCCTTTATCTATACTATAATAAAACTGTAGCAAGGTCAAATCTGTACATTAAATATTTTTTGAAAATTTTTATCGGGGTAGACTTTGTTATCGACATAGAAACCAAAAATAATCTTTTTACAATTTTTGTCTGTCTGTCTGTCTGTCTGTCTGTCTGTCTGTCTGGCCCTGTAAACACGCATCACTCTGAAAGTACTGAACCGATTTTGACGAAACTTGGCACAGTGATAACTAATATTACGAGATTACATCTAGGATACTTTTTATCTCATAAAACGCAAGGGATTCTCCAGGATCTGCCTGTTTGTCTGTCCCTTTGAACACGTACCACTCTGAAAGTACTGAACCAATTTTGACAAAATTTGGCACAGTGATAACTAATATTACAAGGTTACATCTAGAATACTTTTTATCTCATAAAACGCAAGGGATTCTCCAGGATAACGGACGAAAGTCAAAAATTTGTAGTTAATGAAATTTTTGACGGATTTTGGTAAATTTTCATTATGCTATATATAGCAGACAGATTAGCTAAAAAGATAAGCTATATTTCCCTAAGCTACTTTAAAGAAAATACCAAAAAAAAAGATCGCCGGGATTCGAACTGTCGGCTCCGGCGGACCATATAATGTCTAGTACGTTATAACTGAGCTACGACTATGTGACGTTTCTATGCGTAATTATTAACCACATATGGAAAAAAATATGTGTAAACGAAACTGTCACTTATATGTTGTTACATTTATTTTATTGTATAAAAAATGTTTGCTAAACAAAGGTGACAAGATTTTTTCCTAAAACATAAACCTAGATAATAGTTACATTGCATTGTAGAAGATGAATCTCAACTAGAGTTCTATCAGTACGTGTGTTGTTTCGATATTTGATAAAATTAGTTTTCTAAATGTTGTTGAGTCTTGAAGTAGTTGGGTTCAGGTTTGTGAATCTAAGATTAAAATAAATCAGTTGAGGTGTTTGCAGTTACCATATTATGTTGTATTTATACTAATATTATAATGAGAGGTAAAGTTTTGTATTCGAGGAATGCTTGGTACCTACTACTGATCCGATTTCAAAAATTCTTTCACTGTTAGATAGGTATATTATCCCAAGTTGAGTATCTCAGTAAAAAAGGTGGTTTATATGTTAAAACTAAAATAAATGTGACCAAATTAAAATTGAATGCAGATTTCACGTATACTTTACAAATTCTTATAAAACAAACAACTAAAACAAAATGGAAATTTGATGTAGATAAAGTTCAATTTTTACAGTATGTTAAGTGATGAAGTTACAAGGGGTACTGGGAAGACATTTATCGGCAATATATGTAAGTTAGTTTTGATCTTAACTTTGATGACACTACTTTAGGTAATGCTGCGAACAGATTCTAGGCTTATTTTAAAAGATTTCTCACATACCAACAGGGTATATGTTTGAGTGAGTCCCTGGATAGTTTGGATTCACGATTGGAAGTGCTGGATAACGCTGCAATAGGGTTTTAGGTTTTTTAAGATTATTTGCGTTTAAAAATACAATTGAAACCGATAATAACCGATTTGGTGCAGACGAAGTTGCACGGGTCAGCTAGTTTATAATAATTCCATTATCACTATCTAATGCCAATGAAAAATCATAATGTAATAAATAGTATAGATCCACCTTAATAGTCATTTTCAGTTATTTTATGAGTACTACGAACTTTATAGATATTATTATTGATAGGCTGTATTTTATTTGTTTCCGTCAATATCTTAATTCCTAAAATCTTTTTATCCAAATCGATGTTAACGGTTTTAACTGACCTCTGTACAATTTTATCATTACTGCTTAACCCCTTTAAAACGTTATGATATATAGCCTATATAATACTTTGAAAAATTCTCTATCTTTCAGTGAAAGTTACGTCAAAATCTGTTCAGCCGTTTTGGAGATTTGTCCGAACAAATAATAGGCATTTTAATTACATCAATATGTATTGATACAAATTATAAACCTTTTACCGTTCAAGTATATATTATTAGAGATATTTTTTCACAATTATTACGGCTTAGATCACATGTTTTACAGTTTTTAGATTATTTTTTTTTTGTAAATCCTATAAAATATACTCTAACACCGAATAGTAGGTGAAGCTTAAATTTGTCAGTAAAGATCTAACCAAAAAACCTGAGCTGAAGAACCAACCTACGTATATTTCGTAGCGACATTATCAGAATAGTGAATACTTTCTTTCCAGCGTAAGTTAAGTATGTTCTCTACACGTCAGTTGCGAATGTGATTACACATTAATGAAACCTCCTCCGTTATCTGGCTTTATAAATGTTAAATTAAAACCTCTGTTGAATCTCAGTACATTTCGTAAACAAGAACGTGCCTACCCGTCGTGATAATTATATAAACAATGCAAACAGTAACGATACGTTAACTTTGTTCACTGAAATTTTTGATTTTTTTATATTTGCTCGAGAAATTTTACTTGCTTTTTGTATAGTACCATTTATAGGTGATCCACTGAACGGCTGTACTGGTCTTTAAATATCACCACAAAAAAACGTATTTATTTAAGATACACGTAGAGTGGTTGATTCTAGAATGCGAGAAGTCGAATCGCTTCGCTGTCGAGATTTAATTATGCGTCAACTAATAGCAAACACACAGTACACTAAAATAAGGCGCCACAGTATTCTTCTAATTTTCATTCTTATTAAGTTCTATATCTATATGTCAATTAACGAATATGAAACAGTACATTTTTTTTTTACTTTATTTTCGGCAACCAATCTTTTAGATTACTACAGCCATTGTCGAGTAGTTAATAGTATTACAAGTTCTTCTTCCATTCCATTTTTGGCAACCAGTCTTCTAGTAGACTATTACTGCCATTGTCAAGTGAGTATCGATATTACAAGTTTCTTGATATAATTTCAATGAACTAACAAGATGGTGACCATCTTGTTAAAACTTTCCATGGAGTTTTTGTGGCATCTCAGAATTCACGGTCCGTGGTATTATTTTCCATTCACTTCATTTACGCACAATAAACAAACTATATTACATAAAACACCACCAATTTTACACAATATAGAGTCAAGTAACACAAAATTATGAATAAAAAATAAAATCCACTACATGACAGACCAAGATCCCGCCAAAAACTCCAACAGTACATTTATCACCTGTGTTTATCAACTGTTTTTCCTTTTTACTAGGTATTTATTGTTTAGTAGTAATTGACAAGATTAAGTGCTAACAATAAGAGAAACTTTGAAATAGTTTTTATATTTGCCATCGACGATTCGAAGCCTATATTAATAAGGATCTATTTATCAATCTTTACATCTACTGCAATATTTGTACATTTTTTGGCAAAGAACCTTAGTTATACTGAAACTTAAAATGTAAATACTTATGGTTGAATTTCGATTTTTGAATGAGCACTGTTGTAATTAAAGTTAACAAAATCTTGGGCGGTTTATTGTGAAAAATATTCCAATAACGTAATGATCGCATTTCAACCGTTTTCATAGATATATGTATACTTATTATGTATTTATTTGTTGATTATTGATAGAATATTGCGACGGTGGAAAGGCTAATTAACTAACGATTTATTGACGGTCTTCGTGTATCAGTCAAATAACCTTTTTAGCGTCAATATAATCTTTGGACACTCGATTATATAACATTATGATTATATGCTAGCTATGCCCATGATTCAAATGCTTATTCATATAAAACTTTTGAAGTATTTGACAACTGTTGACATGAAGAAATAGCTTGTATGTTGGTTATTGATAAAGGAAGAGCCACGTACGACTGGTCACGCACAAGCAACTGACACAAAAATCCTGCACATAACACGTACTGACTGGAAATCAATTAATGAATCTTTTGGGTTTTCCATAAATTTAGCTGAACAGACTTTGAAAATTTTAAACTAAGATTTTTTTTCGTTACATGTTTCCTCGCACGTTGTTCAAGTTACTTTTGAAAACTGCATGAAAATTCGTGTAATGGTTTAGGAGATATGCGTTTTCAAACAGACAGACAAAGTTTAAAAAAAATACTCTTTTATTCTATTACACTTCTTATGTCACCGCCAATCAATTTTTGGCAATTATTTTCAGTGACAGTGACTATAAATGTAAGAATTTTTTTTTTGGAACTAAGCAAATACAAAATATTCCTCCAAAATACTCCTTAGTGACGATTGTGTGTTTACGTTTGTGTAAACTGAACTGTCAATCCTTAGTGTTAGCAAAAAAAATTGGATACAGTTTTCTTCCTGATCATTAACGAATTGATTTACATTAATAATTGATTTATAACTCTATATTCGTCATATATAACGCTTTTTGTGCCTACTTAAGTACAACATTTATAAACACTTTGACAAATAAAACCGCAATAATACTGAAATTAAAAAAAGATCAAATTATGGTCGGATCTCGACCACTGGACGACTTATAGTATTAAGCAATATGATCACTATGATTTAGGATAGTGTCAAATGCAACACCAAGACGAGACGCGGCTTATTCTTGGTATTGGTCTTACAAAAATGAAAGACCAAGACTAATTATGGGCAATACTAATTTAGGGTGATCTAGAAATAATTCGTGCACCCTATAGAAAACATTTTTTTCACTTATACAACTATCAAGGTATATTGCTTAAATAACAGTTGTAATTATCATTTATTTTTTTATATATACCTAAAAGATAAGTAATTTATGTAGTTGAATTACGGTTGTAATCACACATAAAAACTCTATATTGTAATTAATATGTATATATATATCACTAGCGGCCAGCTCCGGCTTCGCACGGGTGTAAAATATATAGCCTATGTCATTCACTGAAAAAATGATTAAAATCGATCCAGTGGTTTTGATTTATTCATTACTGCCCGTGGTCCGCCTGCGTTTGTTGCAATGTAAGCGGGAAAAAATGTAATAGAAACCTCAAAAATAATAGTATTTCTCCACTATTTAATGGATGTTATTATAGATATAAACCTTCCTCGTTAATCACTCTATCTATTAAAAAAACCGCATCAAAATCCGTTGCGTAGTTTTAAAGATTTAAGCATACATAGGCATATAGGGACAGATAAAGCGACTTTGTTTTATACTATGTAGTGATTACATAGTATAAAACAAAGTTCCCTACCGCGTCTGTCTGTCTGTCTGTTCGCCATAAACTCAAAAACTACTGAACGGATCTTTATGAGGTTTTCACGTGGATAAAGTGATTCACGAGGAACGTTTTGGTATATAATTTGTCCAGGATTTTTTTATAATAAGGGCGGGACAACGTCTGCCGGGCCCGCTAATATATATATATATATATATATATATATATATTTGCAAGGTCACTAAACAGATTAACGTTCAATCGCCTACTCATTGAAACTTGATACAGGCTGTATTATGGCGCATAATCGAAGAGTAATGCGATAATCGTGTGTTTGATGAGGCCGACTGAGAGAATGAGGATGTAGGTATCTAACGATACTCTATCAACATGTTTAGGGGAATGTCATCTCGTCTATTTAATGCTCAGCAAAATGCAAAATATATGACATTTACTTATTCTTGCGTATTGTATGCTAAGAGAATAAATAATTTACCATACCCAAGAAACGTACCAGTGAAGGTATTTCGATGGGTACAGCTATATTTACAATAGCTTTTTTAGTTTTAACCAAACTGTTTTACTACGTTTTAGTATTTGCCGAACCCTATTAGTGCCTTTAAATGATTATCATATTGAACATTCGTAGTCCAAACACTATGAAAGAAGAGACACCTTCCATATCATCTAAGAGTCGTTTTATTTTAGCGTAATATAACTATATTCTTAAACTTCGAAGAGTAAATAATTCCATATGGTAATCGTAAAATATTGATACTTTCCAAACTATGTGGTAAACTGATTATTATAGATTAAAATAAATTAAAAGTTGTCGTAGATATTCCTGTACGCAGAGCCAGAGCGTCATTGCAATGTTTATTAGGTGTGGTAAATTATTTATTCCGTCGGCATATAATATACAACATATATCAATATCTATAAGTAAGCTTCCACCGGTAACCACGAAACTTGACACACTTGAGTATTTCTATGGAAAAGGTTTAATACTATTTATTTACTGTAATCGCCACTAGGTGGCGCTGTAGCACATTTATTTCTTATTCAGCTGATCGCTATAGAAATTAGTCAACTCAATTACTTTACAACACATACAGCAAATTTAGAATAAATATTAATAGGAAAACGCAGCAGATCCACTGAGATGTCTAGTATCATATAAAAAATTCACATTATTACAATACAATAAAAATAACTCGTAGTTTTGCTTGTAAGGAATCGTATTATATTATATTAATAATGTCCCATAATTATAGTGTAAATTTAATTATGTTAATATTACGTAAGTTTAAGCCATAAACGATTTTACACCAGAATTTGTTTAAGTATAGCTTGTAGAAAAAACTTTACAACTCGTGCCATATAAGTTAAATTATAGAAAGGAAACGGTTACTTATTTTCAGGTATACAAAGTTCATCATCGAGTGGCCGCCCTTTGAGTACGCGGTGCTGCTTACCATCATCGCCAACTGCGTGGTGCTGGCGCTGGAGGAGCATCTGCCCAACGGCGATAAGACCATCTTAGCACAGAATTTGGTAAGTATTCCTTCACTTTTTTAACATAAAAATATATATGAATGAATTCTTGAAAATTATTGTCGTGATGTCAACTTTAGAATGCATTTCAATCCTAACGATACAGTAAAGTAGATGCTAGTGTACAATACCGGGCATTTGATTTGGCACGTTGGGGATAAAATTGAGACGCTTAGCTAAAATCGACTATTTTCGATTTTGTATAAAGTTCTCTCTACCGCACAACGTAATGACTGCGATAGACGATGATAACGCTATACGAAACTGTACTTAGCCGATTATCTCGGACTTCTTCGTGCCGTGCCAAATTCAAAACCGGGTTTAAATGTGATCAAATACTAAACATATATAAATATGACAAGTAGAATACATCTACAATTAGAAGTTACTGTAATTTGAACCCTCAATTAGTTTAAATAATCACTATTTCCCTTTAAGGTATTTTTCTGTATACCTCAAAAAAAATTTAATACGTGACTTCTGTGTCTCGAACATCTAGTATATATGTGTTAAACATAAACTATAAACATCTTGCATATATATATATATATAAGTATGTTTATGGTAAGTCGTTTTAAACGAATACTATTTCCGCTACTCTAGCAAAATTTTTGTTATATATACTGAAACAAAAACCTTGAAAATTTGAACCCTTAATTTTGATTCTAAGTGCTTTTTAAATTTTGCGCTTTGGTCCATAACAGTAGCGTTAAATGTCGCATTAAAAGTTATAGTAAGGTGAAAGAAAAGACTTGAATCTTTTATGTAATCTATATCGAAAAACCTTAGTTAGAATTAAAATTAATGGCTCAAATTCTCAGGGATTTTTTTAGTATATAGAGTATATATTATTTTGCAGGAGAAGCGAAATAGTCGTTCAAAAAAAACCTTAATAGATGTGTCAAAATATACTTTCTAAGATGAGAATACCCACCCAGCGTCGCAATATTCTCTATACTTTAGACATGAGATTTACAGAAAAACAATTATTTAAATTTTTTATCAACTGATAAAAAATTGGAACTGGTTCCTCACGCGATGTTAAAGTCCAGATATCACTGAATTAGTAATATAATTATTTCTTTTGTTACAGGAAAACACCGAGGCATACTTTTTAGGAATATTTTGTGTAGAAGCCTCGTTAAAAATATTAGCATTAGGTTTTGTTTTACACAGGGGATCGTATCTTAGAAACGTTTGGAACATTATGGATTTTTTCGTTGTAGTAACTGGGTAAGTAACTTCTTAATTATTATCACGCATTATATTGTAGAGATAAAAAAGATAACAGTATATTTATTATGTGTTTTTTTTTCAAAATTGTGGAACAATTAGTATAATATTATTATTAGAAACAAGTGGAGTAAGTATATGTCACGAATAGCTAAATAAAACAAGAAAAATATTGAACTATTAAAACTAAATGTTTGATATTTTTGTTGTTCCCTGTATTTCGGTCAATTAAACATTTATTTTGGTTTTTGTCGTAATATCTTCATTTACCAATTTCAATTGTTCAATATTCAATATCCGAATAATTACAAAAGGGAATTAAAAACCAAAAAATTGTTTATTGTGACGTTTTCGTGGCACGTAAAATATGCAATTTAATTAGTAACAAAGCATAATAATTTAAGTGAACAATTAAGAAATACTATTATGAGTTTGAGAACGATTGGCGCAGAAAAAAATATATTAGGATTAGATATTTGTCATTATTAAAATAAAGTGAATGGTTTATTGAATAAACGATAACAAAAACTAGGTCGATGACGATATTCGCCGAATACAACGTGGACGTTGACCTGCGGATGCTGCGCTCATTCAGAGTGCTCCGACCGCTCAAGCTCGTCTCGCGGATACCAAGTAATTCACAGTAATTGGCGAAAAGTTCACATATAATACCTACCTTATTTGTAATAGAACGTTCTCGCTAGATGTTTTTGAACTTCGAACCTTTTTAAATGTAGATAAAATAAAGCTAGTTAATGACAAATAGATTTTTTAAAAACGTTTCTTTTTAGCAAAGGAATTATTACAGTAGACCTTTTTCTCGATATGTTCACAGACACGTAACGTAATATCGTTTAGTAAAATGTGTGATTTTAATTATTATTGAAAATGTTAAACGTAATTTTATTTGAAGCTACGTGTTGCATAATAGTTATTTGCTATATGTTTTGTGTATTTCGTAGGTGTTAACGTGTATTAAAAAATGTAATACGTAATAAATTAGATGAAGAAATGATCATAGGTGTGAATAATTAATACATGGTATATTTAGATTAAATTGCGCAACGTTTAACTTCATGATAATTAGATACACGGTACTTAGATCGTAGCACTTATATTATATTTTTTTTTCTTAATATTTCCGAGGGCTGTGCACTGTCAAATGTCCAATCAAAATTATTTATACCAAAGTAATCGTTCTTTAATTAAAAATTGGTTATTACGTCATTGAACAAGACTAGTCCGAGACTTGCACAGCTCTCAGTAGAGGTTTTATTATTAAGGTAGTTGCTAGTTCAAGCTATAGTATCGAGTGATATGTGTTTGGCAGTATCATCACGCAGCTGCCGGTCGCGCCCGTCGTCGACTTCAGGACCTTGCGTGCCATTAGGGTGCTGAGGCCCCTTAAATTAGTATCGGGCGTTCCTAGTGAGTTCTAGAATTTTCATAGATGAATCACTTATAGTTCCATTGCACAGGCTGTTGCATGATTTTTACGTTTTTATTAATATAGGTTACTGGAACTCTTCTAAGATAAGACAAAAAACGCGGGAAGCAAATTTGACAGCTGATATCGTGCTGACATGAGATTGATACTGGCAAATACACAAATCGTTAATTTAAAAAAAAAAAGTTGAAAACAGACAATGTGTATTCGTAAAACTTGTGCAACAGCAAATTCATAAACCACATGATACCTACAAGACACTAACAGTGAGGTATCATGTGTAGAACAAAATTTGTAAATCTCACTTTTAATGCACGAAATAATTATTAATACCGTTTATAATAACTTTAAAGTATCATGTTGAAATAGTTGGAATTCCTTTTACTTATAATAGATTGTCATTATGTAGAATTTCTATATTAAAAAAAAAAACATTTTTTTGATGAAAAAAGTTATAGTTTTTGCATAAATTGTTCGCTGCTTGTGTTTTCATTCTTTATGAAAAATATACTCCATTTATAAGAAATCCTGTCTTCTGTTTAAATAAAAAATTAGTATCTCTTTTATTTATCATTATTGTAGTTTATTTTGTTACTTTGATATACATAGTATAAGAACATTATAATATAGAAAGACGAAAAAATACAGTATTGAGTAATTGGCCCAATTAATTAACGAAAT
The DNA here is from genome assembly GCA_036509395.1 of Antheraea yamamai. Taxonomy (NCBI): domain Eukaryota; kingdom Metazoa; phylum Arthropoda; class Insecta; order Lepidoptera; family Saturniidae; genus Antheraea; species Antheraea yamamai. Next base: position 4,779,769 of record AP028438.1, on the reverse strand, counting down.
TATATTAATGAATTAAAAGGGGTAGAATATGTGCATAGGTTGATTGTGGTATTACCATCACCACAACTATTTATGCTGTAAATCAATAGTGCTCATTCTGCTCGTTCTCCTCCGAAGCTGTTGGTTGCATCCAGTGACTGACCTCAAGATTAGCGTCCTTTTGGGGTTGTTTGCAATTAACTGTAGGTTGTACTGGCCAATTAACATCAGGTTGACTGCACCACCTCTTTGTTACTTCATTTAATAATACCTTTAACATGTTACCATCCCAGGCTATATTTTCATTTAATATCTAGTAAAATTATGGGCAAACGCCAAAACTTTAAAAGTGTAGAAAATATTTTGGATTCATAATTACAAATAGATGCAGAAAACGACAAGCTATGTTATCTGCTCTTGAAAATATATTCCTTAATCATTCAAGTTTTGAAAAACAAATATAATAGTTTAGATATATAGAATAAGCGATAATGTGTGATTTTAATCATTACATAATTGATATGGGAAAGTAAAGTTAGACGTATGATATACGTATAAATAGTGTTGCAAATATGCACATAGGGATTGGACTCAAAATTCAATGGACACAAAATTGTTAATTTAAATATTTTTTTTATAATTCAACGGGTGTTTTTTTTATTATTAACCAATTATGTTAGTTGTATTCTAAAACATATATACAGTTATAATATTTTATACTAAACATGAAGGTTGTAATTACATGATACATTAAAATAATCAGGACTTGTAATTTTTTTATGGTATAGGAGGCAAACTAACAGATGCGTCTGCTGATGTTAAGTAATCACCACCCTTCATAGACTATAACAACACTAGGGGACTCGCAAGTGCGTTGCCAGCCTATATTTGAGGGGTAGGCGGGACGGGAGAGAGGAGAGAAGAGAAGTGAGGGGAGGTGGGCTTCCCGCGCTCTCACTCACCGAACGAAACGCAACAATGCAGGCACTGTAACTTCACGTCGGTTTTATATGAGAGGGTAATACCCCGAACGAGCCGATCCATTCATGCTGAAACCAGTAATAGCTTCAGCGTGTCTCTACCGCGTACATTTAATCCCGATATATTTTTACAAGAAGTACGCGCGTTTATTTTATAACGCGCGCATCTTAATATTCCTTGTTTATTCTAGAAAATTTGGTTTCCATTGAATTTATAAATAACAGAATATTTATTTACCACATATGATGTCATACTATATGTACTTTTAATTACGCAGGTCTACAAGTTGTATTGAAATCAATAATAAAGGCGATGGCTCCGTTACTGCAGATCGGCCTCTTGGTGCTTTTCGCAATAGTTATCTTCGCCATCATCGGCCTCGAGTTCTACTCAGGGGCGCTGCATAAGACTTGTTATAGTTTAGAAGACATTAGTAAGTGTCGATACTCAACGTCATTGTCACAAAGTCTCAAAACACATTACCGATTTGCCAGATAGTAAGTTCAAGTGTTATGTCAAGCGGGTCTTAATACATAAAGGCTATTACAAGGTAGATCAATATGTGAACGATGGCGACATCTGGAAGTGAGGCCTCTCTCTGTGCATCCACCAAAAACGAATGTAACTTTGTATGTCGTTATGTTTTAATAATCAAAAAATATGTTATGTGTTATGAAAAGATAAACCAAATCGAGTTTCTTGCCGGTTCTTCTCGATGACTGGGTTGTTTTCCGAACCGGTGGTAGTTTTGACGTTCATAAGTGCCTTCTCAAGGCCTAAATTGAATAAAGAGTATTTTGATTGGATTTGATTGAATTCAAGTTTCTTGTTGAGTATGAGTTGTAAATTGTTTTATTGTAGTTACGTTTCGAATCGTTTTTTCTCGTGTTCCTTTCCTGTGGACACTTCGAATCAAGTGTTTCGAATCGAATCGAGTGTTTAGAATGTCTGTAGAATGATACAGAGTCAGAATGTTTTATCCGATTATTCTCTAAGAAACTAATAGATTAATTATAATAGTAGTTATAAAAGAGAAATTAGTAATTTTGGTTATATATAGATAGAAATGAAAATGCAGGATGTTTGAAGGCGTTACTTTGCTGAACTCTTACATTAAGTGCATGAATGGACGGTACTTTGCACTTGTGCCTAAACGTGGCAGGGGCCAGTCAATTTCGGACGGAAGTGCAAAGTACGGTCCATTCCAATACTTAAGGTGAAAACATCAATTTTATTTAGAAACATGACAAATAACTAATTATAAGTTTTTACTATGTTTACAGTGTATATTCTTTCTAAGAAAAAAAAACAATGTATTTAATTTATCAACAGGTGAAATAGTAAACGAGGGTGATAGTGCGACGCCATGTAATGCTGACAATGAGTCATTGGCTCCGTACGGAGCAAACGTGTGCAAGTATGAGGTCAGCACGTGTTTGGAGAAATGGGAGGGCCCGAACAGGGGTATCACTTCGTTTGACAATATAGGTTTCGCTATGCTCACCGTCTTCCAGTGCATCACTATGGAGGGCTGGACTGCCATCCTCTATTGGGTTGGTATAATATTTAATCGAACAAAATTATTTGGAAAACTACAATTTTCCTTATTTTTATTTTGGAGCACGAGAGAGTGACGTTATCAGATCTGATGGCAACTATAGGGTAATCCAAAACTAAGGGCAACTATAGAGATATATTCAATTACCACGTTCATGGTGATACTGATCAAGTCGGGTGCAAATACCCTGGCTCCTTACTTTATTACTGAGTTTACAATGGCTGATACCGAAATTATACGTATGCGTGTATTATATCTAACGTAAATTAGACGCAATCCAGTCCGATACAATTACCATGCTCTACCACATGGTATTTATGCATTGCAAAGCAATGGTCAGAAAGTCAACTAGTTCGGGTACCATCCGAGCAATGTATGTTCGGGTTCTTGCAAATGAGCGGGAGTTTTTGGTTAAGGAATAAATACATCGTAACGAAAACATAGCATATTGGTAGGGATTTGCTAAGCCAGATTGGCTAGCTACTACCCTCAAGTTAAAATCTGATGCCTATAAGTGTGTTTCGGTGTCCACTCGAGAACCAGTCCTCCTGTAAGATTAGCGTATTTACCATCTTGGGCCATATCGTTATTTAACGTCTAAATTAAGTCTTTACACAACTCCTATAAAGAATTACGCAAAAAAAAATGCTTTTAGAGTACTGGAGAGATCTTGGAGAGGTGAATATTGTATTGGGAAATCCTGTATGTGATGTGGCTAGAGTATTTTATTTGTTTCCTTAATCTCTAATTGTGAGAATCAAGTTTAATGATATATTAACCAAAGTGAGTTACCTTATGAGACTGGCATAGCCATCAAGGATGTAATGAAGCTTCGTTAAAAAAAAGAAAAAAAAACTCCTATTTTATTCACCAAATTAAACAATTATAACTAATAACATGTGCTTATAAAATAATGAATTTTTGTCGCTTTAGAAATGTAGTTTTAATTATCAAAAGCAATTATTGCAATTGAAATCATTCATGTACCTTCCTAATTTGTTACAGACTAATGACGCGCTAGGTAGTGCGTTCAACTGGATTTACTTTGTTCCTCTCATAGTACTGGGTTCATTCTTTATGCTCAATTTAGTTCTCGGTGTCCTCAGTGGGTAAGTTTCTTTGTACATTTTTTTTTATGTTTACTTAATTTCTATTTGTGTTTATTATAATTTTTTTTTTATCATTTATAAATGGAACTATGTAAACAGTGAGTTTTCTAATGAGAGGGGCCGTGTTGAACGTAGAGCCCAATTTGTGAAGGAAAGGGCTCGGACGCTGTTCAACCAAGATTTTACTGCATACCTTAACTGGATTACTGAAGCAGGTCTCACTGGATTGGAACTATTTCCAGTAGTTACTTATGAATTTATTTGAGGATTGTAATGACTTTTGTCTATCGCTAGTATTTTTTCTGATTAATTTAATTTGATGACAAGGCTAGTATGATCATTTTAGTTACGAATTACTCCATTAGTTTGTGTTCATTTTTTTTCTTTTTATATATTATTAGACAATACAATAGTACTCAAATTATTGTCAAACTTGTGCTGCTAAAATAATTAGTAGAAAAAGAAGTACGCTCTCTAAATATACAAGCATTAATATTGATTTGCTACTCTGTACATATCCTAGTAATGTGCTATATTCACAGTGAATTCGCTAAAGAAAGAGAGAAAGTAGAAAATAGACAAGAGTTTCTTAAACTAAGGAGACAGCAACAACTTGAGAAAGAACTCAACGGTTACGTTGAGTGGATATGTAAGGCCGGTAAGTTTGTATATAGAATGACCAATAATACAAATGCGAATGTTGCTGTCACTAATATATTTAACAACACTTTTTACAGAGGAAGTAATATTAGCTGAAGAAAGAACGACAGAAGAAGAGAAAATGCATATAATTGAAGGTTAGTAACAAATAGCTTACACACATTTTCTTTTTTTCCCACCTTTTACTTACTTTTGCTTGTTGCTTTTGCTATTACATTGTGTCTAAGACCCAAAAGTTAAATTTAATTTTAGACTTAATTTTCAAATTCAGTTTAATTTTGTCAAATGTATAAAACTACCGGTATTATATCTGGTACAAAGATTTAAATCTAATCCAAGATTTTGGGTACAAAGTGCATTAGGTCAATGCGATAGCATAAGAGTAATATCAGTTATTGATTTATGAACTAACGTTTCACTACAATCGTATCTGATGTTTGGTGAAGTTGTAGTTCTTAAAGGACCTGATTGTCGAGTACGACTGCTAGAACACACCAAAAGATACTTAGAAATGGATTTCCAACTCAAGGGTGAAAGCTAACTATAGACACTAGAGCAGTCGTACTCAACCTTTTTTTTAAATGGGCCATAAACACGTTTCACTCATGATGTCGCGGGCCGCAAACTACAAATATTCAGTTTTTAAATTAAAAAAAAACGTTATTTCAAATTAACCACGTATATAATAATGTAGTGAATAATGGTTGTCCAATAAAATAAGTTTGGTGTAACCCTTATATCATAAGGAACGGATTGCGTTCGTGTTATTTGGGATCCATTTAATTTAATCAGCGTGCTCATAGTATTTCTAATGGGCACGAAATTTAATATAACAAAGTATAATCCGGTGGACCAACTACAAAAACCCGGCGGGCTACAGGTTGAGTATCGCTGCACTAGAATATCCTTAACCCCCTTACATAGGACTCTATATAAATTTGGTTGAAAATGCTACGAAAAAGGTAGCATAATAAATAGCAGTTCATAATTATAAATAACAATTTTTATTATGTTCATTTCTAATTTTTAGCCCGAAGAAGAGCAGCGGCCAAAAAGAAATTAAAAAATTTAGGGAAGAGTAAAAGTACTGATACAGAAGAGGAAGAACAAGATGAAGACTGTGGAGATGTCGGTCAGTATAATATTGATCGAAATACATAGTGGATGTTTACGTATTATATGTCTGTCGTGTCGTGTATCACATATATCCATCCATGTTTTTTTCCACACCACGTTATGTGTTCCAGTATTTTATTCTCCATCTAATTATAAAGTTTTCATTACATAGGAGCATGCAATTTTTTATTCAGAATCATTAAAGAATTTAAAACTGTTCTTGTTTGTAATTCTGATTCAATTCTAAAGAAACTTTATTTAACGATCGCCGAAATGTTGTGTAATACTTTAAATTTTATTACTTATATCAAATGTACTGGATGTTGCATGCCGTGTTAGAATATATACGTAAATTTATTGTTCACTATCACCCGTACTTTATTTCTGTGTTGGTTGTTTACAGTTCCAAAGAAAAAACAAGGTATGGGATCAAGCGTGATTCTGGTAGAATATTCCTTTTCATCTTCTATGTAGACTGTTTAGAATAGTTGTAGCATTTGAGTTAGTGACACTATAAAAAAAATTGTGGACAACTTTTAGAGAAATGTCACACTAACATTCCAATAATGCCAGAGCTTCAATATATCCACCGTTTTAACTCTTATTTTTATTTAAAGTGTCATCTTCTTTTATTTTTAGCTATAATTCTTAATTGTACTTATTGTACTTTAAGTCCTATCCACTCTTTCTAAAGCTTGTACGTATATAACTTAGCTACATAAGGTTACTGTGGGACGTAACTATTATTTAAAATATGTGGTCGAATATAACGATGAACGTGCAAAAGTTTATGAATGCATTGTTGTTACGTCCTCAATTAGATTTGGATAAACACCTGCTAAGTATTGACACAAAAACTCAGGTTTCAAGTTAAGAATCAGTATATAGAAGTACAAGATGAGTGTGTTTGCTGAATTCTAAAGTGCGTAGATAAACTAACCCGTAAAGCTAGATACATAAATGTTTAGTTGAATGTGATGTCTTACCCTCTTAGTAAATCCTAGAGAATCACCGATCATGCAACGAGATAAAGAATTGATTGCGTGATCAATTTAAATGTTTAATATATAATTTATTGAATTCGTATTCTACCGACAGGTTTTTTGAAAAGCAAATCACGCTCAGCCGGCAAATGTGCGAATTTTTGGCGTGCGGAGAAGAGGTTTCGATTTTGGATCAGACATACAGTGAAGACTCAATGGTTTTATTGGTTCGTCATTGTGTTGGTGTTGTTCAATACTATATGTGTTGCGGTTGAGCACTACAGGCAGCCGAAATACCTTACTTCGTTTTTATGTAAGTTTAGCTTCATTTTTTTACGTTACTAACGGAGAAAACGAGACCAAATCTTTCGTTTACGGTATGGACCTTGTAATAAAATAAAATGGTAACTGAATTACCTGACAATTCTGTCAATATTATGGAAGACCTTAGACCTACTGACCTACTGTTTTATGTCTCCCTCACTCACTCACACTTTATGTGAAAATTTTCAACTCAAATTTTGCATTCTTTCATACAAACCTTGTTTTGTGAATACAAACACAAAAAAAAATCAAATAGATGCAGCCGTTCTGAAGTGATATGATGACATACATTCGGCTATCAATTTTTATTTATATAGATATCATTGATATACAAAAACCCAAGATGCACACTTAACGTCTCGCAGCCGGCACATAAAAATGAGTGCATAATTTTGTATTGTGCGCTCATTTCAAATAGTCTCGCGTCGCTTGCGTCCTTGTAAAAACAACTTTAAATCATTCAGGTAAAGTTAAATTTGCAAAATCATAAGATTATCGCATAACTATAACCACGTATGAATATTGGGGAGTTTTTGTGGGACGGTTTTGAGGGCTACTTTTATTCGATACTGTGTGTCTTTGGTTTTTATATGTCAATGATAGATATAGATTTTTTACCACTTATGTTTTATATATATTAAAGATATGACTTTTTTACTCCTGATGAGAACATTTAAGGATGACAACTATAGCTGAAAGGAATAAACGGATAAAGAGTTACCCAGTTATATCAACACACCAATTCCTCTGTAGCTATAATAGTAGCTATCTACTAGGCGTCATGGCTGCACGCTTACTCTAACTGTTATGGTTGTTCTATTTTTTAGACTTGTAACTTAGCCATGATCGCGATGTAGACAAATACAAGTCTATATACGAGTCCCTTAGTGGTTACTTGAATTTTTAGATATCTCTGTAGATTCTATGAGAGCCTCCTTATTTTAAAAACATGATAAAATATAACAGATATTTTACCGTATATAAACTGGAAATATCAAAATTTCAATAAATCAAGTACATAACACATTCCTTTAAAAAAAAAGTGTGTGTGTACTTATGTACACGCGTTAGAAGTTATACTTCTTTAGCGTAACAAGATAAAAATTTTTCAAAAATTTTATCCTTCTCCTTATTCTACGTTTGTAGAAAAAACGACACTAACAATAGAAAAAAAGGTATTTAATACATTGAAAGTTTTAATACAAAGAAATACAAACAACAAATACAAAGAAACATCATGTTGACTATAGTTAACTTAAGGTATCGGTTTTTCGTGACGGTGTGCGCGCGCATCGTAACAACTTCAGAGTGTCGGTTTTTCGTGATGGTGTGCGCGCGCATCTTAAAAATTTACTCTCATCATTTTTCCCTAACGCGCCTAAAGAAGTATAACTTCAAAAATCGTTCAGTACGTTATACAAAACTACCAACCTTTAATATTACATTTTTTATTTTTCAGATTACGCTGAATTCGTTTTCCTCGGTTTATTCATGATGGAAATGTGGGTTAAGATGTATGCATTAGGTCCTAGAATATATTTCGAATCATCCTTTAATCGTTTTGACTGTGTGGTCATCTCTGGTTCAATATTCGAAGTCGTCTGGTCTGAAGTTAAGGGTGGCTCCTTTGGACTTTCTGTTCTGAGAGCTTTAAGATTGCTAAGGATATTCAAGGTGCTTATACATTTCAATCAGTTTTATTGCTGAAAGTATCCATATAAATTACTTATTAGTGATATTAATTATTTATATTCATTTCAGGTTACAAAATATTGGTCATCGCTACGGAACCTTGTGATATCTCTTCTTAATTCGATGAGATCCATCATCTCTCTACTGTTTCTTCTCTTCTTGTTTATTCTTATCTTTGCCCTACTTGGTATGCAGCTGTTCGGAGGACAGTTCAACTTCGAAGATGGTACACCGCCTACGAATTTCAACACTTTCCCAATTGCTTTACTTACTGTCTTCCAGGTAATTTTTGTACTAAATATAATGTAGAAACATTTTTTAGTTTATATAATTATAACGTTTCTTATAGCAACTTTTAAGTAATCAAAATATGCATTAATTAATTACGTAGTTGAACTGAAAAGCCTTGATGATATAAATGTATGAGATACAAAATATGTGATATTAAGGTATATATTGAATGAAGTACACTGTTGACTTTATTTTTATCAGAAATATTGAATATTGGAAATTTTTGATTTTTAGATTCTAACAGGAGAAGATTGGAATGAAGTAATGTACGACGGCATCCAATCTCAAGGTGGCATCCAAAGAGGGATGATCTACTCGTTGTATTTTGTGATCCTTGTATTATTTGGCAACTACACGCTCTTGAACGTGTTCCTTGCCATCGCTGTTGATAACTTGGCTAACGCTCAGGTAAGGTGAAAAGGTGAAGCAAATAACTTAGACTTACGGAAGTTGATCTAGGATCATAACTTATCATCTATCCCATATTTATTGTTAATTGTAAACCTACCATATTCATCAATGACTCATCATCTCAAGATCAACTATCGTAAATCTTATCATTTGAATGTATAATAATAAAATTGAATATAATTGTGATACAAGATGTTGTGTGCAAAGGTCAACGTCGAGTCGCTCTCTTGTAAATTGGACGTCGCTTTTCGTGTAAATGTTGCATTTCTGTCTTTCAGGAATTAACAGCGGCAGAGGAGGAACAAGATGAGGAAGAGAAAGAAAAACAACTCCAAGTATGTATCAGCTTCTATTTTAATGAGTATAAATTTAAAATATTTCACATTATGTGATGCTTTCCAACTTAGTTAATAGATTCACGATTCCAATACCATAGCATGTACCACGAGCATCAATTGTCGTTTGAAAATTTCTTAATGGTTCAAAATTTTATATAATACGTCAATCTGTTCCGGTTAATAAGGAATTGGAGAAAGAGATGGGTGCGTTACATGCGGTGGACGGAACTCCACCTCGAGTAGACTTAAGTTCCTCTTCGCCGACGAGTAGGAAGGTAAACTCAATTAGGTGGTGGTGGCTAAGCTATGCTTGACGGTATGCATTACCGTCGATCACTAGGAATATTGTTAATAAAATATAGAATTGCATATTCTTCCATAATCAACTTTCTATTCACAAAATGACTTCAGGTATACACGGTGCTGGTGTTATAATACATGAAACCACATTTTTTCACTTCTAACACTTCTATTAGTACTTCATATAATAACACTTCTCTATTAACAATATTTTAAGTGTCGCTATTAGGCCAATTTCGCTTCTGTGGGCCTATCGTTAGGTTAATTAGGTGTTCTTTTACTAAATTGTCATCGTTTCCAACCAATATTTTCAAATGGCTTATCATTTGACAATTTTGCTGACATTGAATCACATTAAATTTCATTTTCACTGGATGATGATATTTTATTATTTCTATTTATATTTTTGCTGTTACTTTTTATGTTTCAACCATAATCACTTTTGTTAATATAATTTTATGAAAGCTATTTGCGTAATATCATGCATGTTAGAGCACATTCATAATTACAAAGAGCCTATTTATACTTTGTCCTTTTACATTTCACGTTCTTACTCGTAATTTTCTTGTTCTTCGATTAAACATTAAAAATAATTTATTTCATTGTAATTTATTTTATTTAAAATGTTTGAGTTTTCAAATTATTGTTCTTACCACTACGTTGCCATAATTTTCTTTAAGGTGTCTGTCTACCTCGTGTGATATCTTTCTTCCCTTTGTCTTTTTTATTTATTCAAGTTAAACTTTAAGAAATGGATAATATTGAAACTTCATGAGATTTTTCATAAATATATTTGATACTTTTTCCATAAGTTTTATTTTTTTTTATCCTGAAGTATAATTTAATATTGTACGTTACAGAACAAAAAGAAAGAAGATGCCAAAAAAGAAGACGAAGAGGAGATACCTGATGGACCAAAACCAATGCTGCCATATTCGTCCATGTTTATTTTGTCACCAACTAACCCGTAAGTTTAACATCCGTACATAATTTGTATAATGAGGTCTTTTGTAGGTGGTAAAGCCACGCCGAAGCTATTACTGGTTTCAGCATGAATGGGTCAGCTCGCCCGGGGTACTACCGCCCTCTCACACAAAACCGACGTGAAGCAATAATGCTTCCATTGTTACGTTTCGTTCGGTCAGCGATAGCGACGGAGGCACCCCTCCTATACCCTTCCCCCTGTCTCCATATCTCCCTCCCCTTCCTCCGAATACAGTCTAGCAACACACTTGAGACTCCCCTGATGTTGCTAGTGTTTATGGTGGCGGTGATCACTTAACATCAGGTGACCCGCCTGTTCGCTTGCCTCCTATGATATAAAAAAATTGTAATAAATCATATCCTTAATTGTTCTTCTTTTAAAAACCTAACCTACCTTTTAAAACCTTTTGAAATGATTTTACATACATTTGGTTTTTATTTCAGAATTAGGCGAGGCGCACACTGGGTCGTAAATTTAAGATACTTTGATTTTTTTATAATGGTAGTTATATGTATGAGTTCTGCGGCTTTAGCGGCTGAAGATCCTGTAGTCGAGGAAAGTAGTAGGTGAGTGGTATACTCCTAAGTTCATTAGAATTTTATATCAATGCCTAGATAGGCATACTAGGTGTAAATTCCGATTTAATAATTCCTTTGAAATAATAAACTGTGCCCAGGAAAAATAATTCTTTAATAGTCTATGAATTTTGTTCATAAATGTTCACGTCATATTTCATCAAAATAATTTGAAATTTCAACATCTAGATTGTATATACGTTTATACTCAATAGAGTTTAAGCCAGCATTAGTGGTAGAGTTCACCGTACTATGGGAATCGACACCTCTAAGGACCATATGTCTTAAACAAATTGTTTAATCAGAATTGGCTATGTGGGTAATTTATATACAGCAGCAATGGGAGCGAATAGGTATATCAACAAAGTCTATGTATAACCTGCTATAAGAAAATGACTTCTCAAGAGCTTTTAACATCTGGGCTGGATATATGTTTATACTCAATGGAATTCAGACCTGAAATACTGGTAGATCTCACTGTATTATGGGAATCAACGCCTCTAAAGACCAAATAAATGTTAAACCAATGAATTAACCAAATTGGATAATTTATACACAGAAATGGTAAATAGAATCCTATATCCTCCCAGAAATGGGAGCAAGGGATGTACAAGCAAAATCTCTACTTAACTGCTACAGGATCATGACTTTTCAAGGGCTACTATAAGTACCTTAATATAAATATTGTCTAAAATAGCCGTAGGAGATACTTATCAAATCCTCAAAAGGGGATTCTTAAATCTACAACCGTTTCAATTCCATTTATTTGTTTCTCTTTTTTACCAGGATATAAAATTTTGTAACGTAGTTTTAGTCGATTAGCCGCGACACATTATTTAATCCCTAGTGCGTTTTATGCCGTGTAAATCGTTTTTGTTAAATAAAGACTTTTTATTTCATTTCTTTTTTACCAGGAACAAAATATTAAACTACTTCGACTACGCGTTCACGGGTGTTTTTACCGTGGAAATGTTGTTGAAGATTGTCGACCTCGGCATCTTGTTTCATCCGGGCGCGTATCTTCGCGACTTATGGAACATTATGGACGCCGCTGTAGTCATCTGCGCTCTTGTCAGCTTCGGATTTGAGATCGGGTACGTGCTTGTTCATTTCAATATTTTACTTTAGAAATATGTAAAATGTACAGAATGATTTACATACGAAAGGTTTACGGTATTTGCTTCTAGTTAATTTAGTTTTATTTGTTGACAGTAACAATATAAGTTTTAAATTAATATTTACTTCGAAGCTGTTGTAATATTTAACACACCTAAACAAACACTATAAATACTTTCTTATTAATGTTAATTAATAATGCTATGATAAACTGTTTACCATTCAGCTTTTACCGTTTAGTGGAATATGTATGTTTCGGGGCAACGGCAAGGAGTTACTTATAAAAGTATGATGTCATCAATTATGGTGTCATGGTTATTATTGAATCATTTAATGAACTAAAACCAATCGAATATGGAACACTGAATATAATTAAGAATTATTTGTAAATATGAGCAATCCAAGCTAAAATGCCCCGTGCCTAGTTGTCGGTCGCCTTGCAAGGCGTCCAGCCAAAGCAGTCAACTAATAATAACCAAGATGCTTACGATTGGCTCGTGCCAATAGTATGTCAGAACGGGTCAATAGAAGCAAGTCATTAGTACAGGTCAATAGTACGGACGCTGGTCAACAGTATTCCCGCAACAAATATATTTGACACAGGTTAAAAAAAAATTGGGTCATTCATATAGGTTAAACGAACTATATTGATATTGACTCGTTTGTTACAGAGGCGTGAAAAAAGGAGCGGGGCAGAATCTATCTACAATAAAGTCTTTAAGAGTGTTAAGAGTGCTTAGACCGTTAAAAACTATAAAACGAGTTCCCAAATTGAAAGCAGTGTTTGACTGTGTCGTAAACTCTTTAAAAAACGTTATAAACATTCTAATAGTGTATATATTGTTTCAATTTATATTTGCCGTAATAGCAGTTCAACTTTTTAATGGTAAATTTTTTTTCTGCAACGATATCAGTAAGAACACATTCGAAGACTGCCAGTGAGTACTGAATTTTTTTTATAATTATAGTAATTATTATCTGCTGTGTTATAATTGATAGAGATTATATATAAGCGTTCGCCTGCGACTTCGTCTGCATTATCATATAAAACTGATTGAAAACAGAATATAGCCTATCACTACTTAGTAGCTCGTTTAATTAATATAGGAATAAAAACCTTTCATTAAAAAAAGATCGATCCAAAGGCCACTCAATTTATTAGTCTTTGATAAACTTAAATCCATTTTATAATATGTACAGTTTATTAAAATATATATTACAAAAGAAACTGGACTATGTTATATTTAATTTAATGTTTACAGATGAGTATATATTTCGCTTTAATTTTATTAAAATAGGTTATATATACTTCAAGTATGCCATGATATTAATTCTGTAGTTGTAGTTTATCAAAGTTCAAAGTTGGTAAATCAAAATATTTTTTTTTTATTTTGTTTTTAAAAATTTTTTTTTTTTTAAAAATTAATATATATTGAAAAAAATAAAAATTTTTTTAAAAAATATAAAATATATTTTTTTTGAAAAAAAAAAATTTTTATTATATCCCTTTTTTTATTTTTTTTTTATTAGTTTTTTTTTCTTCTTTCTCTCCCTATTTATGATTCCTTCTCTTGTTTTTTTTCTCTCCCCCCCTTTCTCTCTCTTGATTTCTCCTCTTGTTTTTGATTTCGTTTGCTCCGGGCATCCCTTCTCTTTTCTCTTTCTCTCCTTATTGCCGCTTTCTTTTTCTTTTGCATTTTGTTGGAGAGATATGTGGATATTCTTTTTTTTTTTTTTTTCTTTTTTTATAACTTCCCCTTTCTATTTCCCCCCCTTTATTTTTTCTCCCCTTTTTTAAATTCCTCTCCCCCCCCCTTCTCTTTTTTTCTCCCCCCTCTCCCCCCCCCCTCTTTTTTTTTTCCCTCCCCTCCAAATATTTTTTTCTCCTTTTCTTCCTTTTTTTTTCTCTCCCTTTTTTTTTCCAGCTTCCCCTCTTTTGTGCCCTTTTTGGCGCCGCTCTTGGCCCATTCTTCATCATTTCCCCTTTGGTTTCTCCCCCCTTAAATTTTTTCCTCAACTTTCTTCAGCGATTCTCCTGGCTCTTCAGTCATTGTATTTCCGTCTTCCAGTGGTTCCTCCTTTTCCCTGATCTTTCAGCAGTTCCCCTTATTATTTACCTCCAAGCACAATAACCTTCTATAATCCAAATTCGAGATCCTAGATTGATTCTTCCCCTTCCTCCCTCCTCTTTCTTTCTTCTCCTCATCCCTTCTCGAGAATATCTCAATTCAATTTTTCCTCTTTTTTAATTTGGTAAAATTATAAAATCAAGACTAAACGTAGCAATTAAAACCCTTAAATTCAAAGAAATTCCAGTCATTTGAATTTTATGAAAAAAAAAACATATTCAAATTTTTTTTTTACACCTCCAGTATTCATCAATAACAAAAAAAGTTTACTTACCTACGCACTTTATTTGAGTAAATACTTAGAAATTAATTAATATAAATGGTAAAATTTGTAATATCACGCATGTTGCTTAGACTTTTTTGATGTGTGTATATAAAAATATTGTTTCCATACCACGAATAATTGAAAAAGAATATTACGTTACAGAGGGTCGTATTTCGTGTACGAGTCAAATAGCCTGCTGCCGAAAATACAGAAACGCGTTTGGACGACGCAATCCTTTCATTACGACAACGTAGCTTCCGCGATGCTTACGTTGTTTGCAGTTCAAACGGGGGAAGGATGGCCGCAGTGAGTGTATTGCTTTGTAACCGTCTACATGACAGTGTGCTTATTACAAAGGGTCCTTCGAGCGTAACTTGTAGAAGCATTTTTAATTGTAGCACGACAAAGTCTCATTAACCTAATGGTGAGCTTAGTGCAGTCTAAAAATAATGATGACCACAGAGATGTAGTATCCATCGGTAATTGTCGGTGTCATGTCAATCAGCAAGCCTCACAGCCACTGAATATTCAATGGTTGATCCCGAAAGCGACAAACTAATAGAGAATCACTAGATGAGTCCTTTACCGTGTACGGTCATTATGACGGGTTGTACGCTAAACGCCTAATCGTGTCGTTATAAAGGCTGTTATTGCTGGTGTATTATGGTCAAGATCTAGTCCGACACAATTAACATGCCCTATTCTTGGTCTCTTGATCTCTTGATTGTAGTAACTGCTTTTCAACTATATCGTGTTTACTATTAGTACATGTATCCGGTATAGGAAATATATACTCTCATCTGTTACTTATTAGTGATAAGCAATAAATTATGGATAATATTCACATTGACATATTGTAAATAGGTTACCTAGTTAAACTGCACCCGGATAGTATCAAATAATTAAGTTTTTAATTAAATTTATTTAATCTACTTCCCTCATTGGTTATTTAATTTTTTTGAATACTAGTTAAAAGAATATGCCCAATAGAATTGAAAACGTAAAGGTTGCCTACTTTCACATCTACGCAACTATGGGGTTGCCAGGTGAAATTTGTGAATGTTATTTATATACCCTCATCAGTTATTTAGTCGAAAAAATATCAAATGAAAGCTTATTTTATTCTTAACTGTATTAGGTTGCCTTATTAAAAAGTTGATCTAGTCTTGGTTTTCTAGATTTTTTATGTATATTTTAAATGCGCGTAGTGAGAGTGACAAACATGTGTTGCGCGCGCAACGTGTGACAGACAATGATAGAGCGAGTATTTATCGATGAAGATTTTTCCCATTACATTATAATTTCCTAAACGCGTAATATAGATTACATACTGAATTCAATGCAGATTAAAAATTAACAATAATATTAAATTATTATCACACATGTTTATTTATTAAAAATTACATAATTACAGTTTTTATTGATAGAAAAATAATAAACTATGAGTATAGCTCAGTTAAAAATATCTTCCGATTGTAACTCGTCAGAAGTGGCTACATCAAAATCTACGTCTACTTCTTCATCGAGTTCTTTTCTCTCCAATACAATCAGTACATCCTCAACTTGAAAGGTGTGGGATCTCCTTTGAACCATTTAGGTTTTAAATAGTTATCTAAAAGCCAGCCACAATCTTCAGGTTTTAATTTGACACAGCTTGCATCTGTTGCATGAAACCACATTGAATTAACATATATCGTGCGTAAAACTTTTTGTTTGAGAGACTTTCAGCATGGTGGAATGAGATTGGAGTCCATACCTTTTATTTCTTTCATAAAATGCTCTTTGTCACTGTATGTTCCATATGTTTTTTGAAACAACTGATATCTAGCATCATTAATATTACTACAATTTTTTATCCTATACAGAAGGGCAGTAAACTTCTAAATCCGCTGAACTTTTTCGTCAATAAATAAATCTATTGGATCCGTTAACGACGCGAATATTTCTTGAAAATCCGTTCGTTTGGAAAATATTTTGAATGGTTTGAGTTTTCCCTTGTTATAAAATACGGCTGTATAATCACAGCCCGTAAATGCATGGAAAGCTGGTAAACACTTTCACTACTCGTATTTAAAATTTACATACAAAATCTAGGAAACCATGAATAGATCAACTATTTAATAAGGCAACCTAATACAGTTAAATTAAGAATAAAATAAGCTTTCATTTGATATTTTTTCGACTAAATAACTGATGACGGTATACAAATAACACTCACCCACCTGTTTATACCTGGCAACCCTATAGTTGCGCAGTTGTGAAAGTAGGCAACCTTTACGTATTCAATTCTGTTGGGTTTATCTTTTAACTAGTATAAAAACATTTAAATAACCATTGAGGGAAGTAGATTAAATAAAATTAATTAAAAAATTAATTATTTAATACTATCCGGGCGCAGTTTAACTAGGCAACCTATTTGCAATATGTCAATGTGAATATTATCGATCATAAATAAGTAACAGATGAGGGTATATATTTCTTATATGGCATCTTAGACTATATTAGACAAACTGTCTCGTCACTTTGCCTTGTGTCAATAAAATAATCATGTTATCTGCGGCAACAAAATTGAATTTTATTCAAGTAATATGTTTCGTGACGAACCTATTTAAATTTGCCTTCCTGCTTATACCTAGAAAATAACTATAAAATCCTATTACACAAGTATTTTCATTTTTGTTAATCGATCAATTGTTAGGTAACTTAATAGAATACTCTCGTAGGGATATCAGTATCTTTAATAAAGATGTAGTATTATATAATTAAATTATATTGTAATTGTATATTTTCAGAGTATTACAAAACTCAATGGCCGCTACATACGAAGATCGGGGACCCATACAAAATTTTCGAATAGAAATGTCCATATTTTATATAGTCTACTTCGTGGTGTTTCCTTTCTTCTTTGTTAATATATTCGTAGCTTTGATAATTATCACATTTCAAGAACAGGGTGAAGCAGAGTTACAAGACGGTGAAATTGATAAGAATCAGGTAAGTGAGTAGAGGTTATGTCGCCTGAACCCTGACAAACATGCAAATGAACGTTCTTTAATAAATATTTTAAATGAAGATATACATCTTATATATTCTATATTCTTATATAAGATGTATATAATTATTTTATTACATAGTATAAAACAAAGTCCCCTACCGCGTCTGTTTGTCTGTCTATTCGCGATAAACTCAAAAACTACTGAACGGATTTTCAAGCGGTTTGCACCCGTGGATAAAGTGATTTATGAGGAACGTTTTGGTATATGTCAAGGATTTTTTTATAATCAGGGCGGGGCAACGTCTGCCGGGCCCGCTAGTCTTATATATAAAAAAATATCTTATTTAAACATTAAGTAAAGCATATATTAAAAAAAAACATGCAACAGAATTGATAAACAGCAGAAATTATTTACAAAATATCTGAACTTACCCACAAATTGTTAACCTTGCTGACAAGACAGACGTCGTGTTCTCCGCCATTAAAGCGGGCGTTGATATACAATTCAAATTTGTATTTAATATACATATGAACTACTATAAGGATTTATCACAAACCTTTTATTAAATATTCAACGCTAATACGTTTATATAAGAGTGCTGTATTATATTTTTTTATTTGTTACATTCAAATAGGCTGTTTAATACCCGACATTCCAGAATGTATAACTACGGCTTATAAATTCCACTTTGTATTTGGTTACAGAAATCATGTATAGATTTCACGATAGAAGCAAGACCTCTCGAGAGGTATATGCCAAGTAAAAGAGCAAGTTTTAAGTACAAAGTTTGGAGGATAGTTGTCTCTACGCCCTTCGAGTACTTCATCATGACCCTTATTGTACTGAACACATTGTTACTCATGATGAAGGTGTGTATTTAATCAAGCTGTTATATGTTTAAATAATTACAGGTTATAATTACAATCGATAAGTCAAATATGACTTACAATTGAAGCTAATTAAAATATACAACTAACACACACAAAGAAACATACGAAGCACTGATAACATAAATATGAAATGTAGCAAACACTAATTTAATGTAGTATATGATTAGTCCAACCACAAGGCACAAGACAATGGTAAATTAGTTTAGTAACAACTATCAAAATCACAATAAACTGCACACTAACACACAAAACAAATCAGTTGTGAAGTTTTTAAGCATATATGTTATTGTATCTCGATGTTGTCAAGTTGATCGATGTTTCTAAATGTATATTAAAATACACGTTAACATTTATATTTTTTAAAAGGTAACCATGTAGTATTGTCTATATAAGATATAGATTTTACAGGATATCATCACATGTAACACTTTTTTTTACATAACAACACACATTTAAATGTATTCGATATCATCGTCGGCGTCAGTGTACACTGCATTGGAATGCGCCGAATGTGAAATCGTGGCCGAACCAAACCCGTCATGTATATCGCCCAAATTATTATTTTCAAATTATCCTTGAGTTTTTGTTCAACATTCCTATCGTGATTCCTATTTTGCTGTTCATTATATATATATATGTATCAGTGTTAACTGCACGGTATACCTTTCCTTCCAGCACACCTTGTGGCATAAGATACACTAAATATGTATACCTATCATTGGTCATTCGTGCTTGTGAATGCACATCTCTAAAACCGGTCAGGAAGTGGCATGAGCCATATAAATGTTGTTCGTGGTGCATGATTTTTTTCTAAATTCTTTATGTGGAAATTATTGCATGCTCGGTGGAATGGGCTACTGCCTGACAGTTCGGTGGCTGTGGGCTGCTTCATATAATTTCTTATTGGGACATATTATTACTTAAACGTGCCATATCAATTTGATACGTCTATGATTGCTAATAATTATATTTGTTGTTAGTAACCAACTGAATTTATATTTTTTGCCGTAAATATCATCAATATTTACGAATTATTTTAAATTTTAAAGCTTTCATTTCACTGTATCCCTTGTAATCAATCGTTTCATACCCTATGCGATATTATGTTTTGCCAATTTAGCACAATTCCTTACAACAATTTTCACTATCCTAACAATCAGACTTCCTTCTAATACTCATAAAGTAATTGAATCATTTCAATCTATCATTTTTGTCTAATAAATAGTAACAATTAACAATCGATTTTTATTCATATATATGTATGTCATCTATACCTATATCAATTGCAATTGAAATCGAATACCTTACGTATGAAATAACAAAGTATCTATTTTCATTGCCATGGGTTTACTCAAATTACCCGGCACTTCATCACAATATGGCAGTACTATAACCAAACTGACCTCTACGCGGATATCCTCAAGTATTCGAATATGGGGTTTACTGGAATGTTTTCTGTGGAAACGGTGTTGAAAATCATCGCTTACGGTGTCAAAGTAAGTACACAAACACACAACTTGAAACGGACATTTAGGTTAATAATGCAAACATCAAATATAAAAATGGTACAAATGTACTCTTTCTGTTACTAACATGTTGCTTTGTCTACTTACATGACTGTATCGGAATATTTCCAGCCGAGTAAATATCCCTTCCCAAGTACCTAACTCTAGTTTCTCTCTTGATAGTGTGTGTGTAAATATTTGTTTGCGATTGTCGAGCATGGCTTTATTACATAGCTGCATGTGGCACTCAGATGTTTGATTAACTGTTGTAA
The DNA here is from genome assembly GCA_036509395.1 of Antheraea yamamai. NCBI lineage: Eukaryota > Metazoa > Arthropoda > Insecta > Lepidoptera > Saturniidae > Antheraea > Antheraea yamamai. The sequence continues at coordinate 4,759,294 of AP028438.1, read as the reverse complement.
AGGTAAATGTATTCGATCCTACTTTTTTTCTGCTACCTTGAGACTGAAGGTAGGTGGTGTACTTCGAACAAGGACTACATCAAACAACACTGGTATGTATGACAAAAATTTTAAATACAATATTTGTTAAATGTTTTTGGTATTATAAATTGCTATTCGCATGTTTGTTGATTGGGATTTGCATGCATGCACGTGCAACATCACGAAACGATTACATGATCACTAACTACATTCATTTGGTAAAATAAATCGGTAATAAAAATATCAGGAACAAACACACACATATAGCACAACACACATTTGATACTCCTATAATGGATACATACTTAAACGACGTCAACAACAAAATAAATTTAGACCGTTCTAAGTCAAATGCTGGAATTATATAAGATAATTTATGAACACTATATATTAATTATTGATTTTTATGAAATTAAGTTTTCTCTCTCGCATTTGACTTTAGCCAAAAATTAAGAATTTTGGTTGAGGTTTTAAGAAAATTTGGTATTAATTTTGTGGTAGTTTCACGAGGCTCCACCACTACTCATGGACATGTTAACATTCATGAATCTCGTCTTTACGATATTCTTCCTTCTCGAGACCGTTTTGAAGCTGATCGCCTTCGGGTGCACGGTAAGATTTTGATGCATATTGATTTTTTTTTACTTTACATTACGAAATTAAACGAGATTTTCAGTCACGCGATATTTTTTTCAATATCCGATTTTTATTGCTAAAACAATGTTTAGGAGCAAATATTGATACCGAGTCTTACCGAGCTTTGCGATATGAGATGATTCGATTGTATATACTTTTACAATTGTTTTCATAATTTTAATGTCACATATATTTGCTCCTATACGGAATCATTATTTGACAATGATATTTAGATTAGTATTTAATATTCAATATTGACTTGAATATATTAAAAACTAGAGTTTCATAGATTATTTGCAAAATTACGCTTGTTTATGAACATAATATTTCGGTCGTAACAGCATTGGATTCTTGCTATAAAAGTATTTTAGATGAACAAGATAATTTTTTCTATATTTTATAGACATAACAGAATTAGAGAGATACCCTTAACTCCCTATCCTAAATTGAAAATCCCATATTGGTTAATAATATATTGAAATGGAAAGTGTGCATTTGTATCGTCGTATAGTTATTTTTATTTTCTTAACACAGATTTTTATAATGTTAAATTTTAAATTGGCTGACTAATTGTGCGACCATTATAACAAGAGCTTTTTTATTTACGGCATCCGGATACAATTTAGTTAGATCATGGCTAGGTAAGGATTGTTAATAATATATGTGAAATGCGCGACCAAAGCGAGAATATCCCTTGTAACACTAGATAAAAAACGCGGGAGACAACTTCAGACAGCCCTAATACAATGATGTTATATATTAACTGACTACGCTTTTGATTTGACGGCCCTTCACAGCTTCACCGGACTAAGGCGAGCGCTTACGTCACTTTCCTAATAGAATGAAATGCTTAACTGAATAGAGATGTGTCTTTTGTATTAAAAAAAAAGAAAGTATTGATAAATGTCGAATTTGTGATCTTAGCCGAGTTATATTAGTTCATATGTTTTCAGAAGCTTATTAAAGGTTTTAATATAAAATCCAATTGACGATGTATATATAATATGTCATAGTCTCAGGTATATAATATAGCCACAAGCATTTCAACAATTCAATTTTATTAAAATATTTGCATAAGGGCTTATTATGAGGAGAATATTCATATGATTTTGTGATTTCAGAATTTTTTCAAAGACCCATGGAACACTTTTGATTTTATCACGGTCATTGGAAGTATTATTGACGCACTCATTATGGAGTTCGGCGTGAGTATGACATGTATTAAAAATGCGTTAATGCTTCTTCAATTATTATTTAAAAATTTACTGATTTATATTTTAATTTTCACATCTGCGATCTTCTTTATTGCTGGATACCTTTGACTGACACTTATAATATGTATATAAAGGGTATTTATATCCTGATTACAGACCGACCTTGCTGAAAACTGTGCTGACATATCCTGTCAGCAGGTAACAATATAATATAATTGATTGCTAGGAAATTTTAGATATTTGTAACGATTGTCAATTGATTAGAAAGTGTTTATCTGTATCTCGTAAAAGTTAAAGATCATTGAATACATTAAGTAGTGCTCGATTTATTAGATACTAAATAGGTCATCTAGAAATTTTTGTATTTAGATGATAACTGTGTGCTAGGAGATTATTAATAATATTATCTTAGATATTATGACAGAATTCATTAAATATTTTGTCATTGATAAGTAGTATAAACTATTGTAACATGAATTTATATTAAATCTTTAGATTTATAATAATATATCGTATAACATAACTTTATATTCGTTTATGTTGTACTCGATCCTAGATTATAGAACTACTGCGTAGATATAATGATAAATATTGTTTTAATATTTTTCTAATTCATTTTTTTAAGTGTCGTCCTTACCAGTTTACTTGTTTTAGATTCTATTTATATATAGTTGTTCTTAATTCCATGTTTCGCTAACGCTTCTGAAATACTTTAGTAACGTTTGCTATTTCAATATTTTATAATAACAACAAATCCGTGTCAGATTGTAATGTTGCACCAAGACCTCAAATTCAGATTTTTGTTCAAAATTTATTACATCTTTTCCATATTAAAGTACATACAGCTCTCTTATTATTCGATCTGACACGAATTATTGTAATTATTATCGTTTACTATATATTTTTTTATATACATATTAGCCTATTCAGGACTGTAATAGAATGTTTTATGTTAATCTATTTCTTGACACGTGCGATATTTTAGGAGAACACTTTCAACGTCGGTTTCCTCCGCCTGTTTCGAGCCGCGCGACTGATCAAGCTGCTCCGACAGGGCTACACTATTCGAATACTACTTTGGACGTTCGTGCAGAGTTTCAAAGCCTTACCCTACGTGTGCCTTCTCATCGCGATGCTGTTCTTCATTTATGCCATCATCGGAATGCAGGTTATTTATTAATCGTCTTGATGTGATTCATTTATTGACCCGCCCGACCAAGAAAATCGACTTGGGTGCCGTCACGGCAAACGGTATGACGATTTCTTATGCCATTATGCTCTGTGTACGCCACCGCTTTCTACTCTCTTGGATGTGTACGTGCGTATACTATACACTTCGTTACCTTATTTGTGGGAGGTATGTGTTATTTCTATACCAATATGGTAAACTTGATGCGTTGTTAATTATACAATTCTAATATAGTTACATATTTTATATCTGCTGGACATCCCGTTAGGGTTAACTTTCTGTATTATATCTCAAAAATTACTTTAAATGAACACGTATTATTTATTACGAGGTAATCTGTATTAGACATAGGCATAAAATACATATTTTTAATGTCTATACATGTATATCATACCGTAGGTCATATGTATGTCAGGTTAAAGTGCAGAAATATTTTATTCCAGGTTTATAGAAATGTATTAAACAATATATTTACGATATCTCCTCATAATGTATTATTTATTTTTCCAGGTGTTTGGCAATATAGAGTTAATGTCGGAAGAAGATATCAATAGACATAACAACTTTCAAAGTTTTATTCAAGCCCTTATGCTTTTGTTCAGGTAAAACTCTTATACACACAATTTATTAAAAAAAACGGTTAAAGATATTAAACAACGTTTTTTTTTGTTCGATAAAGATTCAACCGAAATTACCTTACCAAATAAATTACTATTTAAAAATGCAATTCTTCTTCTAAATGTTCCTTTTTCTTGAATAACGTTTAAGTACCTTTGCATTTAAACATTAAATTGCCATCATATTTGAAGAAATATATGAATTGTGAATCCTTCCTGTAGAGATCCCCATATTGTATTTTCCAAATTTTTGTAAGCCAATTATTTTATTTTCACCGAAAACATATGTTTAGATGTGCCACAGGGGAGTCGTGGCCGAACATTATGCTGGCGTGTCTTAAAGCGAAATGTGCTAAAGCGGCCGGCAAGCCACCTCACGAACCTTGCGGAAGCACATTGGCATACGCATATTTTGTATCTTTTATATTCTTCTGTTCCTTTCTCGTAAGTATTCAAGTAGATTAAAAAATGTAATGCGTTAATCTGAAGATTATGTTGTATAAATCGATGAGTTTCTTTTACCAGATGTTGAATTTGTTCGTCGCCGTCATAATGGACAATTTTGACTACTTGACGAGAGATTCGTCCATTCTCGGTGCACATCACCTAGACGAATTTGTTAGGATATGGGCAGAGTATGATCCAAATGCCACGTGAGTACATTAACCCTTTTTTATGTATAGATGGGAGGGAGAATTTACACAAACATAATTAAATATGTATTTAAATTATCAATAAAAACTCTGTTAGAACTATAATTGAAATTATGACTCGAAATTAGTAAAAATATTATACTGAACTCATTATTTATATTTGATTCTTTTTTTGTCATGTCATGCAATTATGTCTAAACTCAAAAAGATCTAATCCTGTTTTTATTAACATGGAGAAATCCTCATGGACACACCACTCTCCCGACCATCCACGACGTACCGACCGCCGCTTTGATTGGGGCAACATGGGGCCTTGGATTTCTATCACCATGCCGCTCCAGTGGTCAACCCGATGAAAGTATTATAAGATTATACACCAGCTGCCTCCGCTCGTCAGGCGAATCTGTGCGATGAGGGGATGCACTCCTAATGTAATAATAGTTTACTAGTCCTTAGATCTGAGCTGGAATAGTATGATTCCATTCAAATCAGATAACAACAACGCAAGCAAACTTGGAAATGGATGTAGAAGTGATACTTTCGCGAATAATAAACCTTTCACAGGTTCCACTATCCTTTAATTAACACTATTGTTACAGGGGGAAGATCCATTACACAGAAATGTATGATATGTTAAAAAATATGGATCCGCCTCTGGGGTTTGGCAACAAATGTCCCAATAGACTAGCGTATAAAAAATTAATTAGAATGAATATGCCGCTAGACGACGAGGGAAAAGTTAATTTTACGACAACACTATTTGCCTTAATTCGTGAAAATTTGAACATCAAGATGAGATCAGGTAATAAATATTGCCTATTTTTTTTATATATTTGGAATAGTATAAGTGAATACTTACATAATATTTGATTCAGCTGAAGAAATGGACCAAGCAGACGAAGAGCTAAGAGAAACTATAACACACATATGGCCGCTACAATCGAAGAAAATGCTTGATTTGCTGGTGCCTCGCAACGACGTACTCAATGCAGGAAAATTAACAGTAGGAAAAATATATGCAGGTCTATTGATCTTAGAGAGTTGGAGATCGACTAGGTTTGGCCAGACTCAGCCGCAGGGCGTCCCGGTAAGTTGTATTGGGTCTACGCACATTTAATTTATTCCTAGTTTTTATATTTACATTTGTTCAGTTACTATTAATGGAAATTTATTATTAAAGAATATAAGTATTTTACTTAGGTTGTGTAGATTCAAATGAAGCCAGAGTAAATTGATGTATCTTTTTGCCTAAAGTATTTATAATACTTACTGTAATTTTGAGCCAAATGTAAGCATTCATTCGTGGGTAGGTAACTAAACCTTTATAAGTAGTGTATGTTGATGGTCCCCTAAAATTCCCCACATTAGATAACAATTCGAGATATTACCTATAGCTAGTTAAATAGAGTTGATTGTGCTGTCTACCTGTGGATGTATTGTTGTGTAATCCTTGTATTCACGGGAATACCAATTTTGTAAATTTGACTACGCCATTATTCAATTTTTAATATAAATCCATTATTGGTTCCTATTCTAAATATTAAAACAACAATACAAAGTCACGTTAGTTGGATTCGACTCTGACGAGTCGACTACATTGGTGGTTTACTTTTCAGGCATACAACGAGAATAGCCCTACGGCCATTCAGCCGGTAGTATTAAAATGTTTTACGGAACGAAACTTTAATTACTTTTTAATGCACTGTTCTAGATTATTTTTATTTATTATGACTTTCTTCTACGCATCGTGTTTTAAATATAATTAGTAATTATAAAGAGAATAAAGAGTGTTTAAACATAGATTAATAAATTAATAAAAAAGATACTTACTTTTAATATGATTCAATTGAAAAAAAAAAGTACCGTAGTGATTTTAAACAAATTAGATTTAGTCAATAGTAAATCACTTGATAAATTTTAGTGTGCGCAAAACTGTGCTCTTTTAGCACGTTCTCGCGTGTTCAGTGTCCGTCAGGGCTTCGTAAACCACAATATAATACCTGTCCTATAGTTGCAAAATTTCTATTAGTCTGATGTGCATTTGTGACTGAATTGAATTTTGTTAATTTTTCTTGTAGTTCAAATTTATCTTCTCATAGTACCTTATATACTTATATCATACTTTTTTTCTCAATATTTTCATCTTTCTATTACCTACTTTTACATGAACTTTATATTATTATTTTAACCATACGGTTCACTTGTTTTTAACGTTATTGTATATTGTGCATGGTAAATGTTAATTTAATGTGTCACATGTTTTACTTCTTTCGCTTTTTCGATTGTAATTAGTGTTAAGTTACATTTTGGCTCAATTACTATTTACCATCTTAGAAGCTTAAGAAAACTCCGTAATATGCTTTCTCGTCACGATATTGTTTGCCTCCAATTGCAATCTCCCACTATAGCATAAGAATTTTTAAGGTTACAAATCATAATTCTCGACTCTGCGCATGCTGGAGAATCTATGCATAATATTGTGATACACTTTATTCGATATCTTTCAAGGATTATATATGCCTCTGGCTTCAGACACATAACATAAGCACTTGGTATTTAATAAACTATGCTTTGTAATTTACAGCTCCTTTACCACACGTTACAACAACAATGAACTCTTCGAGATACAGTTTTGAAAAGTACTAAAGCATACCTTGCGTTCTTAAAACTTTTTTTTTCTCAGATATCTGTAGTTATACCTTACTTTACGAAATTTTGGTTTCAATTGGAATATAGTCATTTGCATTCGTATTTTTATATATGATAAAACTAAAGTAACACGATCTTGTGCTGTTGGAAATACTCCAGCATGGATAAGATGGGGACATTTTCACAAATTCATGTAGGCATTAGCCGGTAGTTGCCGTTATACCGACGCGATAGGACACTGCAAAATAAGCATGAAAATGTAAAGATGTTATGAGGTACATGATATGAAGTGCGTGGTGCAGAAGGCGTCCCTCTTTGACTGCCTGATGGACGTTGCCGCGGGCCTTGGGCCTGGATCGAGAGCGGGCTCTCTTAGCCACGAAGGCCCGGCACTTGCTTCCACAGATGGACATACAGATGATCCACATATGTTAGCTAACCTCGCTCGACGCAGTACCAGAAAGTCGCACAAGTAAGTTAACTTCAATTTTATACTAAGCTCTATCCTCGTCGCTAAAATGTTAGTTTTCACTGTCGAATATAATAGGAATTAAATACATTCGCCATTTGACATACACTATATGAAACGGGTCACTGACTAATAGATACGTATTGCGGGCGAGGATATCTAATAGTGTACGAGGTACGGCAGATACCTATACTTAATTTGGTCTCTCCAAAAAAAAACTGTTTGAAATCCACATTTTATATTAACAATTCGATAATAAATCTCTGTCTGTTTATTTATAACCTTTTTACGTGTAAACCTCTGAACCTAATGCAATTAAATTTTGCATAAATGTAACTCAGAACTTAAAGGCATAATAATAGTAGGATAATTGTTATTCCGTATATACCGAAAAGCACACAGACGAAGTGGCGGTAAAAAGCTAGTGTAATAAAAATTATGTCAGTGTGAAGTTTATTTAAAGTACGGTAACCGACAACTCAGTACCTCAAGACATATATATTAAATATTTTATTATAATATATTCCCTAGTGGAAAACCAGGTTAACTTTCAAACTTACCTAATTCTCTTCGACGTTAAATGTATAATAGTGGGCTTCCGGCGCTCTCACTGACCGAACGAAACGCAACAATGTCTTCGCACTTCATGTCGGTGTTTCTGTGGGTCGGGTTGTAGTACCGCGGGCGAGCCGACCCATCCGTACTGAAACCACTAATCGCTTCAGCGTGGCTCTACCACTACTTTTTTATAGACATTAAATTTTTTCTAAGATTTTGAATTGAACTTAACTCGAATATTACTGTGATAAAATAATACATTTTTGTATTCCAATGATTTTCTATTCACTAATTTTTTTTTCTTTTGTTACAGGAACAATAAAAAGGTGAATAATACCTTTCGTGAAGAATAATAACTTTGTTAATCTAATCATTGTTGTAAGACCTGATTAACAAAAGCCTCAAAATAATCGTTGTCTAGTGCCATCGATGTTCCTACTAATGTCATTTCGCATACGAAATATGTTGTCATTTTTAATAATAACCCTTAATTGAGATAAATTTGTAACAGTACGTGTTGTTGCTTGAAAATGTGATGTCTCAATCGAGTGGGTCTCCCTTTAGTAAAGTACATCAATGCATTTCAAATAGATAGTTAGTTTGTTATAATGTAAGACTATTTATTCAATGTGTATATACTAACAGAATCATCGTTATAGGGTAACCATGCGTTTTTTTGTTTTAACTTTATTAGATAGATAGTAAGAATAGGATAATTACGTGTATTAGGTGTATTTGTATCTTAAGGCCTTAGGCTTATTTAATATGTAATATTATTTTCTATATAAAAGTAATAATTTTAATATTTTGAGATTTCCAGATGGTTGTTGATGTTTAGGTAAACATTTTCATAATTAGATAGTTTTATATGATTTGTAGATACACATATATATATACATTCTTTTATCTCGAGATAAATATGGATGGTTTTTTTAATTATATTAATTATCCTTTATATTTGAGGTTCAATATTATATTTTTAATTAATAACTACAGCCTTAGAAGTACTACTTTTCAGTTACATAAAAAGAAGACAATTAATTTGTTAAACATAACACTAAACATTAGTGACTTTAAGCAGTCTTAAATGCATGTAAAATACACGTTGCATGCTATAATAGATTTAGTAATTTAATGTACAACAAAGAATGGGTAAGTTCAGATGATACAGCACAAAAGCACGGTTATGCATGACTAAGTTAATACTCTTCTTTGCATGATAGGATAATTTTGTAAATATGGGACAGTGAGATTCAAAACTAATTTCTCATGGTATGCTTTTATTCAGCACTCTATAATTTATTATCACAATATATTGTTCTAACGCGCAAACTTTTTAGGTATTGGAATTACAAGGATCACACCATGCCTCTATGGAGTCTTTAGACGAAGGGAGACTACAGCCCCCACACGCATACCAAAACGGTCATCAGGGCAGATCTTCTAGTCTGAGGTAATTTCATCATCATACTTTGATTGACTATAGTTTTTATTATTTTTTGTTTGTTTTTTTATTTTTTTGTTATTTCCTCCTTTTTGTTTTATAGTGTCATCGAAGAAGAGTTTGATCTGACAGTTATCGTTATAAATGGTACGTTCACGCACGAATGAACTAACGAACTATTAATCGTTGTATTATTCAACTAATACTAATAATCACTAACCCGTTATTTATATCCCGAAAATTATGTGTAAAATTAGTGTCGCATGAGTTGTGAGCATGTCGAATGCGTTCAGAATCGTTCGGATATAAAAGTTTTTCGTAATTGTAAAGGCGAACACCAAGTCCAAGAAGAAGAGGGCATTACGGAGGTTATCACCATGACATCGGCTTCTCCGATACAGTCAGCAACGTCGTCGAGATAGTAAAACACGAGCATCAGAGACACGGCCGAGTTCATAGAGCACCTCATCATTATTATCCACATGGTAAGTGGTTTTTTTTAGCTAAAAGCATTCATACCTCATTAAATAATATCTCAATTAAATATGTAAAGGTGGATCATACCTACCAATTTCGAAAACCATGTAGATTTAATAGTTTAGTATTACAAATATTTTTTTCTAGATCATTCAGCAAATTCGCTATGAATTGCTTAGCGCTATTTTTGTAATGTTAAGATAATATAAAATCAGTTTAAAGTTATCATTACCTTTTTTTATAATTGTACACATTTTATAAATATATAGTATATTCAATTTTATAATCGAAATACCTTTTCATTATTATTTTAATCCTGTAGTTTAGAAAGAGTTTAACTGTAAAATATACTATCGATATACTGTTTTCCTTAGCTTATTTATCGGAACTATATAACAGTTTTGCAAACATTTTTCTTCTCATGAAGGTACTCTGAAAGTTATGTGAGAAGTAATGAAGTCTAGCTTACAAGTAGACGTAGATTATCATGTGTTGTAGATGTGTAGTTTTAAGCGTGCGAAGCTAATATGCTAAACATTACGTAAATAAGATGATATATCAAATTTAGAATATAGATTGTAACATTATACATTCATTTGTACACAAGTTTTGTGCTAGTTTGTGATCTATTCATACGTTGCTGTTTAAAAACTGTTTAAATAGTTGCTCGTTTGATGATCGTAAACAATATTGTTAGTAATCATGTTATATTCCTTTTTAATTAGTGACTAAGTATGATAAGTTAACTAGAGGAATCGTAATGTCTTCATAATTATTACCAACTGTGAACAATGATTACTATGAAATCTGTAAAAAAGTTTATTGCCTGCTGCATGCTATGATGATGTCCATTTCAAATATTTTCGATGCACACTATAACAAACGCTTGGTTCATGGGCCTTTGCACTTTTGGTGCTTTACGCGCGATCACTTACTAAGTCACTATCAGTCATGCAGCATGCAGAAGCTTGAGTGACATTTTTTTAATAAACTCTTCAGGATAATAATTCTACTATTGTATTAAACTTATGCAGCTTTTATAAAGTAAAATAAGAGTGAACTGGATTTCATGTGCAATTACATTTAAAGAAATAAATTGACTTTAATATGAGCAATGGAGTGTAAAGTATACGATATTTTACCGCTGAATTCGGGCACTCGAAACTTTTAGAGTCACCTTTGTGAGTAGAGAATAATGTGGGGCGGATGGTAGACTTAGATTAAGCGTGGTGGAAGGTACATGAAGGTATTCCTGACAGCAGGGAAGGAGTGGAGAGCGCCGCACCCCACAACTAGCCTGAGTCAGCCTTCGCGGTCGCCCAGCCCGCCTCATCTCACATACGGTGAGACTAACTCGCCTTACACTTTCATAAACATATCTAAAGTTATATTGTAAACACAAGGTGATTCACAGGTATAAAATCAAATATTGCTTTTTCGCTATCGATATTTAACAAATTCCTTTTTGTTACTAGCTGTACTCGGCCTTTTTAAAATTAAGTTATACGCGCGTACACATACGCAACGCTATGTCAAAATTACAAAGTTAACTCGGAGATTTAAGTTATTGAATACACAATCATTTACTTTTTTATTTATATGCTATTTATCGATAAGGACTTACACATACGTAATGTAGAGTCGATCCTAATATCACTGTTCTATTAATGAGGCACTATTTCAAACTCTTCCAATTTGAACAGTAGGTAACATATAACACGAAATTAAAACACATCTTATTGAATTGTAAAGCAAAGGGTCTGCGATAAAATTAATTGGATTATAATTATAATGAATTATTACGATATTTATCAAACCCTTTGCTGATACTTAGTTCCTCTATGATTTATTGTCTAAACTCGTATAAATGTTAAAACACAATTCAAAATAAATTCTGTGACACTATAGGTAAAAGATATTGAAAACCATTTGATGTAATTAATATTCGTAAGAAAATTGTTTGCACATCTGTTTAAAATTAATTTTGTTGTTGTAGTTTTTATGTTTGTTAGTTCTCTTTAATTATAATCGTATCAGCCTATACGTGGGGTTAGAAATAAATTCGTGCTACTATAAAAAAAAACAACCGAATGTATCAACGAATGGATCAGCGATAACGCTCTATATGACATTGAAGAACATCAGAATGATTTAGAGTTCAGTTTGGGCTCCTATAGGTGGGAGTCGTGATCGAGAAAAAGACCGAGAGTGGCGGGAATGGCGCGACCGCACGTGGGAACGCGAGGGCGCACGAAGAGGTCGCGGCCGGCAGCTACCGCCGACGCCAACCAAGCCGTCCACACTACAGGTCAAGCAACAAACACCATTTATGAGAATCAGCCACAGTCCCTCGCACGTAAGTATTTTTTATCTATACTTCTATACTAATATATAAAGCTGAAGAGTTTGTTTATTTGTTTGGTTGAACGCTATGATCTCAAGAACTACCAGTCCGATTTGAGAAAATCCTTCGGTTTTAGATAGCTCATTTATCGAGGAAGGCTTTAGGCTATACATTATCACGCTAAGACTAATAGAAGGAGAGCACCAATGAAAAATGTTTCAAAATCGGGCACTTTTTTCCTTTCGAGAGATTTCGTTAGCGTTAGTATTATATACGTTGCCATGGTAACCTGGTAAGTTTCTATCGCAAACATTTTCAAAGTTTATTTTGTTTTCCTATTCAAAAAGTTTATACTACTTTTATTTCCAAATTTTTATTTGTTCTCTATTACGTATTATTAAAATAAAGTTTGTGTATGTACAATTAAAATAACAACTTTTTGATGAATGGATATGGCTACAAATGACCAAAAAAAATTTTTTTTATACTTTGTCTATATTTTTAGATTATTATATTTTGTCTGTTTGTTTGTTTGTTCCGGGTAATGTCCAAAACGGCTGGACCTATTTTAACGGGAATTTTACTTTTTACTGCCAGATAGCCGAAATTATAGCGGTTGACATATTCTATTTTATTTGTCCGCGGCTTCGTCCGCATTGCTATTTCCAAAATGGTTGAACCGATTTTCACGGGGTATTCACTGGTAGATAGCAGACCTCATAAAAAGTCATTTAGGTTTTTTATTCGCCTTCGGCCGCAGTGGAATATCCGTAATGCTTGAACTGATTTTTACGGGACTTTCACTGGCAGATAACTCACCTTATAAGAAGTAACTTAGACTATTTTATTTTGTTACTCAAGACTTCGTCCGCAATATCCTACTATTTCCTAATTGGTTGGACCGACTTTCACGGGGCTTTTACGGGCAGATAACTAGCGGGCTCGGAAGACGTTGTCCCGGCCCGATAATGAAATAAAAACCTTGACAAACTATACCTAAACCTTCCCCATGAATCATTATTCTATCTACTGGTGAAAACGGCATGAAAATGGTAGTTTTTGACTTTCTTTTTAACCGACTTCGAAAAAGGACGAGGCTACTATGTTCGGTTGTATGTATTTTTTTATGTATGTTAATCGATATTTTCATCAATTCTGAACCGATTTTAATGATTCTTTTTTTATTTGAATTGGTGCACTATGTAGTGATTAACTGCTACCTGTGCATTCGTCCGTGTAAAATTGATCAAAAATATGTTACAACCGCGTGAGACGTGTACCTTACTGGACTCCAAGAATAAATATACATAATTGAAAGTCATATATTTGTATGTAATATGAATTATATCATATTTTTGGTCAATTTGGCGGCCATATTGTTTTATTTACCGCGTTTGCTTCTACATAACTCAGTGATTATAATAACGTATAAGAATAACTTAAGTATATCGACAATACGGACATATTATATCTATATAATAAAAGATTTAAGATATATTGTTCGATAATGTATAGCTTATAATTTTCATTACTTTCTTATATAGTGTTAGTGAGCACTGAGTTTGGTATATAGTAGGTTGAAGTTCCAGTTATGTTGCTGATGATAAATCCCATCCCATTAGATATAATATTAGTATTAATATATCTAATGTACACGTTACATGTTACAATAGATGGCGTTCGTATCATAGTTACAAATGTTTTTGAAAAAGCTTTTCTGTAATGTACACACCCACTCACAATTTTACATTTCTTTAATACATTTTTAAAAAGCGCGTGCGGAGCCGCGGGTAACAGCTAGTTATAAATAAAATTAATATTCAACTAAATAAATATTCAAACTAAATAATAACCATCTATTGCAGTTATCGTTAAGGCACACGGTAAAAGAACCCGTTGACCCTTTACACGACGAGTACGAGTACGGCAAAGAGGTTGAAAGACTGATACACCGAGACTATAGATCTAGAGAAAGGTAAGTTGATTATGCCAAGGGTAATTGGTCGGTGCAATAAAACGATATCCTGATCAGTTTTATTCGGCAGACGCGGACGAGGCTACGAGTCAGAAGTGGGCACGAAGTCTTACGAGGCGCCACTGAGTTATGAGACGGCTTTGGCCCTGGGTCGCGGTGGGGGAGCGCGAGCTCTGCCATCGTCGGCGGCGACGCCACGGTTGCCTAACGGGTACAAGCCGCGTGCGAGGCACTCGGACTCTGATGAGGACGACTGGTGCTAGCAGCGGCGAGGCAGCGGGCGCGCTCGCTCGCAGCGGGACGTGCGTCCGCGGGGCGATGACGCCGCGCAGACGCACGCGTATACCTTCTGAGGTGTTCCCGCCCCCGACCCGGGCCCCGCGGCCCCTCGGCCCCGCTCGCCGCGTGTTGCTTGTTAGGGAGTGCCGATGACGTTGCTCAGGAGTTCGGACTTTTCACCCGGACTACACTCCGCCGTCGTCCGCCCTCTGCGACCCGTATCCAAATTATATAGTATGTACGGAATTTTTGGAGAATTTAATTTATAATTCGCAAAAATATTACTCTTTTATTTTAATTACGAATAAGGTGATCGAAGTGTAAAATGACGCCAGATGAATCGTTTGCACTAGAATTTTTACGTAAAAGGAAATATTAGTTTATATTGTAAAAGTAAATAAACTTTCTATATTAAATTTGCACTACATGAAGTCTACATTATATAGCCTGCTGAAACGGGGAGAGAGGGGTCTGCAAGCGAGTCCTATACGTAAGAACAAGCTAAAAATGACAAAGAACTGTTATAGTTTTAAAAGCAAATAAAAAGGGAAATAAAAAGTCTGGTAGCTTAGGTATTTAGCGGTGGTTATTATTATGCGTTCGTTATTAATCGACCGCTATACCTGTATCCTTCAAAATGAGGCCTCACTTGACACCGTTTCTTATACAATTAGACGTTGGGAGAACACTAGTAATTATTCATGATCAGATAAAGTAATACTAGTATTGTATAAAATATTTACATAGCAAATAATTTTTACTTAGTTAATATTGTACTAAATTAAAAAAAATAATAAACATTTTTTATTGAATTTGCTGTCCTTCCCCCAAGTGCTTTATACCTACGTTATTTAAATTTAAATACGATTAAATGATATAATAATAAATTGTATGTAAACTTTGAAGATATATGTCATGTATTTCCGCGTTAAATAAATAAATGACAAAATTGTTGTTAACTTGTCCAAAAGATTTTGTGGGCCCGGGCTAGCGATAGTTTTTAATATTTTGAGTGCTTACAAACGATGTTTCATACATAAAATAAAATACATTTAAGTAGATTTCCTTATTTTATAACCTAACCTAACCTAACTCGGTTTAATTTCACGAAAGACATGACGTCAATATAAATATGTGCATATCGTACTTCTGAGACAATGAATATTCCTTTTCTATTTTTTTATTTACTATAATCTCTGTATTCTTCTTCTTCTATTCACTTTAATTACAATTTTTTAACTTATTTTTAACATATTATTAATTATTTAATGAACCTTAGGAATAAATTATTCATAAATTTTTGACAAAACTATACCCAAATTAATTGTGCATTTGTAACTCGAATTTTACTTTATGCACTCTCAAATAATACTTAATAAATGTATAAATATTCCTATACATCTGAGAACTTTCAGGAAAACGAACACCCTATTTAAATGTGTGCACTAAAAAAATTTTTTTATACTAAACTATTCTGTACCCGGGCGCAAATTCTTTATACTTTGTTCATTCTCTATCAAAACTGGTTGGAAGGTAATTACAAGTTTGAGACCATAAAAATAATAGGAAATGCCGTTTTTGGTTCTACTAAGAAACTAAATATGTTATTTATTATTACTATTTTACAGCTTGTCCCTTGATTTTTATATAAGACATGTAACGTCTTAGGATTACTTTTTAACTTTAGATGTTTGCCTAAAAAAATTATTTAGATTCATGGTCTAGTAATGAGATCATTTGACTTTTATTTAAATACTTCCATACCTTATCTTTATTAATATTCATTCGAGTTTTTTTACTAATCTGGAGAATAATAATGCGAAATCTGAAAAAAAAATCTTGACCATACGTCTCCGTTTAATTTCCTAGTAGCTTATTGTTAGTAAGATAATGCATCGAGGTATTTTTTATTGATTTGTTTTTCGATACAGAACATTTGTCACTGGTCTACTTTTTTAGTGGAACTAAACTACTACGTTCAGCTTTACTACTAAGTTTTCTAAGAACTAAGTTTATCGAAGTTAGTTCTTATCAAAACAATACATTAGTACTGTGAACGTGTGTTGTGCATATATTCATCAATTTATTTCTCAACAATAAATAACAAATAACTAAACCAGTTCTGCTAGTGATTGTACTTATAGAATAATCTAATAATCGTCCTTATCCCATATGATATAAACGGCATTTATCATATTAAACATTTAATAGTTACTTAAATTCTCTGATGCGACTGTTCTGCTACATACTCTAACACAGAAAACAATTGAAGGTAAATATATATTATAAAGTAAAAGACACAGAAATCACTAATATTTTAATACTAAATTCAAAAAACATATTTTACTAATTTGTAATTTTCACCGATTTTAAAATAAAACATATCCTTAACCCATATAACTTTGCCAACTGTTTAATTAGTAATTTCTTTGCCGTGTTCACAGAAATAGTGTAGCAATGAACAGAATAGTCGTTGCGAGAGATGAAATCGTTCAACACCATCAAACCCATTTGTTGCAAAGCATTATGTAGGGTTACGTACGTCACTATAGTGCGAAAAAATTGTAAATACATGATTTTCTGTGATAACATGAGGAATAATGAGAATATTATTATTAGAACTGTGTGATTGCATAGGGAAGTTGTTCATTTCTGGAAGTGACTACACGTTTTTGGGGAAAAAAAATATTTCTTCGACTCCCAAACTATACTGTTATTTCTTATTAAAATCATAAATATATCGATTATAAAAATTTCACAGATCTTTCAAATGGCTGTTTACTTTTACACAATTTGACTGTATAATCAATCATAAATAATTAGCTAATTTTTTTTCTCAGATACGTGTAAAATCTTGAGCTGTAGATATTAATCGTCGAATCGGATATTCACCCCTCAAGCATTGATCGTTGTTGTTTGTTACGATGGGCAGGAACGGGTTATTGTATTATAGTATTTGGCTCTTGATTTGGTATGTCGTGGAGTAGACCGAAATAGTCGGCTAAGCTCGGCTTCGTATAGCGTTATCTTTCTCTAACGCAATCTTTGCACTGTGAGTTGGAGAAAGCGCCTTACAAAACCGAAACGAGCCGACCTTAGCCGGACGTCTCACTCACTCGGGCCGAATCAAACGCCGGCTACTGTATAGCTTTTATATTTTATTTGTTATTTATAGTAATTAGTACAAATTGTCTATGCTGAGATGCTCTGTTTGTGTGCGGTACTGTCCAATATTTGTTATTTGTACTTTGTTAATATGCCTCGTTTAATAACTTTGTTTAATACACCTGTGTATGTGAATTGATCGTTTTAAATAATTGATATTATTAATGTTACAATTTACAATAATAATATAGTAAAATAATAATTTGTTTTTGAAAGTGTTCCCGATGGCAAGCGTGTCCCACATATATAAACTTGTTGCCCTTGATCTCAAAGTGTTTGATTCCCTCTATGTAGTTTTATTATTTATTGACTCATGAAATAAATATTTAAATATTGTTACTGTATAGTCGTATGATAATTTCCGTTTAATAATATCATTTAAATTTCGGATTGTAAGGACGATACGTGGCCGATGGACTTTCGATTGCCGAGAGGAATAGTTAGTGTAAACGAGTGCGTCCCGCTTTCGCGTGACCTACCTCGTATTAATTACGAAGTTACGCTGACATACGTTTAAGATGTGTAAATATTGTAAAATATAATGCGGCCGTTGTGTAGAGGTCGCCTGTGAAAATATCTAGTCATTATAACTAGTTTATAGCTAGATAATCTCGTCCCCAACTGTCCTCGAATTTGAGTTGGGTGTTTCACTGCCTTAAATTAATAAATGAGAATGTTTGAAATAATAGTTACATTTAAATACTACAAATATAAGTAATGTTTCAATTATTGTACATTTTTTATTATTGTAATATATAGTCACGTCAATGTTATCCATTTATCAAGGGTTTTTCATTTATTACTGTAACAAAAATCTACACCACCGGTTGCGAATCATTTTAAATCAACAAAGGAAATGTTATATTTTTTAGTACAACCTCTGCAGTGTTATTACAAAAAAGTTAAATACTTGGTTTAAAAAGGTTTTGAATTAAATGCACCGCGCTCGCTCGAGGCAAGTTCGCGTTATCCTTTTTCGCAAGTCTAACCTAATGTTACCAAAGCGAGACAAAAGAGCAAGATGGCGAACATTCAGCAACTGCGGTGCATTTAATTCTAAACCTTTTTAAAACAAGTATTCAATACGTATTTAACTATTTTGTAATAACACCGCAGCGGTGAGCAGCAACTGATGTTTAAATTAGAGGTTAACCTAAAAACTACAAAATAATTGCATACATTTTGCCGTGTAAAAGTTAGTATTACTTATTTATAACAAATCTTAATAATTTATTTGTTCTTCTAAACACTCTAAACAAAAGATAATTCAGTTAACTTTGTTCCCTTCTTTTGTACGAGACCATTTCTTGCTAAGTTTGTCATCAGAAAAAAAAAATTAGGTAAAACAATTATTATAATTCAAATACGTGCCAGGATAAAAGTAATTTGCTTGACACATCTGTTATACGTTCATCAAAATTAATAGGTACAGACTATTTGACTAGATAATCTTTCTATCCTTTTTAATGTTTATTTAAACTAATAAACACTCCATTATGTAAGATTTATATAGGATATATTAGAATTTTTATTATTACTGTATAGAGTGTTCTATATTTTTATGCTAATAAATTTAAAACCCTATTATCACTGTTATAGAGATGGATTTCAGAGTCCATATTATTTCGGTTACAGACGAATGTTAGATGTTTATTAAATTCTTAAGATATTTAACAACAACAGCAGCGATATTTCTAAAATGACTTTTAAAATTGTTATCGGATAATAGTATTTAAGAATCACTCTCCTAGCTCACTTCTTTATTTAGGACGTTGCAGACGAGCGCCTTTGCCTGTCAATATTTTTCTTTGCTTTACATTTTAATTTACTTATAATCTTATATAATAAAAAGTATCTTTGCTTTGAATCAACAAAGTTAATATATATGGAAACGTTGTTATGCTATACTAAGCACTTTCTTCAATCTATTCCCTTGTTATTCAATATTGAGAATTGATTATGGGACCTCCGAAATTCTAATGGCTTAGGATACCGAACTAACTACATATGTTATATAGGATCGTGCGATAAGGCTGTGCAACAAAAAGCAATCTTTAACCATGACTAGTAAATTATAGGGGCTTAGTTGGAAAAGTATATACGCTCGTGTGCTCGTTGAACTGTAATATTTTGACCTGTAATCAAATTTATAACCACTGAAGTAAAGTCTCGAGTCCAGATTGTCATGCCTGCCTTGTACCTGTGTAAACGCTTCACGATGATCGTATTTTATAAAATTATTATTATTATATTTGGCATAGAAAGTTCATTGGCCTCGGGAGAGCTCTATAGCATGTTTTCGGTATGTTTAAATAACTTTACAGGACAGTGCAATCCTAATGATATTGTATTAATAAAGAACCAAATTAAAAAAAAATAGTTTTTAAGTAATTTATTATCCTAAAACTATACGCATGTTTTCACTATACTGGTATAAAAAATGGTTATGTACAATACGGAAGAGCTACTGTTTTATATATGAATTCTTGCTCGCCTGTAAAATTTTGCAGAATGAATCATATTATAAAATTGTACAATATGAATAAATGCAAAAAAAAAAGACATTTCCTCGATACGATGAGTTCATTTTCATGATACCAATTTTTTATTACCTTATTCAACGTCCACTCTGTAACCTTAAAATAAGGATAAGATTTAAATAAATTAATTTTCAATCTATTAGAATATTAAAAAATGTCTTCGTATATGAAATCTAATATTATATATGTTTGGGTAATTCAAAGAATATACTTAGGAAAACGTCATCTATTGTTTTAGGTAGGATTTCTCATGCCCGGTTTCTGAGATACTCGGTTAAACTACCAATAGTTATTGACTTAACAAAGTTATCCATAAGATAAACTGTCAATTGGTGCGTTGAGTTTTACTGACATTTATCGTATGATTGTGTGTTCAAACGCAATTTGACAAGTTATCGAACCGACAACGCTATTGAACAGATAACTTACAATTAAAATACTTCGGAAACCGGGCATGAGAGTTTAAAATGGACAATACGTCGTGTGCTGGCGTCGTGATTATGTCCATACCTTCCTTGGGGAAGAGGCCTATGGCCCTACAGTTGTTCTCTTACAGGCTGATGATGATGGTGACGTCACCTTTACGATTTAACCATAAGTCGGATCGAGTGTTAATGGTAGTACAAAAATAGGATGTGTCGTAAAAACACACGATAGAAATGTGAATAGAAGTAAAAAAATACAACAAAAAGCCAACATCACGCGGTGTTCCCAGGCGGTTACCCATCCAAGCACAAACCACGACCGACGCTGCTTAACTTCGGTGTTCAGACGAGAACCGATATTTGGAACACTCTACCCGACACGGTGTTTATCCACACATCCATTTATCCAGCCCTCCCACAGCAGATAAAGTTTGCAGGTATAAGCGGTTTCATAATACTATGAGATAAAGTAATACAATACTGAATATAGTTACGAATTACCCGTTGGTGTGAATAGTTCCAGAACGCTTGCCCCGACATATATAACTTATAGGTGATCCCCACCCCCTTTATCCGACATTAAAAAAAGTTAAATCGAATCAGAAATATAAGTAGCCTAGAACAATGTAAGAAAAATTCCGAATAATCTTAGTCTTATACCGATATGTTATAGATTAGAATTTGTACACTTTTATTGAGAACGTTCCACGGAAGAAAGAGAAGATTCTATGGATAAGATAGAGAAGATGTATTCTTTGTTCCGAGATATACTTCAACGGTAATAAACTTCCAAAAAAATTGTTGATACATGTCCCCTTTTAAGCCAGGCTATTGTCATTGATAGAGCAACTCAAAAAGTACATAAACGGGGGCACTAAAAATTCATAGCTATTGACAGGATTCTAAAGTAAAATTATCAAAACAATAATCGACTATTATGAGACAATCATATTTTAGTTTGCTTCCTACACATCATAAACAGTTTTATTCAATTTACTCCTAAATAATACATCGAGCCTAAAAATACGACCGAATCATATCGGTTGCTCTTTAAAATAGATTAATCGAATGACGACGTTTAAAGTTTTGTTAACCTCATAAAAAAATAAGTTTAAAAATTACTAATAATTTATTCAAAGCCAACTATTTTACAGAAATATTTATAGTACTGTATTTTTTTTACAGAAATTAACTTCGTCGCTTCTCACAAAATTTATATGTTCATATTATATTGGTCGAATTTATCAATCTAGTTAGTTATCGGAAGAATCGGTCACATCAGTGTTCAAGGAACTGACGTCAGCGTCGACGTCACTGGTCGCCGAGAACAATCCGAGCCTCGGGTCATCACGACTGGACTGCGTAGATCTTAGAATTGGTTCTGAAACTGTTTAAAATTCGTCGAGTCGTTTGACTGTGGAATATCAATTGCATCAAATTCACCAATGAATTTTTTTCGAAGTCGCGTACCTTTACTAACTCAAATTGGTAAAACTATCAGCAAACGGCGAAGGAAAACATCGTGAGGAAAACCGAATTTGAGAAATGTTTTTATAGTACCGCCGTATGTGGGAAACTATGGAACTATGGATTTCTCAAAATTTGAAATCGCTAATACGTCCCGTCTTTCATGTTGATTGTGCCCATACTTTCCTGCGAGAAAAGGCATATGGTCCAGCACTGGGTTGCTTTACTTCTTCCGAGTGAGGTTTAAAATTGTATACAAATATACACTCATCAAAAAAGTCTAAGCAACATGAACTAATTTAAATTTTAGGATGGTTCTTCACATTATAACGTTGTATTTTATTTTAAAAATAATATCTTTCGGGTTCTATGATGTAAAAATAACAGCTGTTGTCTTTATAAGTTCTTTTAATAACAGAAATGAACAATATTAGAATATACTGTAGAAACTAAGATACATAAGAAACTAAACTTTTTTCTTACAAAATGAAATTTATAAAGAAAATGTATTTATTGTGAAAGAATAGAACAATTTAATACAAAGTATGGGCTCCTCTGCTATTCAGAACTTGTCGGCAACGATTATTCATTGAATTAATGAGACTGTTTATGTCATCTTGCGGTATTCGCTCCCAATGGAATTGTAGCAAATCCTTCAGCTGTTGGGTTGTTGTCGCTCCGTCCAAGTCCTTCAAAACACTCTCTGAGCATGTCCCATGCGTGCT
Organism: Antheraea yamamai; assembly: GCA_036509395.1. Classification (NCBI taxonomy): domain Eukaryota; kingdom Metazoa; phylum Arthropoda; class Insecta; order Lepidoptera; family Saturniidae; genus Antheraea; species Antheraea yamamai. Next base: position 4,736,447 of record AP028438.1, on the reverse strand, counting down.
CGATGGGGTTGAGATCTGGCAATTGTGCAGGCCAGGGCAATACCCGGATGTTCTCCGTTGCAAAGTATTCACTGGTTCGCCGAGCTGTACGTGAACGCGCATTGTCATGCATTAACCTAAAATCGGAGCCAAAGCTTTGTGCAAATGGGTAGACATAAGGTCTGAGAATATCCTCAATGTAATTTTCAGCATTCATGTTTCCATTTACAAAAACGAGCTCAGTTCGCCTTTTCTTCATAATACCCGCCCATAACATAACTGTTGAGCCGCTGTATGGATGAACTTCCTGAACGCACCTGAGCCTTTCAGTATTTCCGGGCCGACGATACACTCGCACCCTTCTTGTATCAGGCTTAAACCCGAATCGCGACTCATCGGAAAACATAATTTTATCCCATTGTTCCTGGGTCCATGTTATGCGTTCTCTACACCATTCATATCGACGAGCGCGATTCCCGTGACGTATCGGTGGGCACCTGATTGGGCGTCGAGCTCGTAGGCCGTACTCATGCAGTCGATTTCGCACAGTTTGAGAACTTACATCAACACCACTTGAAATTTGTAGCCTCAAACTTATCTCTCGAGCGGTTAACATCGGCTGGCGTCTTGCAGTCAGTTGTATGTACCGGTCTTGCCGAGTGGTTGTACTCCTTTTACGGCCTGGATGCTGTTCAGCGGGTTCTCCTGTATTATTGTAGCGCTGCCAAAGACGACAAATAACACTTCTATAAATGCCAAAATGTCGAGATACCTGAGATTGATTACTTCCCGCTTGCAACATCCCTACAGCTGTTTGCATTTCATCTGCCATCAAATGACATCGCTTCATGACGTAAAGAATATCTAACAATTCAATTTTGTCGCTAACTTTATTTAAATGGTTGGTAAAATTATAAAATCAAGACTAAACGTAGTAATTAAAACGCACTTAAATTCAAACAAATTCGCAGTCATTTGAATTTTATGAAAAAACAAAACATAATCAAATTTTTTTTTTACAACCAGCCAGTATGTCATCAATAACAAAAAAAAGTTTACTTACCTACGCACTTTGTTTGAGTAAATACTTAGAAATTAATTAATATAAATGGTAAAATTTGTAATATCACGCATGTTGCTTAGACTTTTTTGATGTGTGTAGCTTTACTCTTAACGGGTATCCAGTTACTCATATCTAGTTAGGAACGGTCTGTGAGTTCAAGATAAAAACAGATCAGTCTATGGCGATTTACTTCGGCAGTTGCAAACATAAGGTCCTGTGTTTAGCAAGTATTCATTATTATTACATAGTATAAAATAAAGTCCCCTACCGCGTCTGTCTGCCTGTCTGTTCGCGATAAACTCAAAACTACTGAACGGATTTTCATGCGTTTTTCACCAGTGGATAAAGTGATTCATGAGGAACGTTTTGGTATATAATTTGTCAAGGATTTATTTTTAATCAGGGCGGGACAACGTCTGCCGTGCCCGCTAGTTTATAATAATTGTAATATCTTAGTACTACACAGCATTACTAATTAGCATCAATTGTGGGTAGTATCGAATCGTATAAGGTTATTAGAAAAATATTTTTGAATTTTATGGCATTTTATTGAAGAAAGTTATAGATTATATAACAACGCTATCGCTGTTAGGAGCGGAGTAATTACTAAACAAAATGTATATCTATAAGTACGCAAATAATGGTAAGGGTAAGTCGCGTAGCGTTGCACGTAATCAGCTCCGTACACACGCGTTAACTTATTAATCTAAATTCGATAAATGAAACACCAGTGCAACCGCATAATACAGCTAGTATAGAAATAAGTATAATACTCATTTTTGTCGTTTACCTTCAGATAGGCCAATTCCATTGTCCGGTGCCTGATTGCCTTCGTTGGATAATATGGGAACCGCTAACGTACTATGATTCCCATTGCTCGACTCAAACTGCTCCAAGAAAGTTGACGGGTCGATTATAATGGCCTAGTAATAAATAATAATCTCTGAAACTACGTATCGTCCCGTGTTAATTCATATATGTAATAGAAATACGTAAATGGTACTATAATATTATTCAATAGTTTTCGTTATGTAAAGATATATCGTGACTAAAAATTTAGAATTATTATTTTTATTATTTATAGGCTACATTTTCATCTTTTGAAAGTGAAGACAAGATAAATGTATAGACTGTCTACATATTCTCATCAAGTACAAGATTATTCTAGCGACTTTGTTTATAACATTTTTCAGGATATTCATAAATCACGTATTCCAATCTATCTTTATGCCAAATTCCATTTCTATCGGTTCAGAGGCAGTTACTTATTAGTATGATGCGATTAATTCAAGGCACAGAAGAAGATATATCACGATAGAACAAGTTTTTAAAAGTAAAACTATATTTTTTACACAAATGTCCAATGTTCATTTGATACAATTAAAACCGAATCATTTATTGTCCAAGTTACTTATTGTTATCCTTACCTACTAATATTAAAAATGTAAGTTTGTTTGTTACGATTCCACCAATTATCATGTAATTTTTTATTGGGTAAAGGTTTAGCCAGGAGAGAAGCCGTTAGGAAAACCTTGTATAGAAATCTATGGTCTACAATAAATTTATTGTTTATTATCATATACTAACAGGCTCGGCAGACGTTATCCCGTCTTGATAATAAAAAAACCTTGACAAATTATATAACTAAACCTTCCTCGTGAATCACCTTCTCTACCGATGAAAACCCCATGAAAATCCGTTCATTAGTTCTTGAGTTTATCGCGAACAGACAGACAGACATACGTGGCTGAGAACTTTGTTTTATAATATGTAGTGGGATTTAAGGGATGATAAGGTATTTAATCTTAAAAGCTTCAGTCGTAAACTAGTTTTAAAAACCAAGTAGTTAGAGTATATTTTCTCACTTCACTCTGTTGTCCCGAGGACGTCTCACTAGAGCTAAGCGAGGTCCCTCTCCCAGAGCTATCTTGGGAGTGGTCGCTATGAATTCCTCGTCCATCACCAGCACCCGATCCTACTCCCGGGTCCACTGTATTACCGTTAGTATCAAACGGAGGTTCTTCGATCGGCATCGGACCTTCCAATGGAATGGAAACTACCGCATTTAAAGAATCCGACTCTTCAGTCACCTGTTAAAATCCTTCTACCAATTATTTCATACATAAGGCGTCAATATATTTTTGGTCTCTATACGACAAATAATGTTTTAGGTAAATTTTAATATCTCAGGAAACACGTGACCCTAAATTGACATTACACTCCCATGAGTCACATTTATATAAATGTGAGACATGATCTATATGCATTATCAAATTTTAGAATATTTTAAAGTAGCTTATAGCCGTGACTACGTCGGCGTAGCGTATATTATCTTAATAGTACATATAGACGACACTACGTTCATACAACAGTATAGACAGAGGAAAAACCATGCGCACCATACCGCTTGCCCCACTTCACAAATCACTGAACGCGTATAAAAATCGTAGTTTATTAATACTCTTAATTTATCGATAACTTTTTTTTAGATATGGATCAAATGCCTAAGTTAAACTAAAAAATATGATCGAAATCAATTCAGTAGTTTTTGCGTGATGCGTCCACAAAATTTGCCCTCTATCATTTTACTTATAGACAAGGAGATTTTCAATATCACACGGAAAATTAAAATAATTTAAATTTTAAAATCACACTCGTCATACTATTCACTTACATTTTAAGAATGAAAATACAATTGGCTTTGCAAAAATGTTAAGTTCAATTTACTTCTTCCGATCTTCTTCTTCTTAATCTGGTTTCGGTGCAGGCCGCCCTAACTGTTTTGCCAATTCTAGTTTAAATAATACAAAGAAAAATCGTAGATGTATTACTCACAGAATTTTGTTGATTGATGATATTAAACAACCAATTGGGTACGACGGCATCTTCGTCTATGACACATGACTCATAACTATCTGATGATCGACCAGAAACGAAAACTTCTTCGGAAGTCTGAACATTTTTTAATCATATGTAATTAATATAAACATACATCGCATATTAAGTAAATAATGATTTAACACTCACCGCTTGTCTAGCAATGTCGAACACTAGACTACCTGTTTCAGAATCTACAAGATTTATATGATCTAGTTTGTCACCGATAACTGGTTCACCGTCTACAGAGAAACCACTAAAAGCTTGAACTGCTAGACTGCCTCCAGGGATCTATGTAAATAAAATATTACCAAATAGATGAAAATAATATACAGAATATTACAATATTTGGAAACAAATCATACTTGTCTTAATGGTTCGTCTTTTCTCTCAAATAATTCACGTACGGAATTGCTCTTTGGTGTGAGGACATTGAAGTCGCAACCATCAAAGTAAGACTCGGATAATTTTGATTCAGAAATAATAGATTTAAAAGACAATAAATCCAAATCGGTCACATTAATATTAGTGTCTGTTAAACTAAATAGTGATGTATCCTCTAATGTAGTATTCAATGAATCGTACAAATCTTTCTCAACCGCTATATCCACTGTAGAATTCAATACGTTTTTGAAATTAGCGCTTATTGAATTCTGAGGATGGACTACATTTACGTCTTTCTCAGATTCAACATTTAAATGATTATGACATGAAATTATGTTGCTAAGAGTCTCTTCAAGTAACTGTCTCATTGCGATTCGATTATCATTACGATTCTCCGCTTCGTTACTATTAATTCCCACACAATAACCCACATTATTTTCGACAGTATTCTTACTTAGTATCACTTCTTGACTTGGTGAGACTACTTCCTTTTTTGTCAATAAATCAAATTTTTCATTACTAGAACTGTTTTCCCAAATTATATCTTCATTATGGTGTATGTCACTCTCAGATTCTAGAAATCTCTTGTCTGAACCCGACGGACTATCTGATGTATGCTTCACATCAACATTAATGTCTAACGCAGATTTAAAGTCACTATACTGTGTTTTATATTTGGATAGACTGGGTAATGTCGATTGTAAAGATTTATTATCACTATTAAGTTGTGCAATGAACACACTTTTTTGGTTACTTTTGAAGACATTTTTTTCTAATTTGTTACCTTGTTTATTATTTATATTACATTTTTCTGTAAGGTTTTCTTTATTATCAAAATCTTTTATGCCTGAATTCTTTGTACTTTTACAATTATTTGTTCGTTTAGTAAATTTCTTTAGCCTGGATGAAGTGGGAGGTTCAGAGCTACTGTCATCTATATAACTTTTCTGAGGCGATTCTGTACTTCTTTTAACAGAAGCACTTTTAGGTGCTTTAGAAATAAAACGAATAGTGGCTACACTATTAGGTGAAGAACACGAACTATTTTGAGATTGCGGGCTGTGTGCTCTATTATTTGCATTATTCGTGTTCGATATTTTCTCTTCAGTTCTTGGAGATTCTCCATTTGAAACACTGTTTTTACTATTTATTTCGTTTCTAAAAACGAAATAGTTCATACGTCCACTTGTTCTTGGGTGAAATTTGAGTACATCCGATTTCATTTCTTTTGCTTTAGATTTTAATGGTATACCATCTGTCATTTTCTTTTTGTTTAATTTCCTTCTTGTCCCAACCGTATCAAGATTGTCATTCACATTTTTTTTAATAGTCGTAGACAGTATTACATGTTTTTGTCGCAAATATGTAGGTATGTAATTTTTCAATAAAAGTCTTTGTTGATTTACATTAGTATCTTTTTTAATATCAACGGAAGAGAATATTATAGGCTTCCGGTGTACATAATTTGATTTAGATGTAAGTGTTCTGAAAATGTTTTATTATGTTATTTTCAGTTACTATTTCTGAGGTGTAAGTTAACATAGTGCTGATGGATATACATACCCTAATAAATGTTTGGAAGCGATCTAAAAGAAAATTAATTAATTATTAAATATAATAATTATTCGTGCTACGTTGTAGTGTTTATTAATTCTTACCTTTTCTATATTTGTAATTGTGGCTAACTTTGTAGATTTATTTATTTCGACTACTTTTTCATTCTTTCCTGCTTTAGAAATTTGTCTTGGCTTATACAACAACACATTATTTCGTAATTGAATATGTTTATGAATTTCATATTTTATTTCTCTGTTGTTAGGAGCTATAGGTTTCTTATTTTTTATTACATCATTTCTTTTCAAAAGTGGATGCATAGCTCTGTTAAGTACAGAATTTAATGATTTCTTTTTAATAATAGCTTTCGGTCTATATCTTTGCCAATCTCCCTGATATACAACATCTTCTGAAATTATCTTGTCCTTGTAACTATGAATATGTACTGCTCCACAACACAACATTGGTTTAACATATTTTGTGGAAGATAATTTATTTGAAATTGGTACCTCTTTGCTCAAAGAGTTTATCGGTACTTTGTTCCGATCATTTCCATCTGCATAGAGTAGTGGATTTTTACATAAACTACCAATACTACTGCAAAACTCGGAACCAGAGTCGTCTATTTTCAAATTATTGGGTACTAATTTCAATAATTTTGTTTCCTTCGGAGCTAAACATTGTAAAACTGGTAACATAGTTTCGGCATCATTAACTACTTCAGTTATTGTCCCACTTTCATGAACAATATGATCTGAATCTTGAATTCGAATGCCAACAGATTTATTATTCGGGGTAATTAATTTGTAAACATATGGATTGTCTGTAGAAGTACCGAATTCGTTACTTTTAACTCTCACATCAGTATATAAATCATCAATTTTAATCCCAGTGTCGATCAACTTAGGCAATTTCGTGTAAGACGTTGTAGCGGATAACATTGAATAGGTTTGGGCTGTATTGTCCGATCCGCATTGCACGTCCATGCTTATATGACGTATGCCTTTAGATGTACTGGGCTCATTGATATCTAAATCAAAAGATATGAAAAAAATCAAATTAATGATTCTAATTCAAAATAAAATTTTAAATAGATATACAAATTTAAGGGATCTATTTTCATTGTAGATCTTTAGTTCCGGTCCTAATAAATTAAATTTTACTAAATTAATAGTTAATTTAAAATTGACACCAAATAAAATAAAAAATAGTACGTATGCAATAATAAAATAACCCTATATCATGAAACATAAAAGAATGATGTAAACAAGCTTGTTTAGTCAGTATATCCTTAACATCATTTAAAAAATATGCTTTCTTTACGTGGTCTGAGCTTTGAACTATTCATTTCATAGTTGGTAACAATACTTATCTATACATACTAGTGGGCGCCCAGTGGTCGACATTCGACCATAGTTCATTGAATTTTTAAAGTCTGAACTTTATTAGGGTTCTTTTATCAAAGGGTATTATAACCTCTATAATCAAAGGCTTTCATCATGCCTACTCAGTTATTTGCCACTTTTTTCAATTATATAAACATTAAAAAAATCGATGTCTAAATGAAAATTGAAATTAATTATAAATTTGAAACAAAAAACAGGCGGTTACATAAGGTGGTAAGGCTCTTAAATACAAAGTAAACACAACTTTACGAAAATAAAAAAAAATTATCGGACCCCCTCATGACACAATTTTCAATTAATTTTACACGACACCGTGGGCGCGTGGTATTTCTGGGTGATATTGAATTAAATATAGTCTATACATTATGAGGAATAGTGATATGCCCAGTATCATTATTTGGAAAAGTAATGGATACACAATAGAATCAAATTATGAATCCCAAACAAAGATGTTTATAATACTACCATTAACTTTTGAAAATGAATTCATTTTTGTTCATAATTCATCATCAACTGTACTAAATACAATTGCCACATGCAAGTTGAACTGCATCATTGTAACCGCGAAGATATAAGTCATGGATTACTTTCATGACCAATCAAATTTTCTTATTTTGATTTTACAAAGTATTTTTCGCTCATTTTTTATTGAATCATCATTTGAGTACACCATAAAGAAATACTAAACATTAAAATATTGACATTGACTTTGGAAATATTGCTTTACTCTTATGGCAACATGAAGCAAAGTGACATGAAGTGAAAGCAGTCTGTCATAGGCGGATCAGCCGTAACGTCGGCGGGGGTCGGGGTATCATGGGCGAGGCTGACGGGTCCTTTGACCGAGCCTTGGCCGGGAGCCTGAGCGGGGCGGAGTCCGAGGCCTTAAAGTGCTAAAGGGTGCGGCCAAGACCCTGCGGGAGGTGGTGGAGGCGCTTGCGGACCGCACGGAGTCGACGGAGGTCAGGAAGCTCCAGCGGGACACCAAGAACCTCCGTCGCCAGGTTGAAGACCTCAAGGCGGAGGTTTTGGCCTGGAAGCAGGAGGCCACCGCCAAAAGGCAGATGCCCCCGCCTCCTGCTCCCGCAATGTCGGCGGAGACTCCCCAGTGGGAGGAAGTGCTCGCCGGGGCCGTCTCGCGCCTGGAGCGATCTCTCCAGACGTCGTTCAGTAATATGCTGAACGCACATCTGGAGAGCCTGGCAAGCCGCCTCCCACCGAAGGTGCCCGTTCGCCCCCCGCTGGCGGGGGACAAGAAGAAGGGTGGAGCAGGGGCTCCACCTGCGAGGCCGGCACCGGTACCCAAAGCCCCGATCGCCCCGCTGGGTATAGACTGGGCCGGATTACCGGTCCCGGCGGTGACATCGTCGGAGGTGGAATGGTCAAAGGTGCTGGGCCGGAAAAAGAGGGCGACTCCTGCTTCAGTGCCTAAGGCCGCAACCGCCGTCGCGGCGCCCCCTAAGGTGCCGCCAAAGCCGCCCGGGCCGAAGCTGCCGTCCGTCCCCCAATCGGCTGCGGTCATCCTGACTCTGCAGGATACCGCAGCCGACAGAGGTGTCGGCTACAGGGAAGTGTTAACAAAGGCGCGGGAAGCCGTGGCTCTGCCGGACATGGGAGTTGGGGAGGTCCGGGTCCGGCAGACGGCCACGGGAGCACGTAAAATCGAGCTCCCGGGTCAGACGAAAGAAAAGGCCGCCGAACTGGCCCGGGAGCTGAAGGTTGCACTGGCTGGAGTCGCCACGGTCGTCATTCCGACCAAAAAGGCGGACATCCGGATTGTCGGGCTGGACGATTCGGTGTCCGCCGACGAGATCAAGACGGTCGTGGCGGCGAAGGCCGGTTGCCGGGCGGCCGACCTAAAAGTCGGAGAGATAAAGAGAAATTGGGGGGGCCTCGGTGCGGTCCACATCACGCTCCCGGCGGCGGCGGCCAGGGAACTTGTTGAGGCCGGCAAGCTCCTGATAGGGTGGAGCGTCGTCCGCGTCCACCTGCTGGACGAGAAGCCCATGCGTTGCTTTACATGCATGGGCTTGGGGCACACCCGCCCCATGTGCCCCTCCTCGTCCAACAGGGGGGACGGATGTTACCGCTGCGGTACGGCGGGCCACAAAACGGCCCAATGCAAGGCGGAGGTGGCCCGCTGCGCCGTATGCGCGGACGCGCGGAGGCCCTCGGGGCATGTGATGGGGAGCCGAAGTTGCAGGCCCCCCACCACCAAGGGTAGGGACCTCCCCGTAGCGGGATCAGGTCCGAGGGTGGTGGCCGCTAGGCAGGAGGAAATTGCAATGGACCAATAATGGATTGGTCCATATGCAATTTCCTCCAGGCGAACCTCAACCACTCCGCCGCTGCACAGGATCTCCTCGTGCAGTCAGTGGCGGAGTGGGGTATCGGGCTCACGGTCACCACGGAGACCTACTTCGTTCCCTCCCAGCCGCAGTGGGCTGGGGACCGGAACGGCTCCGTGGCGATCGTGGCGGGTCGAGGTTCGTCCCTGGCGGTAAGAGAAAGAGGGACCGGGTTCGTGACGGCCGTCTGGGGGGAGTACGCCATTGTGGGGGCGTACTTCTCCCCTAACAAGCCCCTGTGGGAGTTCGAGGCGTACCTCGGCTCCCTGCAGAGAGCTGTCAGACGGCTGTCGCCGCTCCCCGTGGTCCTCATGGGGGATTTAAATGCTAAATCGAGGACCTGGGGAGCGGTAGTCACGGACCTGAGGGGCATGGCCGTTGAGGAGTGAGCAGCCGAGTTGGGGCTGTCCCTCCTCAACCAGGGGAGCGTCCCCACGTGCGTGCGATGGAACGGGGCGTCGGTGGTGGACGTCTCGTTCGCCACCCCGTCCGTCGCACGCCGTGTCCGGGGGTGGAGGGTGCTGGAGAAGGTGGAGACCTTATCGGACCACCGATACATCAGGTTCGAGGTCTCCACCTCCCAAGCCGGAAGTGGCACCCGCCCCCGGAGGGGCGCGAAGTTCCCCTGTTGGGCGATGAGCCGCCTCAACCGTGAATTAGCGGAAGAGGCGGCCATCGTCCAGGCCTGGGCCATGCCCCCCCCCCCCCCACAGGGGCTGATGTCGACGCGTCCGCAGCCCGCCTCCGTGCAGCGCTCACGGAGGTTTGCGACGCGTCGATGCCGCGGAGCGTACACCGCCCAGACAAACGGGCGGTGTACTGGTGGTCGCCGGAGATCGCCGCTCTCCGAGCGGCCTGCTCCGCGGCCCGGCGGTTGTTCGGGCGCAGCCGCCGGCGCCGGCATAGGGACCCGGTGGCGGAGGCCCGGCTGTATGGCAGCTATAGGGAGTGCAGGAAGACCTTGCAGGCTGCCATCAGCCGGGCGAAACAAGCAGCATGGGAGGAGCTGCTCCAGACTCTGGAGGGGGATCCTTGGGGGCGCCCGTATAGGATTGTACGAATGAAGTTGCAATCCTGGGCGCCCCCGGCGACGGAGACCCTCCGGCCGGAGGTGGTAGCGAGGGTCGTGGGAGAACTGTTCCCCGACCCTCCGATGCTACCGGCTCCTCCCATGCCTCCGCCTCGGGAGGCAGTCGAGGAGGTTCTCGACGGTCCTCCCCCTCCGATAACGGAGGAGGAGATGGGGAGGGCAGTCGAGCGCCTCCTCAGCCCGCGTAGAGCGCCCGGCCCTGATGGGGTCCCGGGCCGGGTGCTCGGCCTTGCGTTGGGCCAATTAGGGGGGTGGCTTCGGGAGCTGTTCGACCGGTGTCTTGCGGTCGGGCAGTTCCCGAAGCCCTGGAAGCTTGGGCGGCTCTGCCTGATGGCAAAGGCAGGCCGCCCTCCGGACTGCGCGTCCGCGTATCGGCCCCTCGTCCTGCTGGACGACGCCGGGAAGGTGCTGGAGAGGATTATCTCCTCCCGGGTCGTCCAGCACCTAGAGGGCGTGGGGCCGAATCTGGCGGACGCGCAATATGGCTTCCGGACAGGGCGTTCCACAGTGGACGCCCTGTGCCTCCTGAAGTCGCTGTCGACAGAGGCGACCTCCCAGGGGGACAGGGTTTTGGCGGTGTCACTCGACATCGCCAACGCCTTCAACACCCTGCCGCATGGTGTCATACGGGAGGCACTCCGATATTTCGGAGTGCCCCCGTACCTGCGGCGGGTGTTGGAGGCGTACCTCGAGGGTAGGGAGGTCGCCTACTTCGACGGCGACGGCCGTATGGTCAAGCGGGCCACAAGGCGGGGGGTTCCACAGGGGTCGGCCTTGGGGCCGCTCCTGTGGAACATGGGCTACGACTGGGTGCTCCGCGGCGTGCTCCCATATGGGGCACGCTTCATATGCTACGCGGATGACACCCTAGTCGTAGCCCGGGGGGGGGAGTGGAGGGAGGTGGAGCGCCTGGCCACGATGGCCACAACCCTCGTGGTCAGGCGCATCAGGAGGTTGGGCCTCAGGGTGGCCCTCGAGAAGACCGAGGCCCTGCTATTTCATGGGCCTCGGCGGGGGCCACCTCCTGGGGCCCACATTATGGTGGAGGGCGCCCGGATCAGGGTGGGGACCCAGATGAAATAGCCATTTCGCGGGGCTCGGACCGCGAATTGCTGGGGCGGCGGCGGCACTCGGCCGGTTACTCCCCAACATAGGGGGGCCGGGCGCCGGGTGCCGCCGACTCTACATGGGAGTCGTGCGGGCGATGGCCGCCTACGGGGCACCGGTGTGGGCCGACGCCCTCGGTGCCGCCAACGTGCGCGCGCTGCGTAATGCGCAGCGCACGGTGGCACTGAGGGCGATCCGGGCGTACCGCACGGTGTCCTCGGCGGCGGCCTTTGTGCTCGCCGGCTCCCTGCCCTGGGAGCTGGAGGCAGGAGTTCTCGCCGCCGTGTACCAATTCACGGCGGCGAGAAAACGAAGGGGGGGAGCCTCCGGCTCCCAGGGAAGTAGAGGCGGAGAGACGGCGTCTCAGAGGAGACACCGTCGAAAGATGGCAGCAGGACCTGGCGGACGAGCGGTTCGGGCGGTTTACCGTAGACGCCGTCCGCCCGGTCCTGCGGGCGTGGATAGATAGGGAGTGGGGCTCCCTGACGTTCAGACTGGTGCAGGTACTCACCGGACACGGTTGTTTCGGGTGGTACCTGCACCGGATCGCACGCAGGGAGCCGACCGCCGCCTGCCACGAATGCGGCGCTGTCGAAGATACCGCGCAGCACACTCTGTCTAAGTGT
>AP028438.1:4577199-4723513 GCA_036509395.1 Antheraea yamamai | reverse complement strand
TGAAGACACTAAACATATACAAAAACGTAAGGAAGCCAAAAATCATAGCACACCATTGAGAAGAGCGTATACAGTAAAGGACTATACAGCGATTTAAAGAATGAGTGGCACATCTGCCATTTTTTGTAATATTAAGTTTTATAATATGTATATTCGGAACGAAGAAAACAAGTACATCATTACATAGTATAAAACAAAGTCCCCAACCGCGTCTGTCTGTCTGTCTGTTCGCGATAAACTCAAAAACTACTTAACGGATTTTCATGCGGTTTTGACCAGTGGATAAAGTGATTAATGAGGAACGTTTTAGTATATAATTTGTCAAGGTTTTTTTTTATAATCAGGACGGGACAACGTCTGCCGGGCCCGCTAGTCTAATAATATTTCCTTATGAGGTCCTTTTCTCAAATTACAGTAGATCAAAATAAGAGTTAGATATATTTGCCAAAAAGGTACAGGCTACAGACTTTTCATAGATTTGTGGTCTAGATAGAGTGCACTCCTTTTTTTTACGGCGGCAGTATATTTGAATTAATCAAAATAAATAATAAAACTTTTACACACCAACTCTTGCCAAAACAAGATCTATTTATACATTAAGTACAGATATAAATTCAAACCATGATAGTCTGGTACAATAGAGCTTCCATCAGAGATTGACGTAGAGTGGAAGTCAGTTGTATCCCACTGCAAAATTCATACAATGTATTGTGAGAAACGAACCTACGTACTTTATATTGTATCTATGTTCTTGGAGTATGGCAAGTATTGTATGACGTCACGCGGTCTCGAAATAGTTATTATAATAAACAGAATCTTTACAATCACACTTTCTACACCATTCCTACTCAACCTACGGCGCCGCATACCAATGCCTATCATGTATTCCAACTTACCAATGGTAGATACAAAAATACCCTTAAAAATTACTCTGAGTGTTCGAAAGTTTGAGAATCATCATCGTCACATCAAACTGTAAGAGACCTACTCTAGCGTCATAGACTTCATCTCGAAGAAAGGTAAGGGCATAATCACCATGCAAAACCACGGTGTATTAGCGATTTCAAAATCCGAAAAATCCATTTTTCCCACATACGTTGGTACTACAAGCACATTTCTTAGATTCTGGTTTCCTCATGACGTTTTCTTTCACCGTCAACGACGAATGTAAATTAATGAACGTACGCGAATTCCGAAAAATTCGTTGATACATGACGGGGTTCATTGAACATTGAATTAACATTCCAAAACCAGTTGACCACCACGATAGAATTTGCTAATATGTTAAAATTGATAAATTTGTCCAAGAAAACAGATTGAGTACAGATGACCTAGACTATTTTTTTTAAATACTTCTGGTCTACATGAAAATACTTGTTCTTCTTTATCAAATCTTCTTACTTATAAATATCGAGATGATAGGATTAAGGAGAATACACGCAAAAGTATGAAAACGAAATATTATTAAAAAATATATATTGAAACCTCTACTGTTTGAAACAGATAAATTTTACTTACAAACTTACATACTACGTAAATCTCTTATAATAGTATGAAACACAACTAACACTGAATTTATCACACATACAAAATACGACTAATTCCATTGTACTTTTCTTAACATGAACGTAAAAACGACTATATTCTAAAGCATGAATATTTTAGTACTTTTATGACTATTTACATCGGACAATGTGTCGTTTTCTTGCCAGTCTTCCTCTTGACTCACAACAGACGCGTTGTCAACAATCAATCTACTGTGAATCACAACATCGTCTGCGATTTCGTAACCATTCCATTCCAGTAAATCCCTAAAATTACAAGATTTTTTGAAGTTATACTTCTTTTGGCGCATGCGGGAAAAATGACGAGAGTAAATTTTACTATGCGCGCCTTCGATCAACAATAAATAGATAAAGGGTCACGTACAAAATCGAAGCTAAAAGCTGTCCGCATAAATATATACTTATGTGTAGCTATTTGTTTACTAAGAAAGCGAGAAAAAAAAGTAAAAAAAACAGTTTTAAGTTCAACCTAATTACAACCATGACACCTAGTAATAAAACCACAAATGTTCAAAATATTATCTAATACTTACGATAAAACGAGCAAAGCAATAAATTACTCCCCTCATAAATGAAAAGACAACATAAACAACATTTAGTGTGAATTTAACCTTAACACGCAATTAATAAAGTACTTTTTCTCGTTATTGTGTGTGTTTGTGCGTGGTTGGAGAGCCTTGGGCAAACATTTGTACCACAGGTTTAAAATCGGTAATTTTGTTCAAAATTTGATATTATTTGTTAGTTTAAAGCTTCAAATATAACTTATTCAACATGTATTTAGCGAAAGTACGATACTCCGGCCGTTAAATTGCTTTTTCGGGTATTATTTTTGCATCTTTTGAATACACTGCCGCATGCGAAACGTGCTTACATTGGCTGTGTTTCAAACAAACTAAAGAAAATAAAAGCTCACATTTCAAGTGAGGTGTTATTTACCGAGACGTATTTTTCGCGCCGACCCGTTATCTAGTTATTGTTCATCGAAGATGCGCGCACACACCATCACGAAAAACCGACACCATGAAGTTAGCTATAGTCAACATTTTGTTTTTTTGTATTTGTTGTCTTTATCTCTTTGTATTAAAACTTTCAATGTATTAAATACCTTTTTTCTATTATTAGTGTCGTTTTTTCTACAAACGTAGAATAAGGCGAAAGATAAAATTTTTGAAAAGATTTTGATCTTGTTACGCCAAAGAAGTATAACTTCTAACGCGTGTACATAAGTACACACACACACACTTTTTTTGAATAATTTATCCGGGATATACAACTGACAATTTAAGTATAGTTATACGTATAGATTAAATAACTTACTTGACTCTATCTACATCCTCGGTGATATGTTTCACAACGCCCATAAGATGTTGCAGAGGTATTTCTAGTTTGTTATCATCCACATACGAATCCTCGTATTGCATGTCTATCAGTTTGTTTATTTCGTCCGATATGAGATCTAAGATGCGACATTCCTCAGACTTCGTCTGAAAATATAAACAAATATATTTATCGTCATAACTAAGTCTGTATATAAAATGTTTGGTTATACATGGTTACGAAATGACAAACATGTTCACAAACATTTGCATTCAGATACGCTGCTTTGATATCCAAAAAACAGATACAAGATAGCGTAATGCAAATGTTTGTCAAATTATTAACAAATATTTCACATACACAAATGCTAGTTACTCTTTGAGAGATTGTAGGTATTTGAATATTTACTCAAATAATAGGTCTTGAAATGAAACTGCCGTTCTGCAGTACGTGCCATTTCAAATCAAAATAATTTTTGTTTGGTTAAGAATTCTAATTTCAAATTAATTTTATTTTAAAAACATGGAATTCTTTTTTCCAAAGTAGTCATTTGTTTATTGATTAGTGTTACATTTTCATGGCATTTCAATCTTTTTTGTCATCATGGATACGTTAAAAATTCGAGTAATTATGGAATACGAGTACCGTCGTGGCAGCAATGCGGCACAAGCGGCACGCAACATCAACGACGTTTACGGAGCTAACACTACAAACCAACGCACCACCTGTTATTGGTTTGCTCGCTTCCGTTCTGGGAATTTCGACCTGAAAAATGAACCTCGCGGTCGTCCGAAGACTTTGGTCGACAATGACGAATTAAAGGCGATTGTGGAAGCTGATGATACACAATTTACGGCTGAATTAGCAGCAGCTTTCGACGTTAGCGTCAAAACAATATTGGTCCATTTGCGTCAAATTGGCAAGGTAAAAAAGCTTGACAAATGGGTGCCCCACGAACTCAATGTCGCCAGCGCGAAGTACGCGTCGAGACGTGCCTTGCACTGCTCAACAGACACACAAATGAAGGAATTTTGAACCACATTGTTACCTGCGATGAAAAATGGATTCTGTTTGATAACCGCAAGAGCTCAGCAAGTTGGTTAGATCCTGGTTCAGCACCTAAATAATGCCCTAAACGAAAACTTACCCCTAGAAAAGTGATGGTCACTGTTTGGTGGTCTAGCGCCGGTGTGATTCGTCACAGCTTCTTACCAAACGGGGTGAGCATTACTGCAGATGTGTACTGTGAAGAACTGAACACAATGACGGAGAAGCTGGCACATCTCCAACCAGCATTGATCAATCGCTCGTATCCGCTGCTCCTGCACGACAATGCGCGACCTCATACTGCACAGCAGACGGTCTCCAAGTTGCAAGAACTGGGGTTGGAAGTTCTCCGTCATCCGCCCTACTCACCAGACCTTGGGCCTACAGACTACTACTTTTTCCAGAATTTGGATAACTCCTTGGCGGGAAAAAAATTCAATACCCGAGAGGCAATACAAAATGCCTATGAAGAATTTGTTGCCTCCCGTCCAGCTGATTTCTTTAAGAAGGGCATCAATAAACTGCCACTGCGTTGGCAAAAATGCATTGATTGCATGGGTGATTACTTCGATTAGTACAAATAAAAAATACATGAAAAAAATTCGTTTAAATTTTTTCATACAAAACCTCTGTAAGTCGAACTTCTAGAGAGACGACAAAAATTCGAGATATAGAGTTTTCGACTTATGAGGGAATTCGACTTAGGCGGATTTTATAACAAAATATTCGCGACTTATAGAGGTTCATTTCATTTTTACTAATTTTCAGATAAACATTGTAATAAACTTCGGTAACAAAGTCGGTAATTTACTTTTCTTGGAGTTGTAGTCCGGTGAAGCTGTTAAGACCTTGCCAGGTCAATAACGTAGTCAGTTCGAAAAAAAAAAGTTTTCAACTTTTCTTCGAGCTATACAGGTAAATAATTTCAAATTATCGAGTTAGCAGATTGTAAAATTAAACATTGCTATGTTCGAGACACAGATGTCCAATTTATTTTTTCAAGTTATGGAGGAAAATACGTGCCGAAATATCTTGTGGGGTCTCACTGATTATTTCGATATATAAAGGGTTGAAATTTCGAATAATGGAGATTTTGGGGTTTGATGAAAAGGAAACAAAACATTTTTTCGAGTATTAGAGGTATTCGACTTATCGAAGTTCGACTTAAAGAGGTTCTAATGCGAACACACTACTAAATGCAAATGTGAGTTTTATTGCGTTTTCATGCCTTAAACACTTTATATTATACACCTTGTCAAGGGTACAGAAAAGGACATAGGGTAACTTTCATCCAGATAAATATATATTATTCCCGAGGCTTAGATAAAACCTACATTAACTCGAGCAAAGCCGTGAGCAAAAGTTAGTTATAACATAACATTACCAGAGACAGTGCTAATGACTTTAAAAATTTAGATTAAACCTTTTTAGAATGTCAGCATTGTATAAAAACATCAAAGTATTATAACCAAGGTACTCCCATTGAATTAAATAAAACTAGATAATCACCTCAAATGGATAATTGTACTCCCTAACAATTTTATAATATTGGTTCCAATACGGAGCATTGTCTCCCCAAACGATATTCGCCCAAACGTGCGGTCGAAGGTCTTGGTTCAAACTATCTTTATTAAAATTAAGCGTCTTGGTTAAATGACGAATTTCAGCTACCACTTCCCTCGTGTGTACTAATGAATCAATCTTGTTCTTTGCCATCATACTTTGTGTGGTTTTAGAGAATTTATCGACTTGTAACGTGGTGCAATTCAACCTGTAAATTGATGTGGTATTTTATGTAGATAACGAGACAGACGCGGAATATCTGATTGTCAGTGTAGACAAATATATGTTGCAACTTCATATTACTGCACTCTAAATTATCATAAATCGCAGCAATCATAAAATTGGAAATAACAGTAAAACCAAATAGCAATCTAGATAGTTTTTTAAAACAACTTTCATCTTTAGCTATCTATGATATCTACAAATTACTATCTATAATATCTAGTAATCAACAGCTATAAAATACATATATTCCATGAAATCAAAATGTAATAATATTTTTTATTATTATTTGTGCCATTCGTGTGTGCCATATATACCTGTCATGGCGCTGAATTAGGAAGAGTCACACGATTCTAAACTACACTATATGAAAATTGACCAACCGTCACGTATTCTGCGGGACCGTCCCGTAATGACAGATGTAAATTCCTGCTTTGCAATAATTAGTAAGTAAAAATGTTAGATGCGTCCCACGTGCCTATTTTTCAACTCCACTACAATACTCGTCAATATTTTTAGCCGCTCTGAATATAGCCGTAAGTTCGAACATGCGCGTAATATACTCAAGATTTTAATGCAACAAAAGTTAAATCTAACATCTAAAAAAAGAGCAGCCAAAAAATTTTGACACTCTTCTGGGATCAAACTATTTATAAACAAGTTTTGACGCGTGTTTAACTTTTTTTGTAACACGACTTCTTGACCAAATCCCTTTAGAATTAACTAAAAAAAGTCACACAACCAAAGAGGTTTAAAAGTGTTACATGATCTCTTAGTTTCTTTGAATAGACAGTGGCAATGAGTTTATTATTTAAAAAGTCTTACATTACTATGTATCTATATTAACTACCTGTGACTTTCATATAAACAAACGACACAGACAGTATTCATTTCAATATGATATACTAATACAAAACAAAGACATTTCAATACTAATTTCATAATTATTTGGTTAGTATATTTAAATTATAATTCGACCTGTTATTTATGTTTTCGATTTCATACACTTTATTGTAAACTTTCCTTCTTGGTATCACAACAGCAAAACACAACTGTTCATCGTTGAACATAAGAAAATTTTTTCCGACTTCAGAATCTAGATTACACTGAGATATCTTATCTTGGTATTCCAGGGAATCGAGGGAGAAAGATGGAGATGTGATAACAATAGTTACTCCAGACTGTCTCTCAGAAAAAAGTAACTCTGGGTAGGATTGAATACTGCAAAAGAGAAGTCTTCATTGTTGAGATATTTTCTATCTATACTAATATAAAACTGAAGAGATTGCTTAAACGCGTTAATCTCGGGAACTATTGGTCCGATTTCAAAAATTCTTTATCATTTATTCATCAAGGAAGCCTATATATCATCACGCTAAAACCAATAGAAGCTGAGCACTTATGAAAAATGTTTCAAAATCTTTTTTTTAGCATTAGCCCTAAATAACTATTATATGCAGACGAAGTAACGGACAGAAGCTAGTTTATCGGCAATACTTTGCTTTGCTGAGTGGTAGAGCCACGCTGAAACTATTACTGATTACAGCATGAATGGATCGGCTCGCCCGGGGTAGTACCACCCTCTCACAGAAAACCGACGTGAAGTAACAGTGCTTGCATTGTTGCGTTTCGTTCGGTCAGTGAGAGCGCCGGAGATCCACCTCCCCTCCCCTTCCACTTTCCCCTTCCCCTTCCCTTCCTCCTCCCCCCCCCCCACAGGTTGGCAACGCACTTGCGACTCCCCTGGTGTTGCAAGTGTCTATGGACGGTGGTGATCACTTACATCAGATGACCCACCTGTTCGTTTGCCTCCTATGATATAAAAAAAAAAAAAAATACACTTCTATTTATTGGCACTTAAACATGTCAAAACTACTGAACGTATTGGCATAATTCTGAGACCACTCAGGACCATGAGACCATGGATAGGATGATTCAATGATGAATTATTCGTAGATGGGCATAGACCATTTAGTTTTTGGATTTATTGACTCTTTGCCATTATTATTAAACAACAACAAAGCAGGTGGGAATCAGGTATATCTGTAGTCCGGTGAAGCTGTTAAGACCTTGATAGGTCAATAGTATAGTCAGTTTCAAAAAAAAAAAACTTTAGATGAATTTAAACTATATTGAATAAAAAAATATCTCTGATGATGATCTCTGATATCTCTGATGATCTGATATTTATCTCATTTTTTCCCATATCCGTACTTTGCCATTTTTAATTTGATTGAACTTAATTAAAGTACATAGGTAATTTGAAAATGCAGATTTGATTACAGCACTTACATATTCGATGCAATGGAATTTTCTGTATAAGAATTGACAATGTCAGAACTACTAATCATATAGCTCAAGTTCTTAGGAATTGGTGTATCTGGGAAATAAACACAATTAATTGAATCTATTACTATGAAAATTTGCTTGATTTAATTTTAACGGAGCATGTTAAAACAGCTGTGATTAAAACATTCCTATCTCCAAAAGTAACAAAAATTACCCAAAATTTATTTATAATCATTAATTTATATAACTTAGTTTACTACAGGCAAACCTTCTTATACACTATCACATCTTTTAAAAATGTTAAACTTTTATTTACTTAACAAACAAATAATTATACATTCTTACTTGCAACCAATGCCAAACTATTGAGATTTAAGTCTTGCTGTTTATGGTAGTCTTTGGATATGAACAAAGCCATTTGGCTGCAACAACCTAGATGTTTAGTATCAGGTGGCCCAGGACCGATACCTCTACAAGTCACTGCATATTGTGGATATCTGAACACTATATTACTACACCTGAAAGTAAAATATACAATAAAGTGCTAGCTTGTCTTATTATATTTAAGGGTAGGATTAAACAGGACAAAATAGGAAATTCATTTTGAGTAAATTCCTCTTGTTCATAGAAATTATTTTGATAAAAAAAAATTCTATACATATGATAAGAATGTAAATCTAACGTGTTTGATTTCGATTTTCGTGAAAAAAAATTGCAGGTTTCTAGGAATAAGTAATATAATACATTTCAATCATTTTTTAAAATGTCTGTCTGTATGTCAGTTTGTATGATCATGTACCACTGCTAAAGACAGAACTTTATTGAACCCTTTATTGAAGTGGTTCACAATAAAACCTCACCAAGAAAAACATAAAGCATTTCCTCAAGTACAATTTAGTCTTTGTTTCATCAAAATCAGTCCACTCTATCAAAAGTTATCACAATTTGAATGATGGTTGGAGTTAAGTACACGAGAAAAGTAGATAGTAATTTATACTCAATACATTCAGATGACTGTATTAGTCACTGTTTTGTACGTTGAGCTCCATGTGGACGAAGTTGCGAGCACAGCTACTTATTTAATAAACTTAACATAGCCCAAAGTAAAGTAACAGTTAAATAGTACTTACTAGCCATAAACACTAACTTACTATCCCTAATATGAAGTTTAGAAAATTTATATTTACTAGTTTTCAGTGTATTTTACTACAAATTAATAAAATAACACTATGGGAATAAAATATGGCCAGTTACCAATCATTAAATTGTTCTCTCGTCCATTCAAAAAAATGATCCAGCCTCCTCAAGCCATTCCTCTCCAGTGCTTTAAAGAGTACATTAAAATCTGCATTAGGTGTGGTAAATATTACAATCCATGGTTTAACAAATCCAAAAATTGTATGCACAAGCCTGTCTAGATCATGAGGCAACATGTGTTCAATCATCTCTATGGCAATAACTGCATCACAGCCTATCAGTCTATAGTCTGGATCTGCTGCATTACCTTGGAAGAGCTGAAATTATTATTAATACATTTGACAAATTGCATAGTTTAGTAACTTTTGACTTACCAGGGATGATATAAATACTGGAAAGGCTAACTGATTAACTAGCCATTGATACTCTTTGTTTGTTATATGAATTGCCTTTCCACTGTTAACATATCTTTAACATGTGTAACAAGTCATATATCACTGTAAAATGACTGCATAGGAAACACTTGTGTTGTTCTGATAAAATTAAACAAAAACACCCTTATTCGAAGTATCTTTTGTCTTTTAATTTGTAAAGATGACCTAAGAATTAGTATATGATTTTAGAATCCACATAAATATATACTAGCAATATATAAATAAAAATGTTTATATACCTACAAATAATTCCTTTGTAACAAATACATTAAACTAAACAATACATAAACCAAAATAAATATAAATGATATGATAATTATTGCTACAAATTTGGAAAATCTATCAAATTAAAAAAAGAAGACTTACAGTCACTTGCAATGGACTCTCCCTTTTAGGTGCATACTCTTCACACCCAAACAAATCTGATGAGCAACGAAGTGGTATACTTTCTATATCAACTCCCAAAATACATTTAATACCAGGAACTTCTTTTAGGTATTTTACAAAACTCATGTCATGGTAACCAAGGTCAATGACCTACAAGAGAACAAAAAATAGATAAAATCTCTGACATATATATTATTTTTAATTCTCATTGACTACTGAGGTTTTTAATTATTCTATTAACATATTGCATGTAGGTAACATACTTTTATGTTTCTCATACACTGTCATTTGAGAAAGGGTCATGTAAATTACACATTTAGTAGATTTTTAAGATTAATTACTAAAGTTAATTACTAGGATTTTTGTTAAACTTTGTATTCAGTTTTGAAGTAAGTATTTATGCCCTTATTATATATTATTTTATACAAAGATTTTTTTAATTGTTTATACTAATGGTCTAGTAAGGCCTTAACAGCTTCACCGGACTATGTGCAAAGAATAATACAATAATACATTTTATTGAATACTAGCTGTACCTTACCTTGCAGTTCCAAACAGTCTTATTGTTTGCACTACTCATAGTTATACACCAATACTCACTTAGTACATGTTCCGAGTTACATTTTGTGAATTGTTTCATTCTGAACGCTCACATTATGATTAGGCTACAACCTATCCCCGTTAATTAGGATTTTACAAATCTGATGGGTTCTTTCCACATTCAAACAATATTCTGAATTTTATAATTATTGTATACATAGTATAGGTATACACATAACAAATATAACAACAAAATATAATTGACATAACTCACGTTACCTTCTCAAGTTTTCCACACCAGCGTTCGTCCATAAGGCAATCACTGACTGCAGCATATCGCTGCGCGTACATTGGTGGGTAGAAAACAACTCCTCTCTCATCATCATAAACTGAAAATACTTGTTCTTCACATTCATCATCTTCTGTAACAATTTTGGTCCTGCTGAATACTAAAGAGAATCTTTTGTAATACGGCCTAAGGAGCCGGTCTAGTACGCTAAACAGTGATTCACGGAAAAAGATAAGCGTCTGCAGAGCTATAATCATTGTTATAAGTCAGGACTAGAGATTTTAATTGCTATAATATCTATCCCCTAATAAATGCC
Organism: Antheraea yamamai; assembly: GCA_036509395.1. Lineage (NCBI taxonomy): Eukaryota > Metazoa > Arthropoda > Insecta > Lepidoptera > Saturniidae > Antheraea > Antheraea yamamai. The sequence goes on along the minus strand of AP028438.1, from coordinate 4,712,344 downwards.
TTGTCTCAGTCATGATGTTCACGTGTTTTGTTTATTTTTGTTTTTCTATTTGACAGAAAACAAAAGGCAGGTATACTTTTATATAATGTACTCTGTGGGTATACTACGACATTCGAATGTCACGGACAATGTTGCCAGAAAACATCTGTCTAATATATTCACAAAATACATTATAAAGAATATTGAAATAATTTTTTTTCTTGAAGCTATGTTATGATTAGACATTAGAATGATAGTTGATATAGGTCATAGATAGGCGTCATAATGCTTATTTTGTCGAGTCATAAAAGGACTATATTTTAAATATGGTCACTTATAATAACACTGAAGTTTGGGGACGTAATGCAATGACAAATAAAGTAAATTGATATATTGAACCATATTTAAAGTTTATTTTAGGTTTATAAAAGTTTTAGTAGATTTAAGTCCAACGAAAAAAATAGCTACAATCAAAAAGATTGTATAATTGCTCTAATCATATAGCTTTATTTTTTGATTCGACTTCAGAGAAGGAAAGTTATATTAATGTTAAATTAAGTATATTGTCTATAAATAAAAAAGAGTAGAGCTATGTACTCTGAGTTTTAGTTTTTCTTTGTTAATAATTCTAACTATATACTATTTTTAATGCGTTACCTTTCTTGGCAAACTATAAATTCTAATGTGGTAGCTTGTGTAGTTTGTTTAGTAGTAGCGTGAAAATAATAGACTTTAAGTAATATTTGCCTAATCAATGAATAATTGCTTAATTTATTACTAATGTTGTAGAATCGAACATAATATAAATTTTCAAGAAATGAATTAAATTCCTTTGATATATTAAATAACGCAAGAAAAAAATTACGGAGATCGACACACGGAGGCACCAGCTAATTATATTATTTACGGAAACATTTATGGTACGTTACGTTTATTCTTTCGTATATTATTAAATCACGTTTCTATTTTCATAATCTTAATCTTACTTTGTCCATGAAATATGTATGATAACCGTATGTCTGATGCACAAGTGCAGTTATGTCAATCTGTTGAGTATAATTGTCATTGTTTCTCCAGTATACTATTCTTATCTATGGTCATTGTCATTTATAGCTTTGTGTCACATCTAGAAAATAAGATTTCAATAAATACTTTAGAAATCAAAACAACAATCATGAAAAGGTAAGACAAGGGAAACATTATATTATTTACTATGATATATCTGATATAAAGAGTTAACTATCTACGTAATATAATTTTAACAAAATGGTGGCCGAGATTAGTTTGAACAAGAAAATAATTGATTTTAGGAGTATCTGCAGTAGGATATCTTCTGAAAATCATGTCTCACAAGATCACTGTTATCTGTACAACTCAGATTCTGAGGAAATCGCTGTCAAGGTTGAAGTAAAAGATTCTATCCTCACAAGGTATTAATAATCACTTTCATAATCATTATATATAAATTCTCTTTGTGCATGTTTGTAATTTTTTGGTTTTAAACGGTTTGACCAATTTAATTTATTTTTTATTCATGACCTTTCAAGTTCTATGACAGGACAACCTTTACCTATTGTGACCGATAATTCTAAATAAACGTGATAGTCTTTATAATCGGTGTAAAAGCATAATTGTGCTTATTGGAATTTATATTGGTCTATTCAAACATCAATAAAACAATCCTCAACATCATATAAACAACATTATTTGCCGGCTCTCGTGGTCTCCTTTCCGAAAGTCTAACCTAACCTAACAGAACCGAGACAGGAAAATTGAGAAAAGTTATCTGTTAGGTTTGACTTGCGAAACAAATACAGTGAGGCAGAGGTTGGCGAGTGCATTGAAGTGGTGGTAATATTGTAAATACCCAAATAATTATTTAGAATTGACATAAAAATAGTGATACATTGTTTTGCTTTCTGTCTACCCGAAAAGGGGTCTGATATAATAATACATATCTTAAATATTTTGATAACCAAGTCTACATAAAGAAAATGTAATATATATACATACATATAACTTATTAAAAGTATGTTGTAATTTATAAAATATTTTTTTTATTTCAGTACTCCTGGACTTAGATGCAATAATCCACAATATATAGTGTTACAAAAGAAAAATAATATTTACAGTTATTCCGACACTACATGTAAGCATTTTATTCTGTACTATTATTTTTAGTTACTATGTTTATTTTTTAAAAACTTTGTTGTTTTCTCTGCTCAAACTGCAATTTTCAGTACTATTAAGCACTTTTCTGGAATTATCACAGGCAATGTAAGCATGGCTTTCTGCAACATTTAGGTTTTATTTAATCAAATATAGGCCACCAAGAAAAATGTATCTTAATTAAAAATTTTCACATATCTGTTCATCTAGTATAGTTTGTAGGAGGGTCAAAGGATGGTCCTACATTAGTAGATTTTCAGGTTCTTTGAGTTGAAGATGTGGAACATAGTGTTAGTTGTAATTAACATGGTCACCTATACTTGAAGCAAACTCTTTATCCATGCCCCCAATCAAACTGCTTCAAACATTGTGCAGAAAAAGGCAGCGAAACAACTAACAAAGATATATAGATAGTGATAATTGTTGTTTTTTAATTGCCCTGTGCTTTACATCAAGCAATACTTGGTAGTGTTTGAAAAAAAATCAAATATAAAATGTTGCAGTTGGTCCCAACATTGTCTATCTACCGGCCATTGAATATTGTACGGAACATTCCGATTTGTTTTTACATGAAGATGAGAAACTTGTAAAACCAGGGGACAAGTTTGACAACCACAATGATTTTATACAATATCTAAATGAGAATGCAAAGAGATGGTATTTTTACTACAAATGTTCAGATTCAAGAAAATCAAATACAGAGCATGAAACTTACATATATACATGTGTTTATCTTAGAAACAAGGAAAAATATATAAAAAAAGGATTGAGAAAAAGGTAAGAATTTGGAATATAATTAAGGTAATTTGAAATATACATAAATAAAATGAAAGAGGTGATATAGGTAGATGTAGAGAGATTTCAATATAATGTTTAGTTTTAATTCTAAGATACTTCCTCATTATTTAAAAAGAATATATATTTTCTTTTTTTGTGCTTATCTACAATCAGTCCTAAACTATAAGCAGATTTGTTCTATGTTGTTTATCGTTTCAAGGAGCTCCTCAGCAGGAGACCCCTCATCCTTCACCATCTGTCACCAAGTTTCTGCATATCATGGCGTTTCAGCCATTTAGTGTAGTTAATAGTTGCTAATGCGGTGGCTAGGTCATTTGGGTGATTTTCCAGTTGTGTTTTATATTTATTCCCTGTTAGCTTTAACTCCTCCTTAACAGTTATCATGCTCAGAGCTTCATGGATCTCTGTGTTAGTGATGAACCATGGCGCAGTTAAAATGATTCTTAGTATGCCATTTTGCAGCCTTTGCATTATGTTTAGATTGGAGTCGCTAGCACTTCCCCATAGCTGTGCGCCATACATCCATATTAGTTTTAGTATCATTTTGTATATCAGCAGTTTGTTGTCGATCGAAAGCTTGGAGTTACGTGTCATCAGCCAGTAAATGTTTCTGAACCGCATGTTCAGCTCGTTTCGTTTTGCTTTGATGTGCTTTTTCCAGGTCAGCCTTTTGTCCAGGTGCATACCGAGGTATCCCACAGAGTCACTCTGTGGCAGAACATTATCGCCCATTTTAATCGAAGCACAGCTTCCCCTCCTTAGCGTAAACGTGATGTGTACGGATTTAGTTGTGCTGGCTTTGATTCTACATTTCTGGATCCATTCGTTGACCTTATCAATGCTATTCTGCAATACAGCGGATGCTTCGATCGGATCCTTGCTGCTTGCGAGAATTGCAGTATCGTCAGCAAATGTAGCGTAGTTACCCCTTGCGTTTCTGGGAGGTCAGCAGTGTAGATAGTGTATAAACCGGGACCAAGGACAGATCCCTGTGGAACTCCCGCCATTATATCTTGAATAGCGGAGAGCTCTCCGTCCTCTCTCACCTGAAAAATTCTGTTTGTGAGGTATGACTCCATCAAAAGGTAGTAACTATGCGGTAGGGACGATTTTATTTTGTACAGAAGACCCTTATGCCACACTTTATCAAAGGCTGCCTGAATATCCAAGAATACAGCGGAGCAGTATTCCTTTTTTTCAAAGGACTGTCTTATCTTATCACACACCCGATGCACTTGTTCTACCGTAGAATGCTGTTGTCTGAAACCAAACTGATGTTGAGGTATTACCAGGTTTTCGTTGAGTATGGGTAACATTCTGCTCAGGAGTACTCTCTCAAATATCTTGGACAGCACAGGTAGGAGACTTATAGGTCTATACGATGACGCGTCTTCAAGGGGCTTACCGGGCTTGTGTATCATTGTTACCATGGATACCTTCCATAATCTGGGAAAATATTGTACTCGAAACACCCCATTAAAAAGAACGACTAGAAAAACCAACGCTTTCCTGGGAAGTTGCATAATAACTTCTTTTGTGATGAGATCGAATCCAGGAACTTTTTTGTTTTGGAGTCTTTTTATGTTTCTCTTCAGTTCCCCAAGTGTGACTGGTCTTGGTGCGATGGACAGTTGTAGGTCCTGCCGCAGTGTACATTCGACTTCGTTTTCGAACTCCGCATTGTTGCCTTCATTAGGTGTAAAGATGGCGGCTAGGTGTTTTGCAAACATGTTGGCTTTTTCTCTACTTGTCTTAGTCCAAAAAGAATATATAAATATCTTTATTTAATGTTTTAACAAACTGACTTTTGTGAGCACTACAAATGACTAAAGACTTTTCTAAGCAAAGTATATTTTTGCCCTTTTTTTTTGTCTGTACTATAAATATATTAACGTGATAATTAAAAACGTAAACGAAGTTATGGGTATCAGATAGTCATCAATATAATGATCACATAATAATGACTAGCAGGTATCGCAACTTTGTGTGCGTCAAATCACCTTCTCCTTCATGACCACATTAATCTGCCACAATGTAGAAATAACTATCTTGATGATTATGATTTAAACTTTTAGTAACTTTTACTTACTTTTAACGTTAACTTTAAGCTTTTAGTGACATTTTCTTTCCCAGTTGTTATTTAAAATCTGTTCATTAATTTTAAACAACCCTGTCTTGTTGAATTATTTTTTCTTTTTATTTATATTAAATGGACAGGTGGCTCACCTGAAGTTAAGTGATCATCGCCGTCCATAGACACTTGCAACAACCAGGGGTCGCAAGTGCGTTGCCAACCTGTCTTAGGGGAGAGGGGGAGAATGGGAAGGGGGAAGGGGAGGGGGGGTGGTCCTCCGGTGCTCTCACTGACCGAACGAAACGCAACAATGTAAGCACTGTTACTTCACGTCGGTTTTCTGTGTCGGTTTCCATTCATGCTGAAATCATTAATAGTTCAGTGTAGCTCTACCACCTATAGAATAACATTGAGTTCTTTAGTTAGAAATAAAAGTCATAGTAATGAAGACAAGTGTATTTTTATAGAGTTCCAGTATACATTAAAGTCACTGTAAAATCATGAAACATAGAAAAGGGCTTCTTTATATTGAACTAGTTGATCCCCGTGATTTCTTCTGCATTGTTTATTTCCTTAAAAAATATATGTTGTTTCCAGAGAAAAACATAAGGACTATCATTGCTCCACTTCTCCACAGTAAAAAAAGGCACATCAGCAAATGCATCATGTATATAAAAATCATGGTTTCTTAAAACTTTATTTACAGTATATTTCATGAAGCTATCATGATAATATTATTTAGATATGGCCCTAGTTTCTGTGAAGTATAACTTCAAAAAACTATCGAAACTTATCCAGTAGGTTTTGCATTATGCACGCGCAACCAAATATTTCTATAATTTTGTTTATATATATATAACAGGAAGATTTGAGAAAAATTTAACTCAAGTGATTAGAATATTTTCCATTGGTAAAAGCTTAAGTAAATTTTTTAACATAATACCACTGAGCTGTCATCAATGTAAACATATGAGTTATACTTGTATAGTGTAAGTGGATTCTAATTTTTTTTTTCAGAACAAACAATATAAAGACAAACTGTCCTTGCAAGATAAAACTGAAACATTTGCCTAATGAAAAACAACTAACAGTCGTGTTTGTATGCAATCATCATGATCATCCATTGTCTGAACAGGAATTTTATAAATTACAACATGGTAGGAGACTTCCTCCTTACATCAAGGAAGAGGTATGTAAAATGGCTACCACAGATATGAAATGTATAAGAGATGCTTTTATAGTAATCAGAGTATGATAATGAAACTTCTCAAATAAGTGTCGTCGCGCCGCGCAACAAAAAAGTTTTAGGGCTTCCCCCTATGCACTGTAGGTCCCCTGTGAGGCATTGCACTTCGCCCACAGCTCCCTATATCCGGACTCGGGATAGTCCATTAAATTCAATCAGGCGCGCCTCCCTGCCCCTGGCGGGGCGATTTTTAATGCCTTCCCCTTCCCCACTCCCCTCCTCAGGCCCCAATATGGCCTCCGATACCGAGGTTCGCCTTTCAGAAGTTGAACTTCTCCGTTTTCGCGGCTTCGTAGCCGAGATATGTCCCTGTCTTGTTGACGACTACGACGCGTACGCTAAAGCGTCGCACCGAGCTACCAAACTCGCATCTCGCCCCCTCGGTCTTTGCCAGGATCGAAGCCTCGAACAATTTCGAGATTCCGTCCGATCGGGTCGACTCCGATTCAGGCTCCGATATGGAGACCCTCCCGCGGACGATGGCTTCACCACCGTCACGCATCGTCGACTGCCCCATAAGCGCCAGAATCCCTCCTCCGACAATGAAGGCACTCTGCCTTCAAAAATTTTAAATGTCGATGGCGCGGAAGTGCCAACGGCGACACCCACGCCCTCTAGACCCGTTTCGTCTGAAGCTGCGGGTTCCGTAGTTTCGGACAAAAAGCCCCGACCACCGCCCCCCGTTACGATCCAAGACAAAGCGTCCTGGGTCGAGAATTGTAGCTTGCTGGAAACGGCAGGCATTCATTACACCTCTGCCGTGAGTACCGCTGTAGGTATTCAGGTGACGGTCGCGACCCCTACCTATCATCGCAAACTCACTCAGTTCCTTCGGGACAATCAGTGGGGATTTTTCACGCACTCGCTCGAGGAAGAGCGAAAACTACGAGTAGTCATTCGTAGAGTCCCGTCCGAAATCCCGACTTGTGACATCTCCGACGACCTCAAAGAACAGAAGCTCCCTGCTCGCGAGGTACATCGTATGCGCTCTCCGCGCACCAGGGCCCCATACGACATGGTTTTAGTCGTTCTCAATCGCACCCATCAAAGGAAAGGGATATTTAATATCACGACCCTCTGCGGCCTCTCCGGCGTTATCGTCGAGCCGCCGCGCAAAACGTTTGTACCCTCGCAGTGTCACAACTGCCAGATGTACGGACACTCCGCACGAAACTATCGCCTGAAACCTAGGTGCGTTAAATGCCTCGGCGACCACTCCACCAAGGAGTGTTCTCGCACATCAGCCTCCTCCGACCCTCCGAGTTATGTTCTGTGCCGCGACGTGGGGGTCTTACCGCGAACCACCGCGGATGTCCCCGCGCTCAAAGCGTCCTCGCTACCCCAGGCAGGTCTCGCCGTCTAGGACGGCTGCCGCCCCGCCTGCCCTCGACCTATGCCTCTCATGTCACGAGAGGCCTTCCCGAGCCTGCCGAGCACATCTCATGCACCGGCAGCGTCCGTACCCGCGACTAGCGCCCCCCCCCCCCCCCCCCCTCAAATGTAATGTCTTATAATTTTACTTGACTTTACAGATCATGGATTTAATCTCACTACAAGTAGAAATGGACAAAATAAAAAAATATGTGCAAATGCAAACAGGATTCAATATGAATCGTACATTTTTCTATCAAATCGAGAGAACAATGAGGCTTAGGAATTTAGAAAAAAGGCACATTTCTCAAGAACGGCTTATGGATTTATCTGTGAAAATGAGTAGTGAGTTTCTAGCTCGGTAACTTTTAAAGTTTTCTTCCTCCACTACATGTAAATTGTTTTAAAGGCATTTGGCTTAATTTTTAATGGGTATTTATTTATGAAGTCTGGTTTTGTTTCATCCCATACCCTCCTGTCAATTGCATTGAACTAACACAAAACGCCTGCCGTGTTATTTCAAAAAAGTTAAATACGTATTGAATACTTGGTTTAAAAAAGTTTGGATACTTACGTATTAAATGCACCGCGCTCGTCGACGGCTGCCGCGGCAAGATCGCTTATGCTTTTTCCCAAGTCTAAACAGAGATAAAAGAGCAAGACGTCGAACGTTCGGCGAGCGCGGTGCATTTAATACGTAAGTACCCTAACTTTTATAAAGCAAGTATTCAATACGTATTTAACTTTTTTATAATAACACCCCTGTTCTCGTTCGATCACCGAAGTTAATTAAGCAAACGTTGGGCGCGGTCAGTACTTGGATGGGTGACCGCCGGGGAACACCGCGAGACGTTGGCTTCTTGTTTTATTTTATGAATCAAAATTATCCCCTGCAATACAAAAGTTTCATAGCAGATATTGTATCTTTACGACACACCCTTTTTTTAAGTTTCAACATGAGGAGTAAGTAACTTTAGCCACATTTTTTAAATTGATAAGCTCGCTAATAGTTACTAGACAAATAATAAATAAAGTAAATCGGTTGACAAATAGAGAAAATGATACTGAACTAATTTATCTTCGTCTATCTTTATATATATACTTCATTTGTACATGTGTATGTAACTGAACTCCTCCTACACGGCCGGACAGATTTTAAGAATAGTTTAGATTCATAATTGAACCCGGAAGTAGACTCTCGCTACAGTCTGATTCTAGTACTTTTACTGATCATCAGGGAATGACTATCTCCGGTGGACCCATTAGTTTACATATAAAATTACAATACCTATACAAATTGCGCTGTTTGTGTTATAAGCAATTCAAATTATTAAATTACTAGCGAGCCCATCTGACGTTGTTCCTCTCTGGTAATAGCTAAAACCTTGACAAATTATATACCTAAACCTTCCTCGCGGATCACTTTATCCACTGATGAAAACCGCATGAAATTCCGTTCAGTAGTTTTTGAGTTTATCGCGAACAGTCAGACCGAGGTGGGAGACGACTTCGTTTTATAATATGTAATGAATTGTTTGCAGTGGTGGATGAATCATGTTTAGAAGGGGATATCATAAATGAGAAATGTACAGAAGATAATCTAGAAAGTTAGTAAATACCTCTGTAACTTTTGTAGTAATGTCTTAAAAGAGTCTATTTGTAGTTTAATATAAATAAAACCGGGGAAAATAATTGTTTTATTCCATTTACAGACGTAGGTATATATACTGATTTGGTAAATAAAACAAACGATACACATTCATCAAATATTACGAATATCAAGCAATCATCTACAAAAAAATGTAAGTACTCTTGTAGTTTAAATCTTATATACTTATACAACACTAACATTATTGTGGCTATTTCTAGTATCTGATTTAAAACAATGGATTATAGTACTCATTTTTTATCTTTACTATTACAACAATTTCTTACTCCGTGTTCTATGAATTATCATAATATATTAATCTATAAATTATATTTTACAAATAAAAGTTTTATCCATAATTGTTTTTGTAAAATAGAAATGAATTTAAATAATTTTAGATACAAAAGGATTAAAAAGTAACAGAAATAAAATACACAGTGCAAATGAAAACACAATGAATGATGGCTTGAACGTTCAAGATGTAATTGTTGTACAAGAATCATTAAATTCTGACATACAGAACAATCTATGGATAGGAGACCAATGTGTTCGTGTGTTGCCTCATAGGTAAGAATTTTTTGTTATAGTACTCGAGTAAAATAACTGCACGATATCTGATGGGAAGTATGGTACAGTTCAAAAGTAACGATGACTGTCGGTCTTAAATACCAACGGTAGTTCGTCATCATGCCGGATTGCAACAGAACCTCTTCCCGTGTTGTTCGATTTCCCTTAAAATTATTGTAATCATTGCAAATAATTATACGGCATCATTTAATTCTGTGATCTCTAGAATGGTCTATATCGCCTATTAGGGGTCGGTGACAACCAGTAAAAGGGGTCTAGGAGATTCAAATTGGGTCCAATGTTAGTGTACCTCATTTAAGCAGTTCATATGCTTAATTTCACCTTTCCATGACTGGACCAGTACAAAGTCAAGTACTGCCTACTTAAGTAACACTTATTTAGTAGGTTATAATTTGATCTTGTGATTCCCAAAGTTGTATATATAGAAACCCTGGGTCGGCAACAACCATTAAAATAGTCGATGGCAGTGAAAAAATATTTGGGTCTATAAAATGCCAATGGGGATTAACGATAGTGGAACTCATGCAAGCAGGTCATGGGTTTAATTTTGGCTTTCCTTATACGGAAGTGAGTGTATATGATAGTATAAAAACATATTTACCAACATAAATTAATAATACAATCTTTTCAAAACATATTTCAAGTTAGTAAATTTACAAAGAAACATGTACATATGCCAGGTAAACATAGGGTCTACACATAAGTAGACAAAAAAGTTTGGGAACTTTTGATTTAATCATTTAGACGTGGAGTTTAGTAAGCTCAAAGATTTAATTAATATATTTTTTCTCAGTTCCCATAGATATAATAATAACGTAACTGAGGGAAATACTTACTATACTACCGCAAATAAAAATGATGAATGTGATACAGTATCTGAAACAAACGAAAGTGCAGAGAATTGTTTAAATTATAATTGTGTCGCTTACGAAACTGTTGTGACAGACTCTGTTGATGATAATCGCATAAAACATGTTGCTAATGATGAACAAATCAATGTAAAAGAAGATGTAAAATTGGAATTAACCAAAGACAATTATGAAAATGTAGAATGTGAAACTCAAAAAAGTCTAGTATATGAAAATAAAGAGATGGTAGAATTTTTACCTGATAATAACATCGAATTTAGTGGATACATACATTTTAATAGTGAGCTGGGTAAAGATCTTCATGATTGTAATAAAATGAATGGTACAAACGACGAGGAAACTATTGTAGCTGATGTTGAATCTTCCGTAAATAATTCTACTATTTCCAATGTAGAAGAACAAAGTGGTGATGAAGTAATAAAGACAACAAGATATCCACTGGTACCAGTTTTCGATGTCTATATGAAAGATGGTAATGTAACAGGGTTCGTTGTTAACGATGATATATTATTGCATAATTCAAAACAAAATGGTATAGAGAAAGGGGTTCAGACGAATAAAATGGATGAATGGTAAGCGATAAATTAATTTTTATCTATGGGTTCTTTATTATTTCTGCATTCTTTTGGTTGCCAAAATAGGAAGCCAATTATTATATTTTTTGATTCAGATTATAGCAGTACCTTTATTTTATATACATTTTCGAAGGTAAGTCTTATTTAAAAATATTATCCATAATTATCAGAAAATATTAATGTAAAACTGACAGTCACAAAGTTTAATATATCTTTCAAAAAATATTTAGATATATTTTAAGACCTTTAACTTATTTTTGGAACATCTTACGAAGGCAAACATTAGTCTGTTTTAATTTACCTTGATAATAATTTAACAGAAAGTCAACATTACCTTAGTATAGATTACAATAACTACCACATGTCTATAATGAATAACGCTATTTTGTTATTTTTCAGTAACTACTATCAATTATTCTGCTATTAGGTGATATACTTTTTTGTTATTAACACGATAATGAAATGAACATATACGGTGTTATTACAAAAAAGTTAAATACGTAATGAATACTTTCTTTAAAAGGTTTCGAATTAAATGCACCGCGGTCGCTGCATGTTCGCCATCTTGCTCTTTTGTCTCGCTTTGGTTACGTTAGGTTAGACTTGCGAAAAAGGATAACACGAACTTGTCTCGGGTGAGCGCGGTGGATTTAATTCAAAACCTTTTTAAAGCAAATATTCAATACGTATTTAACTTTCTTGTAATAACACCGTCATTGTTTGAGTTGAGCAATGTAATCACTTCTATTGACTATAGCATAATGCTTCCTTATTCACACGTTGCGACACCGACCGATAATTTCCAATATCACTAATAATAACGGACAACAGATAACCGATAACAGAATAATGATATATAGTTTATTATTTATTAATATAATGTAATATTAGTTATTATAATAATACCGCATCTACTAACAAGCTGTTATTTTTCTTATTATCATTTAATTATCCATTTTTCAGTACTACACAGAACTCAAACGCTTTTGAAAATAATTCGCTTGTCGAGTCGAACGCACCTGAAATTTATATACAACAAATATCACGTAATACATACCAGAAACATGAATACATACATAAATACAATATTGACCAATATATGGGTCAACCACATTTCCCTACCTACATAAATAAGTTATCACAAGAGATACATATAGAACCATCGCAGATGATTAAAAATGTATATAGTGAAAAGGCTATGTTTAAAATGACTACGACGCAGCGTGGTAAAGAAGGAAATACAAGGATATGGTATTTGAAGATAAATTTCGAATAACACCTTACAAGAGCGTATATACAGAAAGTAAACCCTAAGTTTTATATACCTACCTAAAAACTTCCATAAACCAAGATCCGGGTCGGAAAATATTTTTCGAACCTTAACGATGGCTAAAATGAAAAAATATTAGCACAAATGAAGAAGAAAAAGTGATTATATTGAAAGTACACGCATAATAGATAAATCGGAATCGTTTCACATTTGTGTCGCTAGATGGCACTACTAGTGTTGATTATAACATAATAGTAAAATAAAAAAGACATACAAACATATTAATAGTTTTATTTAAAAAATGAAAGAATTGCTTTTAATTGTCGACCTAAAAATTGTTTTTAAATTGTTTATGAATTTTATCGTTTGTTAACTTCTTACCTGATGTTAATTGACAGTGTGGTTCAAAATGGTGACACTCTAAGCCTAGAGAGTTTAAGCCTAAAGGCGACCTCCATCAAAGGTTTAAATAAAGATATAGCCTCGGTCCATTGGAATAATATTCATCAGATAAATACTATGACTTCGTCTAAATAACAATATATTTTATGTGTAAGGGGAAAAATAAGAACCACACCGTTTGCCCCACTTCATACACCAATGAACGCATAGTGTTTTTAATGATTTTTATAACTTTTACAACTATGTACAAAATGAAAATATCGTGATTTTTTTTTAGATAAGGTTCAATTGTCTACGAAATAAAAAGGAATGATCGAAATCTATCCAGTAGTTGTAGCGTGATACGCGTACAACGTATACATACCTCTATCAATCTATCTATATAGATTGTTAAAACTACCCTATACATAACCTGTGTACATTTGCGCTACAGTAGAAGTAAGATAGTAGGATCAATGCCTTGTAGGAAGGAACATACTCCTTGCAAGAAACATGTTTCTGCAAACTCACGCGAAATATCTAAGGAGGCAGTGAATACCAAGAACTTCTTGTACCAACAACATTATGTAGGTGGTAGAGCCACGCTGGTTTCAGCATGAATGGGTCGGCTCGCCCGGGGTAGTAAGTACCACCCGACCCACAGAAAACTGACGTGAAGTAACAGTGCTGGCATTGTTGCGTTTCGTTCGGTCAGTGACAGTGCCGGAGACCCAACTCTCCTCCCCCTTCCCACTCCTTTCCTGACCAAACAAAGACTGGCAACACACTTGCGATTCCTCTGGTGTTGCTAGTGCCTATAGACGGCGGTGATCACTTAATATCAGGTAACCCACCTGTTCGTTTGCCTCCCACGATATATTAAAAAAAATGTAGATCCTGAGTACGGAATCGGCTCTATCGAGTTTTCTTATAGATCGAGGCTTCTGTGGTAGTAACGTGTAATTGCTTAATTGTGAAACAGATACTCAATTTGGAAAGCTATAATTAACTAACTTTTACTAGCTGATTCGATTGAGTTAATATAGGTTTGAACAGTACATTTTCACTGAATGAAAGCATAACAAACATATAAACTCTATTCACATTTATTATATTAGAATAAACATAAAATTACTGTGTAACTTTACTTATGTTTGTGTGTTTAGACTTCTGCTATGACGGTACAGTCGCTTTGTTTTGGGTCATGTGGTGGTAGACAAATAATCCTGATTCCAAAACGTAGTGTGGATATTAATTAGCAATCTGTCATTACAGCGGCGACAGTTGAGGGATGAGGGATAGCGTGTCTTCGGTAGTCGCTGTTGTTCCAGGGTTAGACTGTGTTCACCATCAGGCACAGTACAGTCACTTTGCCGAGCTTTACGTGAAAAAAAAACAAGAAGAAACCAAAGTATGATGACCATAACTAAACCGCTTGGTTAGCTATCACCATCAACTTGAGAATTCCGTCGCTAAGCTCGTATAGGTGCCTTCCGCCAGCTACATTTGAGAACCAGCCCCTCTAGCTTTAGCGTGTTTACCATATTCAATCGCATCTGGTAGGTGGTAGAGCCACGTTGAAGCTATTACTGGTTTCAGCATGAATATTACGTCGACCGGAGCTTTTATAGAAAACCGACGTGAAGTAACAGTGGCTTGCATTGAAGCGTTTCATTCAGTATGATGACCATAACTAAACCCCCTCCCTGGTTCAGCTTTCACCTTCACCTTCCGAACCTCCCCCTCCCTCCCCCACACAGGCTGGCAACGCACTTGTGACTCCCCTGGTGTTGCAAGTGTCTATGGACGGTAGTGATCACTTACATCAGGTGACCCACCTGTTCGTTTGCCTCCTATGATAAAAAAAAAAATCGTCTTTTAACATAAACTGGAATAGTGTTAAAATGCTAAAACCTACAAAAAAATACAAGTGACACTATCTCTCGCAAATTACAGTTTTGATATTTTAAAATCATATTTACAACGTTTGTTACATGTGTGTAAATAACTATAAACCTATAATTGGAATATTCGAATTAGATAATACATTATTATAATTTAGATTACACCTTTCTAAAAGTAGATGCATATGATATTGCACTTTTAATAATTAAATTAAACATTTGATAGTTAAGTGAAACTGGTTTTCAAAACTAACTTACCTAACAGATATTTCTTCAAAATTTTTATTATAGCTATTTAACTACCCGCTTTCGCCTTAACCTCCGGGTTCGCACTTGCAAGGAGGCTGGTAAGAACATAGATTTAGCGTAAGATACGGTAACATTAAAATAAGATACAGCATTAAGATAGCTCATATCGTACGTACTGCCTTGGATTCTTCTAGAATGAGATTAATTTAGCCGATTTCATTTACTAAATTTACTAACTACAAAAATTTAGTGAAATCTTGGTTTTCGAGTTTTTATACTCGAAAGTATCGAAAAATATTCTATGAGTATATAGTGAAAATAAGCATCATCAGATTTTAGGTAAAATATGCAATATCCCTTGAACATTGGTTTAATATTTAATAAGAAATTAAATGATTTTTTTAGTATTTTGTGAGTTTTTATTTCTTATCGTGTTCTTGTTGTGTGAGTGTAGGGTAGAGAAAATGATACTCCAGAACATACACTAATAATTAAGATTTATTACTTTGGAAAATTACATACGGGTTAGCGACGAAGGAACAACGACTGACTCAAGTGGGGGCAGTGGCTAACTGCGTAGTACTTTACAATACAAAATAACATCGTCAGCATTACCACCACAAATTACTAATTAATGAAGACAAAAATCAAATAGTCTCACGATTACACTACAGAGATTACACACCTTATGATTCTGTAGTTGCTTACTTATTTATCGTCATATGCGAATATCCAGAATAGAACTCTCCGATGCACCGAGGCTCGTTTTATTATATACCTTCCAACAAAGGAGTGTGGAAATCTCTGGAAGGTGGACGTTATTACACAAAACATTCAATAAAGTTTTATATATCTAATCTATCTGCTCTTTATTAATCAATGTAATTTAGAATGAAATTTTATATATTTTGATAATATTCCAAAATATAAAAACCTGTTTGACCGTTGTCCTTTAGTCTTATTAAAAATCAGGATAAAGTAAACTATCAGATACTAGCTTCTGCCTACGTCCTCGTCCGCATGGAATAGTCACCATGGGCTAACGCTAACTTTAACGCACGACATCGTTTACTTAGTTTTAAATAATACGTACGTTAACCCCGATTTTGAAACATTCTTCATTGGTGATTCACTCCTATTTGTCTTAGCGTGAAGATATATAGCTTATGGCCTTCCTCGATAAATGAGCTATCACTGAAATTTTTTTTCAAATCGAACCAGTAATTCCCTATGTTAGCGCGGTCAAGCAAACAAAGTCTTCAGCTTTGTAATATTAGTATAGATAGTACTTACTGGGTTATTCAAATCATTTCATAATTATTTCAGTTATAGAGCCTTCTTTTCTGCTCTTATTTTTTATATTTTAAATATTAATATTATTCTTTTTTTATTATCTTTATTCCATCTTTAGTTACAATTATTTGTATATTTTTCCCTTAAACCCATTGACATATAACGCTTAAACCCGACCCTTTGTTTTTTTATTGTTTGTCTGTATAACAACAATGCATGATATGTTTGCGTCTAGAAGGTTTTAATTCAAAGTGTACTTAGAGACATTATGTAATATAGAATTTTCAGTTTCGTTATTCATTGCATAGAGTAAATATTTAGAAAAAATATGAGGTAGTCACAAGCGCTTATTAACATAATACGCCTATGACATATCTATGATAAATAAAATTATGCAGTGAAAGTATACTATTGTCTACAGAGACGCATTGTTCGGATATATACAATCTGTATGAGAAACCATTGTACACAAATAACGTGGCTGATGAAATTATTCATTTGATTATTCTGTCTGTTTCCTTTGCTCAATTCCGAGCCCATTAATATATCATAGCCATCTTAAAACTCTTTGTACTTACAATTTCATTCTCGTTATTTGATTTTTCGTGGGAACTAGAACTGCATGTCACGTTACTACCCTACAGCAGTTTTACCGATTCTAAGGTACGTCCGATAAATATAATTATTACTGCTTATCCCCTATGTACAAGCGTGATGATATGTAACTCAAAAAAAAGTCGATCAAAATCTTATACAACTATTTTAAAATTTATACTTATGTATTCTTCACTATCATTCGTATTTCGGTTTTTCTCATGCTTTCAGATATTTATGAGATCGTAATAATGGGAATTATGGGAAAATCTTTATAACTAAAAATAAAATGTTTTTAGTGTTTTTGTTTTACTTTTCTAAGTTCTTATTAAGCTAGTGTTATACAGTTAACTATATATAATAAACTTCAAGAAGTCCGCAGTTTTAAAGCCAGTTATATAAGTTTGTATACTTGAAGGCAAGATACAAAATTGGATCGAGTTGTGGAAAATATGAGGTAATTACGAAATTTTAACTGCAAATCCTACCCTTAAAGGAACGATAAAAACTTAGTAGATGCCTGTTACCAATAAATCATTAATTACATAGTATAAGACAAAGTCCCCTACCGCGTCAGTCTGTCTGTCTGTTCGCGATAAACTCAAAAACTACTGAACGGATTTTCTTGCGGTCTTTACCAGTAGATATTATGTGATTCATGAGAAAGGTTTTGGTATATAATTTGTCAATATTTTTTTGAAGTTAAACCTCTTTATCGACGTAGGGAGGAATTTTAGAGCATGTAAAAACGTATGTAACGTTTTTCGGTTACGCGCCATCTTAATTTCTGTACATTTTTCCGTTACGCGCCATGTTTATTTCTAAAGGTCCGCTCACAATGATCAGATTTCGTTTTTTTTCTCTGTATAGTTGTAAATATAGTAGATCATTTTTCGAAAAATGATGTCATAAAGAAGTTTCACTTCTTACTTGTGTGCACTGATACACGCACGTATTTTTTTTATAATCAGGGCGAGACAACGTCTGCCGGGCCCGCTAGTTATTACTAAATTATAAATAATCTAAGCTGTACTTGTTTTATTTTCTCTTTACCTCAGTAAAATTAAAGTATGCTAATTGGTTTTTTACGAGAGCGGTTATCGTAAACCGACCTATTTTGATAAGTATCTTATGAATACAGTTTTTATTTGATAAAAAGAAACGGTAGAAAAAATTTGTAAGGTAAGGTCACGCGCAGTCATTGGGCAGTGTCCGAACAATTATAAACAACATTCTACGTAGATCGGAATTGGAAGTTCGTTGACAGTCTCCACCAGCGAGGCCACGATCCTCACCAGTAAAGGTCTGAAAATGAAGGAGATTGTGCGAAAGTGTTGACTATTATGCGCACGCAAACGCAAAGTTCAATAAGCAAATTTGAAACGTTTGGTATTCGTATAGGTCCCGCACACATAATGTGACGTAACAACACCTATAAACCATGTCAAATATCTTAAGGCCTCTAAACAGTATCTGACTGTATATTTTTCTTAGGTCATTAAACAATTGACAACATATACTTTGATAATAATGTTAGGTAAATATCTTTTATAACTTCCGGCTTCATATAGACATTTCAACTCTTTTGCAATATGAATGGTGTATACGGGCATATAAAGAAGCATGAAAGTACTATAAAATTGCGTACATTGTTCTGTATATTACCTGCTTACATATTAAAATGAATCATAGGAGTAGCTAATAAAACGCATAATAGTTTGAAGCGATGACAGCTTGGTGGTATTGTGTTCGATACCAAGACGTAGATTCGAATGCTGTAACAAGGCGGAGCTGACAGTGAAGGAAAATATAATGTAGTCATACGATTTCTTTTTCCTCGTTTAAGTTGAAACTCTATTGCCAAACACCTATATATGTTCTAGAAAATGCATTCGAGTTCTCTAGGCTTGACACGTTTACTACCATCTTAAGTCACTTTTTTACTTAAGATCAGGTGTGAGTATTCTCTAAGTCTAAAACATATAAAGAATAAAATAAACCCGAATTAGTTATGTCACATGATACCTATCAAAGAATAACAGAGCCTATGTAAAATTGGACTAGAAGCACTACCATATTCTTACGTATGACGCAAAGCAAGTGTCGGATCAAAGAGGTGTAATTAGTAAAATTAAGAAGTATTCCAAATAAGCCCTTAGAGATAGCAAGAAATCAATAAGTAACCTCAGAATTTAAGTTTAATTTGAGGTTGAAATAATAACTTTAAATTAAGCAAAGTTCACATAAAAACTATGTAATTTATGTGTAAGTGTACTGAACGTCACTATACTATATATACTAAATAAGATTTAAAACAACATAATATGTTACATTTTAAGAGACAATTAAGTAATTGACTAAATTAACAAACATTAGGATATTAAAAGGTTTAACATTTATAAATAACGTGTAGTTAAGATAAAGATTTAATATAGGTATACCTCCTCGCATAATGTTTTGGTCGCTCTGAACATCGGTGTACAGAATACCAATTTTAGGTGTAAATATGTATTATATTATATTTTAGGTTCATATATCGACATAAATTAAGGATAAATTATTAATTAATGAGATAAAATTAAGGATAATTCAGAGTGGCCAAAGATATTGACGAGGACTTTACTATAGCTCGACAATGCGATTCCGAAAGCGCACGACATATGTGATGTTACAGCGAGACAAATACAAGACCATAGTCGTACACATCATGAGCCAAATCCCAACTGTAACCAAAAAAAAATTATTTTTGCAGGTATAGAATTGTTTTGTTCAATAGTAGAATAGAATAGAGTTAGAATGGGTTTTGTTGAAATTATTAATTGCCGAGATGTAACTAACGCGGCACTATTACACGCACATTAGTGTACTCTATTTTTGATCTTGCCTTAGTCAACATATAGCCATTGTAAAGTAGTTATATTAAATCTATGGTCCAAGGTAAATCACTATAAGAACAATATTATACATTAATGGGGCGGGGCTAGTTTTAGTAAGTACGACTATTGAGCCGAGAGGCCGCGAACTAGTTTTTGTGACACGAACATAATTGTCAACCCTATTAATTAATATTTATTGGTGTAATTTCGATCATAATTGGAGGTACAAAATTTTTGTTCGCATATTTATATATAAATTTTGTTATATGTATTAAGTATCGTATAAATATTGTAGACAAAAAGAGCGTAAAGTATGACGAATAGAGATTTATAAATAAAGGATTTCGATTCGTCGATGATATGAAAAAAAGTCATAAGGACTGTCGACAGGAGTGAAAACTCAAAATTATGTTTTTGCAATCGATTATAGTCGAAATTATTTAAATCTCGTAATTTGTAAATTGAACATTAACATTAACCTAGTTTTTACATTTATTGGCACACCAAGCAATAACTATATACATTGTTAAGCAATTTACTAATTAATCAGATATATGATGAGCTGCACAAGCTGAATACAAAATATCAATGTTACACACACAGGTCCGTTATACTACGCGTTGCTAGTCTGACAGAAGCGTAAGACGTTATGAGCACGTCGAGGTCATCCGTGACGCGGACCTATATGTTTTCCTCAAGTATTTTTTTTTCAATTTCTCAACGCTGCTAAACTATGTTATCTTCTCGCCTATTTAAATTTGTTTAGATTTATATGCATATTTGCTGATCAGTTATGTTAATACAAGTTACGCTTAATTTAGAAATAAATCTGAAGCGACTCTAATAAAACAAAAAAAAATCCTAGGTCATCCTTCATTAAAATTATTTTAAGTATAATACGTTTGTGAAATGAAATCCAAATAATAATTAAAGTATGTAAGGTGGTAACATCGCATATTAAAAATGTTAACCTTGACGTTAGGCAAATCTATTGTGAAATATCGCAGAAGGATTGAAAATGAATATTCGTGTGTGTTTAAATGTATTCACAATATTTAAATGCTTACCTGTTATTAGATGGAACAGCTCATAGAGCTAGCATTTAGATAAATGTTTTGTTCATAATACGTGATTATAATTTTCATTAGGTCGTAATTAATATGCAATATATAAGGTTGTAGCAACCTTTATTTTGAAGAGACCGTTAGTTTTATATTGTACTATATGTTAACGTTACCAAGTGGTGGCTCACTTTGTGTTCACCGCGATTTTTTGTTAGTTTTATATTTGAAAATAAACTTTTTAATATGTCCAATGATTTTCAAGGAAAAACTATTACATCGAGATTCTTGTTCTGAGTTATCACTCATTATCATATTGTCAAGCATAGTGTAGTTTTTACCTACTAGTTTTTGCTCGCGGATTTACTCGGGAACAATACTTTTCTTCCGGGTGAGATGCCCTATTCTATGTCCTTGACAATGTGTATATATAATTTCATAATAGTTGGTTGAGCAGTTAAAATTTGAAAGCGTAACATATACATCAATAAACTCACTTACGCAATTATAGTACTGTCAGTAAGGATTCGAAAATAATTCCAAAATTGAATTTCCGTAATACTCATTAAAATTTTTTGCTTTCCTACTTTAATTTCTATAAATTCTAACTGATATTATAAATGCGAACGTTAATCTGTTTGTTTGTTAGGATTTCACACCTTAACTACTGAACTCATCATTATTAAATTTGCATACACATTGATAGAAATACAGACAAGAGCATAAGGCACCTATCGTCCAGAAAAAGTACCGTTCCTGAAGATTAACTCGCATCTACAGTAAAGCGAGCGAAGCTTCCGGCAAAAGTCTGTCTATAATAATACAAGATGTATCCACATTATGCTTCTTATTATATCAATATGAATTTATATACAATTTCCCTTACATATGTCGACGTGGCGATGGAATTTACAACACGTATATCTATGAATATAGCAACGTAAGAGAATGGAGGTAATACATTCAGTTTGTTAAACAAGATGCTTACCCGACTACATAATGATGTTTTTCCTACTACAAGTTGAAATGTCTAAGAATAAACTTGTGTTATTCAAATAAGCCACAAATTATTCTTATCAGCTACATCACTTTATGTAAACGAATGTGGTAGTAATTAATTTCAAACATTTTAGGGTATCGGTTTGTCGGTTTCCGTATACTATAAAGTGGTTCTTTTCACCCTTATGAATTTGTCAATAGATGAAACGAAACATCTGCCCTAATGTGGAAAATAGACAAACTTATATTGCTTTGTGATTTATATTAACAATACATTAATAATAACTTATAATAATAAGTTGTGACCATGTATTTTTAGGTTTCAAATTTTTTTTACATATAAAAATGTGGTTAAGAACATAAATAAAAATTTTTTTTAGCTACATTGACACGCGAGAGAGCCACGTAGATAAACTGCAAAAAACAATTTATTCTAACAATAACGAAGAGAATAAAACATTATCTTTTGAATTCTCTACAAACTGTATTAATCTAAGCACACTCGATAATCTTCGAATTTATGTGTATTTTTTAGTTAAGCAGACTTTGACGAAGTAGAACCTATTTACACTATGTTACGCTCAAGTAACCCGTGAAAATCTTATGAAAATTTGTCTTTAAGCTTTATAGATTAACATGTTCAAACAGACACATAGACAAATAAAGTTTAAAAAAGTAGACTATTGTATTCCTAAATGCACCGCAATCAATTATTAGCAAATATTTTAGTATACAGACAAGACAGTTTTACTGTTATTTTGTTATATGGTTAAATTAAATGCAATTAGGTGAAGCTGCGAAAGCCCGCCAAGTCAATAGCGTAGTATGTTTGAAAAAAAATTATGAAATGCAATATATGTTACAACTTCTATTTCTTGAAACTAACGAATAGATCTTTAATTTTTCATTTTGTTTGCTCCATCATTTACAAAATATATATACGCCTAAATATTTCTACATTTTAAACAAATACATATCCCTTGTACTTAAATATCTATTTATAACAAACGGAATTGTTTCATTTTCCACAACGAGACGTTTCTATGTGTGTTTTACATTTTTCTTATTTTATTATAATAATTCAAACTAATTGGTCTCTTTGTTTTACAAATCATACCTTTTTGATTCTTTGAAGCAAATTCTAAAGTTTATCTTCTATGTGTCATTATGAAATATCAAATAATAATATATAGTGTACATACATGATAGCAAACAAAGCTACTCTTCGTTGCCACCGAAATACCAATAAACGAAAAAAGCACACATGGTCTACAGAAATTGAAAATTAGTTCTTGCCTTAAATATCCGTTAATATTTTACGTTCCTACTTCTTCTTTTCCTTACCCTTTTCCCACTCTACCCTGTTAGATATCATCTCAGTATTCCCACATTTTGTATACATCATTTTTCACACGATCCATCCATCCCTTCTTAGGTCTTCCTCTAATCGTATATCCGTCCATCTATATCTTATTACCTATATCAGTCACTGGTGCTATTTTTAAACTTCCTCCGATTTATTAAAACTTATCTTATCCATTATATCATCTTATCATTCTTTTGTCCATTTACGTTCCTACTTGTTGCGAAACACATATGCAAAACATGACATATGAGGTCAAGTGCCATTTTCTTCGCTGTCAGTTGTCACTAAGTGTAAGGACCGCTAATATATTGAAATCATATTCAATCATAGACAGCTAATTAATTATTAATTCACGGTAACATATTGTAATTTATTGTTTCGCTCCATTTGATATAAATAAATCAAGACGGGTGGCACAGGACAAGTCATGTTCGTTATTAAGACACTACAAGAGTGTATAATATGAACGGTTGTTACTGCTAACTCCAGACTAATCTTACTGTAACACTGAGGCTATTAAAAAGCTTAACGATTACTAGAAACCGGTCTATTTTTTTCATAACCATCCAAAATAGATATTCGGTAAAATGATCCCATCAGTTTCCTTTTTCTTATTCCTTCGGTTTGACGAGCTTGTCATTATCGTTTACATAGAAAAAATAATTTTAAAGTGGCTCAATCTACACGTGTCCAACGACCCCTGCATGACTTAAGCCATCCCTGATTCCGTGGTGGTTAAACCCGAATTTAAAATGCAGCCGTAACCCTATGAAATTCTAAGCTATCTATAGTCATCGTACTCATTGGGGCTTGTAAATACTACGACTAAAATTATACGCTATTTTTCCTAAACAATTATTTTACAACCAAGACAATTATTACACTACAACCAAACTTTTAGCATTTTTATCTAAATTATAATCCCATATGAGTACAATCCCATTATACTAGCGTTAGGCATTCTGAATTGGTATTTATAATAATAACTAGCGGGCCCGGCAGACGTTGTCCCGCCCTGATTATAAAAAAATCCTAGACAAATTATATACCAAAATGTTCCTCGTGAATCACTTTATCCACTGGTGAAAACCGCATAAAGATCCGTTCAGTAGTTTTTGAGTTTATCGCGAACAGACGGACAGACAGACGCGGTAGGGGACTTTGTTTTATACTATGTAATGATCTATGTTGAGTGTACCAGCTGATCTCACAGAATACATTATGCGAAGAAGCATCAGCTTCGAACGACGCGACGACGTTATATATGTATCTATATTATACATATATATGTAAGTAATAAATATTTAATTAATGATTATATTAATAATTATGTATTTGTAGCTTATTAGAGGCTGATGTTTAACCTTGTAATGTGAGAGGAGGCAAAAATGAAGGGATGTGTTAAAGTAGTTTATATATTTTGATAATGTTTAAAATAAAAATTAGCAAATAGAAGTTCTGTGTTAAATGGTGTCACATAGATGCAATTAATTTCTATTTGTCAAGAATTGTTGCATCTAGAGTCGAGATATAAATGTCATAATACCAGTTTGTGTAAACATCACTAGTGCATACGTCTTCTTCTTCAATAACAGGGTTGAACATAATAAATACAAATTATTAATCCAAATAAATTGATATGTTGTTAACATAACATTAATTATGTTATTATTGTTACGGGTATGGCTATAAATAATAGAAAGTTGTTATAAAACAAAAAGAGAAATGCACAATTTTGCTGTAAAAACTTATTAGTTTTTAATACATAGTTTGCACATTTTTATGATTTAATAATACGTAATAATTTTATAGGGGTACACGTATAATCATAGATTCAGACGTGAATTTAATGCTTCCAAATTTGATGTTTTATCAAAGTATTATAAATGTTAAAATGTTATAAAAAGTAAGCCTTAAATATACAAAATTTTATTTTTTACTAAAATGTCAAATGCTAACATAAATTATAATACATCATTCTAGTAACCTGTATAAAAATTATGTAAAATGTCATCATCAATATTCATGGTATTGAGTGCTCCGTTGTCAACTTGAAGGACTTGAGGCGCATCATAATGTTTGGCATTTGAGTTGCCTACGTTCATGTACCGTAACCAACACAATTGTTTTTAAGGCACAAAAATTTGAAAGGTTCATTATGTATTACTATACTATCATGCGCAATAAATTAAATTAATTAATTCTACCATGTGTTAGTTGAAAGTATTAATGTGCTCAATATGTTTTTGTTATATGATTTAACTTCACCGGTAGTGTTTTTATTAGATTGAGATGCATAAAACTTTTTTATATGATTGACGCTTATGAACATTTTGATAAATTATTATTATAGCAATAGCAAAAATTTTGGGTTTAAGACATGTTAGCTTAAAGCAATATACACAAAAAAAAACCATTAAAAAGATGCGATGTATAAATATTGAGATGACATTTAACAGGAGAGAGTGGAAAAGGAAAACAAGTTATGCCAACGCAACGTAGTAGAATAAGGGTAAGAAGACAATGATGATTCTAAACTAAACAAGCTCAAGATATCTTTGTTTGACTCAATATCACAAAAGCCAAAATTGTAAATTTTATAATAAAGTCAAATCTATATGTAATATAAATTTAGTGGAACAGAATGAACTTGTTTTTCATAAGTCACTATTTTTTATTCGGAGAATCATTACATAGTATAAAACAAAATCTCCTACTGCATCTGTCTGTCTGTCTATTCGCAATAAACTCAAAAACTACTGAACGGATTTTCATGCGGTTTTGACCCGTAAATAAAGTGATTCGTGAGGAAGATTTTGGTATATAATTGTGAAGAATTTTTTTTATAATCAGGGCGGAACGACGTCTGCCGGGCCCGCTAGTATATGTATAAATGAATAAACCGTAATAAAACAAACCTCATACGTACATTCGATTGAACCTATTGAATTAGAAATATAACAGTGAGCGGAAAGATTTCTTAAAATAGTTTCTTTGGAGAATCAATCTTTAATAGTCTGAAAAATCCTTTGTAATTTTTTTTAAATTTGACATTATTTTATTTTAAATTAGAAAAGCACAGTTTTCAATAGTTGAAAACATAACAATTAGTTGGAAGTCCTTCCAATATACATTTTTTATTATAGACAATCCTTATGCACAGTAGGATATGAAATATAAGTACGTATCCCTAAAACTTTATAACCACGTATAATGCATTTATAGGTAATGGTCCTAACTAACTACGCCTAACTCGATGTCATGGTCAGTTAAGTGGAGCAGTGAACCAGAAAGTTGTAAATCACTTAAAGTCCAAGCTAATAAAATAAATGGATAAATGGAATGGAATTTTATTATGGATATTTTCTATGGAAAGTATAAAAGAAATAATATTATTCAATTATTACACCAGGAGATAGCGTAATATGAAATTAGTTTTGTTTTAATAATAGAAGAATTTGTTTAATCACGCCTAAGTCTTACCGGTTTGAGAACGCGTGCGCGGGTCAGACGAAGAAAAGGCGCGCGCGACTGCTGCATTCGTCAGTAGAGCCAGGGTCGTCACAGGGGTCGGACCGCTATCTAGTCATTATAAAAAAATAATACTATTAAAAAAATATTTTGTAATCAAAAGGTCATCATGAAAGTGTTCATCGTCCTGACTGCAGTCGCTGCTTTAGCAAGTAAGTTTTATTTTATGATATAGAAAGTTCAAGTTTTTTGTATTTAATATTAGAAACATATTATATCTAATATTCTTAAAATGTCTTCTTTTTCCTTTTTAATATAAATATTGTTACACCTTTATTATAAAAATGACAGAAATATTCTACACATAGACTTAATTCAAAAACAACGATATATTATAACTGTTGGTTTTATCGTGGATACAGTATGTATCCATTTCGTAACTGTCACAATGTGCATATAAAAGATATCAACGAGCTCGGAAAATAGCCACGTGTTATAAAATGCATATATCGACATGTAGGTACATTTTAAAGTTATTTAATTTAATTATAAATTACAAATTTTAAGCGAAAATTAAAGAGGCAACCAGTGCTATTTTATTACTTTCAAATTTTATTCAACCCGAGGTCTTTAATACATACAATATTTAACTGTAGAAATTTGAAAGTAAAATTTATTGCATTTTTCTATTAAAAAGAAATAACTGAATCTACTCGTATTCTGTATACTACATAACTTTATGTTATAGCCTTCGTCATCATGTAATTAAATAAATTAATAAGAGTCACTGTGGGTCCTTGTGGCAAAAGCGGCTTGCACTTTTAGAATATATCATCGATATCTTAAAACCATAATAAAGGACGAAAGTAAATATTAACCAAAAACCTTTCTTAATATTGAAACGATGTGTGGAGAAAAAAAACGCAACTGTAAGTTTTATTTTCATTACCTGAGTAGAAAAAGTACATGAGACTTTAAATAATTACAGAATTAAATGTTAACTAGCATGTTGCATATATCAGTGTGATGAGTAATAAATCTAATTCATTCTTAAACAAAAACAATTTCTATAATTATGTATTGCTACAAATTGTTTATTCAAACTAAGTGTACAATAAAATTGACAATTACTTTCAAATATCGGTTATGAAATTTACTATCAGTAACATCGAAAATCAAAATTCTAACTTGTTTTTGCAAATTTATTTTTATTATTAAAAAAAAAACTATCATTGAATTCGATTATTTAGTTGTACGTGGCAGTCGTCAAAAGATACATACAGGAAAATTAATTTTTAATAATTACATCACCTTCCTTAACCTTCGTATTGCATAGTTCATAGTTTTTATTAGTTAGCTTTTTCACTTACTGTTTGATATATTTCCTTTTTGTATGCGGTAGTCTGTATATAAAAACTTTAAATAAATATAAGAGCATTAGTGCCAAATATTTAACATTTCATACTTATGTGTATATTAAATTAATTGAGATATTAAAAATACTTAGCCTTTTCAAAATTTTCCTAAAAAAATGCACACTTGTAAAATATTCATTTATACATTACACGTATACTTAATATTTCGAGTTTTACAAGTAATTATTGGCAAAGTAAAATAGTAGTGACCGTGGGTATACATTTAAAAGAGTTTGTATAAAAAAGAACGAAGACTAATTTTAGTAGTAATGGATTAAACGTTTCTAAATCATATTTACACTTACTCATTGTCATAGATTCGTATAACAGCAATTGTTTTTTTTATAATCCAAGCTATTTCTCTTTTTAAATAATAGGTAGAGGCCATAACGAAAAAAAATAGTAAAATACATATTGGTTTTAATTTATTGTTCAAGTGTTTCGTAAAACTAAATTATTCCTATCACGATATTTTGAGGATAAGATCACTATCTGCTTGTTCACCTTTTTACTTATTTATAAATACTAATTTCTACGCAGTTTAATTTTTTAAGAAGTACCTTCTTGAGATTAGATAATAGATTCCACCATGCATTATTATACAGAATTTAAATAGCTTATACATCTATTATATCTAACAGTATAAATCAATTGTAAATGGTAGTACTTTATTACCATTATGCAAGTGTAAATTACAATTATTACTAACGTAACATAAAAACAAAAATTAATAACTTTATATAAACGAAACTAGAAAGTCGATTTCACTTCTCAGAAAAAGAATTGATAAAATATAAATTAATTGAGCGCACATAAAAGACAATGCCGAAGAAACGGTCCGTTTCATTGTTCAGTGATTTCGTTGTAACTCGACATTGACATTCGCCGGAATTATATTTTAACACCACTAATAACAAGTTCATACGAAATTTCTGTAAGTATTGCAAAGGACTGTGTTGACATCGACCGATATTAAAATTTACGCAAATATTATAGCCTTTTCGTAACATATTGCATGGAAATACAGGTTTTTTTTATTTCACTGGTATGCCAACTTAAGCTGTAATATTTAGGTCTGTATTAGGTTAAATATTAGTAAATATCCTTTCCTCTAATTGTTTAAACTTAATGATTCTATCTTTGTAATATCCCATAGTATGTTACTAAATAAAATAAAGTCAAGCATTCTATTTACAACGCACTGTCAAGAAAAAATTATAGGACTACTAAATCTGTACATTTTATTATACAATTCCATTTATTCTACACACTACCATTCAAACAGTTGCAAAAAAACGTTTTTTTGGGTTAATTATGTACATAATTTTAAGCATTATTACAAGATTAACTTATCACAGTATAATAAGCCTATTAAATTGTTCCAGTATAAATTATGACATTTAATATACTTTATGATAATCGTTCTTATTACAATTTAAAAGTGGTGAAGTCCTTCCTTAATTATATGTTAGAACAGGAAAAATAGAATTAACAAAACGAACTTGAAAACATACATAATTATGTTCGAATTATGAAATCGTCTGTTGAAATTATTTATTGATTTACGATGAAATACAGTAACCAGTTTTGTTTTCACATATTAAATTAAAGAAGTTTACGTAAAATGTTACTGCTTAAATCAAATAAATTATTGTAATCCTAATGAATTATAATAATACCATACCATATGGCACCAATATATTTTTGCTCGACGTGACAAATTTTGACATAATATTTACAAATACCTAATGAAGGCTATTAATGGATATACACTAAGAATTACATTTAGAATACATCACATCGAATTTATGAGGATAACATATCAGTAGAAGTATGTTGAATTCCAAAAAACTAGGAAATGTTCTACCAGGTGGATATGAGTAAAAAACTATAACTTCTCACATTCATTTCAAGTTATTAAACATAGTGTACGGCTATTTGCAGAAAATGATCTAACCATTCGTGCTGTAGATTCGATACATTTTTATCGTGCAGTCTCATCAAACCACTATGTTTTTTTTCTCTCGAACTGACTACGCTATTGGCCTAGCAAGGCCTTAACAGCTTCACCGGACTACTAAGGCGAGCGCTTAAGGTACTCAGCTGATTTTATTTGGGCAACTAGCTCAAGGGTGCACGGCACACCTCGGCTTGGCTGTTGCCTGATTCATGCAATTCACGACCTATCTGAGCTAACCTAAGTTAAGCTGCATATTCATACATATATGAGTTACTGTAACATATATGTGTACCAAGAATACATATCTCAACAACTCTTATGTGTATTTTGTATCGGAAAATTATCAAACCACTATGTATGTGCTACTGCACTTAAGATTACCACCAGACAAAGTTTAGTTATTCTATAGAATACATAAATTATGTTGTATTATTAATTTAAATCTGTTGAAACACGTTATTCACTATATCCTAATGCATGAATTATTACGATGTTCAGTATTTAGTTGCAGTCATCTTTGACTCATCATCAGTACGTTGCTTAAACCTCTCACCTCTCGTTATTCTGTTGCAACATTATATTAAAATCGATTTTAAACTTAACCGTATGATTATTATTTACTAAACACAATACGATTCTTACATCATCATATTTTATAAAATAGTATGAATTAGTTTATGTTAATGTATTTTTGTTTAATGGTATGATTGAGAATAATATATTTTCACTCACAAGTGATGGAACTGAAAAATATATATTGTTCATTAATAATTTCTAATATGATAAGATCAAAATATTTTGAAAACGGACTCTAAAGTAGAATTTTGGACGTAATTATTCTCTTAGTTTAGTTAAATCATAATCGAATATAAACATATCCTAAATAATTCCGAGTTATTTATTATTATTTATTTATAATCTTTATTTATAATTGTGGTTTGATCACAAATTGTACACAAGCAATCAATAAATTACCGGGTTTTCATTCCAACCATAACCAGCCTGTAAAGCATTCTGGCCTCCTCGGATGTCGGGAAAGCAAGGATGGCATTACATACACTCGCAGATCTTAATGAGTCCTTCATTTTATTCTCCAGCGCTAGTCTTTGGGCTCGGTTACGTGTGCATTCAGACATTATATGGTATAACATATTCTACAACGTTACATATATCACAATTTGGTGACGACTTTACTTTTATTAGAAATGTAACAAAAAGTGAATTTCGTAACAGTGAAGTTCGGTTCTTTATTTCCACCGACAAATATTTGTTCCCATAGTTTTTTCTATTATCTAACATTAACCGATAGTGCTATTTATTAAAAATGAAATCATTTTAACATTTCGAAAATGGCGAGTTACGAACCTACATATATATCTCGCTCGATTCGTTTGATCTCTGAACTATTCAACAACCTTGATTTGAAATTGAATATATGTGAATAACAGGTATAATTATTTAAAAAAATTGAGATAGTCACGACATCATCTCGAGCCCTGATGCATCAGTCAGCGATGCACCGCAATGTCGCAAGTCCCACTTCACTTTCACTTCTCTGCGTTGCGTCATGAGCGGCCCACTTCGCCTCATCTCGCCCCCTCTTCCCTGTTGCGATACCGCAACGCCTCCACTATCGATAATCGTGTTACCATGTGATCCCACGTGTTAATATATGCTAACTATTACGACAATACATCAGTTATACACATTGTTCTCTTATGGCGAATATATTCATTCTTGATATATTACGAGACAATCATACAAGCCGTGCAAATTGAATAAACCTTCTTTTGCGATAAATGACAAATAATATACACAGATATAATATACATATTAAGCATCCCGATAAGCAATTATTTTTAACACACGAAAGATCATTTCATGAAGTAGTGCCGTGAAGCAGCAATAGCGTAAACAGTTTGAAAAAAACTGAAACTAATTAAATTTATGAATAAAATAGACAGCCTTCTAATTGAAAAAAATATCCTATATAAATAACGGTAATCTTCTTTGTAAGAAATGTTGAATACAAAACATTCCAGTGTTATAAAAACCAACGAGAGTGAATCTTCAAATTATTTAATCAACATAATTTTATGTACACTATTCAAATGAATATGTATATATTAAAATGTTTACAATTTTAGTGTGATTATTATTCATATCACAAAAAACTCGTAAATCGTATGTTAATAAACGGTTACATGGCCTTGACACTTGAATACGATTTAAATTGCAAAGAATATCCGCTATTTAGGATAAATGTCACTGAGCGACGAACATACTTAACTGGTTTAGTATTTACAGAATAAGATATCAAATAATATATGCTAGTCAATAATACTGTTATTAAAAGTCTGTGCTAATTTATGTATCTTCTAAATATAATCTGTCAAATACCAACTTCAACTCTGTTAACAATATTCGAATTGTAATTTTTATAAATACTCGTGGTCGAAATACGACCATAATTCATT
Source organism: Antheraea yamamai (assembly GCA_036509395.1). Lineage (NCBI taxonomy): Eukaryota > Metazoa > Arthropoda > Insecta > Lepidoptera > Saturniidae > Antheraea > Antheraea yamamai. The sequence goes on along the minus strand of AP028438.1, from coordinate 4,679,711 downwards.
TTTTTTTAAATTTTCATTGTTATCGAATTATATAATATAAACAGATATTATAGATAGTAAAGGTAAAGAGCGTGAAATTGACAGATACAAATCTATAAATAAAAGCTTCAACTCCTCAAATAAATACAAAAAAATTGTTAACGAATTTTTTTAAACACAGAAGCTCATTAATAAGTACTGGACAGAAAAAAAATTGGTTAACAATGAGGTAAAGGCACTGACCTTTTTCATCTTCACCTTTTTATAAATAGGTTTTTTTATGTTACGTTATTAGTACAGTTACAAGTTTTCATTGTATTGAGTCATATATATTGCTAGATGATACCGTCCTGCTTAGCTGTGCATTAAATAAACGTTTAATTTAAAGAAAAAAGCAAAACGTTAATGGAATCCAAGAAATAAGTAGCATAGAAGCATCTACAATGAATTCTGATTCGAATTGTCATCGTCCTATGCCGATACGTTCAGTAGTGTTTTATATTCTATTATATTATGTAGTTCCTTTGAGGCCCAGCCGCCTCAAAACTATAGAAAATTTGGCCATTGGATTATGACTATTCAAGTTCCAGGCTATTTATTTTACGGATTCTGTTATTCTTTGACCATTTTTATTGTAAACTAAAAGTTAATTTTATACATACATGCATATCCAGATTGTGGATAAATACATACATATATAATTTGTATGCATATTAGTATGTACTAAGAGATGTCTCTTCGACCATTCATTTAGAGAACGTGTAAAATATTTTTGACTGTCATTACACAAATGTGTCGGCAAGAAGTGTGCCAATACGTTACGAAATGTCTGCACTAACTTACATAAGACCATATAATTACGCAATGAGAACTTGATCTCGCGAGTTCACGCAGTATCAGAATAGTAAAGACTCAATCGTATATACTTTCACTGTACCGATTCGTTTTCGGTCATTAAATGTAACAAATTACTCGGATACATCAACGTAATAACCGGTACTTGCAATAAATTTATATTATTATAGTTTGAGCATATATCAGAGTATATTAGAATACCTTATATTCTTTTTTTACTTCTCATCTTTTTATATTTATTTAGTATAATTAAAAAAAATCGTGATTTCAAACAGAACAAAATTGTCGTGTGACTACGAGTCGATTAATCCTCTTTTCAATATTATTACAACTTTAAATCGCCAACTAAATTAAAGTATATAGGACTGTCTGTTATCATATATTATATATTTGGCGTGTCCTTCGGAAACAGTAGCTTTTTTATGAATAACTGTAACTATAATACTCTTTACTGATAACATATACAAAGTTTCACGATAAGCAGTTGAGTAATTAAGGCGTAACAAACAAACATACAAACTCACGTTCGTATTTATATGTTTAGTATTAGGACGATGTTTCTTTCTGTAGCGAATGTTATCTAAGATAATGAAATAAGTTATAAACAGATTTATAAAATCATTAAAAACGTTATTCAAGTGAAACTTTTTACGGTAGGAAAAAAAATATATATATTTATGAGTTACGCGTTACCGTTGCTATAGTAACTATTAAAACGGTAAATGTTGCCATAACAATAAAAACTACTTACCACTTATAGTAAAAAGAAAACACGTGAATAAAATTTATTATTATAAGTCATTTTAATTCGTTCATCTACTGTAAGTATCTGTAAATAATTATAATCATTGTTTTCCCTAGGCGCTCAATTCAAATGCCCGAACAAAGACGGCCAATACGAAGATGAACGGCAGTGTGACAAATTCTACGAGTGCGTTGACGGCGTCTCCACTACCAAGCTTTGCCCCGACGGACTCGTGTTCGACCCTACCATCAGGAAAATCAATAAGTGCGACCAGCCCTTCAACGTTGACTGCGGAGACAGAACCGAGCTGCGTGAGTATTTTACGATAATTGACTAGCATTGGAAAAGGTAGAGAGCCTTTGTTATCTGTAACAGGTTTTATCACATAGATGCAATATTTTAATTAAAATAAATTTAATTATTTTACCATTTATATTACAAAGCACAACGCATTATATCTCCTCTTTTTCTCCTTAACTATCTCTTTGTCATGCAATACATAATGTAATCTTTCTTTATATATTTTAATCATCAATTTAAGGTTAAATTAAATAACCTAAATGTTGTTGCCAGTAATTAATAACGTTATTTATGATAAAGGAACTCTTGGTTGTGTAAATTTTATTATAGTTCGCCCGCCGACGATAAAGAAAATCCAAGTAATCTCTGGTTCCGGAAACATAGTGCAGTAAAACCCGAATAATTTTACTAAACATCAGTATCTTGCGGGGTGGTAGGGTGTCTGTACCCCACTGGATCGCGACCACCGTACACCAGGTGGAACACCCGCCATAGTGGCACGTTTGGGCGTGTCGCGTTCCGGGATCAGCCGGTGTATATCCAACAACCGGGGGGGGCTGTCCCTGACTGGGTCGCTTTCAGGCCGGCATGACAACGGCGACCGGCGATGGATAGTATGTCTTTCGGTGGTCACCATTGTTTTTGGAGTGTACTGTGCTTACCATCAGGCACAGTACAGTCACTTTGCCGAACTACAATAAAAAAAAAAAAAAGTATCTTATAAATATTACTATTATTATGACTATCGACTAACCAAGGAATAGTTCGCGCATCACTTCTATTTCATATATATGGAAAATAATTTGTCATAGTTTGATATCATGAAACCAAAACGCCTATGCCTAATATATTAAGCATTAGATATTCTGGTAACTGTAAAACATTGTGTTCCACATTCCCAAGGATATGTTTCTAGACACGTTACACTTATATTATGTAGAGCAAGTAGTAATGTGAGGTCGTTCGCACATTCCTATAAAGTGAAGGTGCTGGTATCCTGACTACCTTTGACCGACAGCTAGCCGACACACGCCGCTAACTTTCTAGGCCGACCGGTACTGTATCCATATGTGTATGTGACAGAAATATACCGTTTACTATGCGTAATTGAATATCCTTTCCTAGTTTTATGATAAAGGAAATAAATATTTATACTGACAAAACGATAAACGTATAGCGGCCTTTAATTGCATTACACAGTTGGCGATTAATATATCGTTAGAATACTTTTTTGACACTATAACCAGACGAGGGAATTCAGTAATTTTTTTTATAAATACAAGGGTTTTAATGAATTTGACTAATGACAAAATATTCAGTACGTAAAGAAAATTGAAACGAAAGCATTCAGATTCGGATAATTGATCAGACCTCAAGAACATAGGATTGATTTTAAAGGCAATTTGTTATTATTAGTGCTAATAATCTACATAAATGTATTAAACTTAAAAAATCACTGTAGTGTATTGAACTATAAACAAAAATTTTACAAAGCTGTGTCAACAATGTTCGTTTGTTATGTCATTTCTCTGAAATTTGTTAAGTAAATACTCGAATGCAAATACTTTGTTATATTTGAATTTTGTTTTATGATATCTCAAACATTATTATAACCAATATTAAAGTACATGAGCGAATGAGGATATTACACTCGGCCACGTACTAAAATAACAAAGTATTTATATGTTTTGTGTGTTTGTAATTCGCAGAGGTTTGGAATGCAGCGGGTAGCGTTTCGTGACTTGATTTTTGAGTACCTACACGAATAAACTTTTGTTACGTTACCTGTTCGGTGATTCTTGGTAATAATATATTGTACAATGTTTAATAATATTATTTGCTATAAATCTAGTTTATTTATACAAGTATAATTATTATGCCACATATAATTACAAATTGTAGAGTATCTCTTATTTTACTAACGTTAAATACGTAATTTACAATGTATTTTGAACTATTTGTATCACGATATTGAACGGTTTAAGTAAAGTTCAAAGATAAGTCCGATTATAGGCAGTATTAAATTATATGTTCTTTATTACGATATATTCATAATAAGGACTTTGATAACTAGACTTACTCGGTCGTATACAGTTTTTAATTAAAATTATGTTTTGGACAAAATTTGCTAACTTAATAAATACTATTAGTCTTCTCAATGAAACACATTATCCACCAAATCAAACAACGATGCTACTACATATGTCTATACCTATTTTACCAAAAACATATCTAATTTAACTAATTACTGCATTTGTATTTCACTAAATGAATGCTTTGTGAATTCAACTAATTTGATGCGCTGTGTAAACTTGTTGCAATGTTCAAACACTGGAAATTATTCATAAATTCCAGTTTCTTATGCAATTCGTAATACTGCAACCATCAGATACATTAAGGATTATTTTCACTACAAATCGTGTCTGCACGGAGGTAATTTACTAATAGAATAAATTGTAAATAGCCGCAGAATGTTGACGACAAATTACTAAGTGAAAGAAACCAGACAGAATGGAGTTCCGGGTCGGTTGCGGGAGTTCATTGTGATTTCCTACTGCGGGCGCCCTTGTTCGCACGTCGTTTCAAGGTCAACAGACCACGTACCCGCTTCTCTAGTCTTGAAGTGGTAGTACGTCAAGATAGCGATTTTTTTTTCCAATGAATTGATTAAATATTTGAAAAGTCGTTCACATTGAGTTTGAATTAATTCCGTTAAATGGAACTCACAATCGTTTTTCTTGATATATCTAATGAAGATGCGACCTTTTAGAAAATTATAATAAAACGAAATGTCACTAAAGTCGTTTGCTAATAATGACTGTGAATATTAATTTGTTTGTTGCTATACCTCGAAATAGCTTCTTGCGTATTAGGTGAGATCTTTAGTAAAGCACTGCCTTGAATAAACGTATACAAAATAAGTCACATATATTTTCTACAATTAGATAACAGATACATCTTAAATAAAAAATGAAAGTTGTTATGTTGTCTTCTACATATATACAAAAAATGAATGTTGGTTTATATAAAATCATTACTCTAACATCCGATTAAGTGTATTTTATGGAGAGAGTTTTACGCTAATATTATTATAACTTGTTACTAGGTGTTTAGCGTTTCGATAGTGTTATATTGTAACTTTATGCATATGGAGTCACGGGCAATTCGTAGTATACTATAAGCAAACAAGTTAACATTCTATGCAAAAACATCGAAGACAAATCGTACCCGTTTAACCAAAGATTACAGTTTGCATTCTAAATCATGCAGACGAAGTTAAAACTCAGTTGTTCTATTCGACAACAATGGGATCGTGACATGTAAAGTTTAATAATAAATGAGCTTCACGTTTTAACTAAACATATATAATTGTAGCCATATTTTTAGTAGCACTTAGTCCCACGAGAATGCTGATTTTATAAATTTGGCCATGTAGATATACTTTAGCTATTAGAATCTACATCTTGCCCTTGTGTCACTTAAGCAGTGTCAACAAAATATGTTTCTCATTCATATTTTGCTATGAGATTATTATTATTTGTACGACCGCCTGCCTGGCATCAATACTCCTTGGGATCTCCTTGTCTACCTCACGATAACTAAATAGCATCTACAGTAAAGTCTCATTAATGCTGCACTTCAATAGTCTGATACGTCCATTAATCAGGCACCCCACGCTCACGCTTCCTTCACCCTCCCTACTTTCCTTGTATGCTTGCGAATCGGCATTAGAATAAACTCCAAAATTTCTATACAGTTTTTTCTATACAAGCTAATAATTGGAATATTCCAATAATCCAAGCCTCCTGGTTTTCAAAGTCCCAGATTAGTGAGACTCTACTATATTATAAGACTTTGAGTCCTTCAGCTACTGACTTTAATGTACTTTGCCAAAACTTAATATTTTCTTCGATAACCGCAATAGTTGTTAGTAAGTGTATAACTAAGTAACTAAACTACTAATTTGTTCAATATTATTAGAACAGAACAGATAGTTCTCGATTAATAATAATCGATTCAGCATGCAGAAGAATCGAATTATGGAATGTAAAGGTAAACGACACTCTTTTGTGATTATTTATGCGTCGTCCTGTAAAAATGTGACATACAAACATTTATGTTAATTTTTTTTTTATCTATATCTAGAACCCCCTAAGCCCAACAACCTCTGCCCGCGCCGCAACGGATTCTTCGCTCACCCCGACACGTCCGTGTGTAACATATTCTTCAACTGTATCGAAGGTGATGCCATCGAAGTGAAGTGTACCGCTGGTCTCCACTTCGACGAATATTCCGGCACCTGTGTCTGGCCCGACTCGGCTGGCAGACAGGGTTGCGTCGAACAAGAAAGTAAGTATCGAATGAAATCATGGCCTGTAACATAATACCTGTCTTCACTTAGCTCAGTTTTGTTAGGAGTATAGTTTGAAATTGTGACTATCAGGTTGATATTGTAGAACCATACAGCGATTCTCTTTCGTAGTAGGTAGAGTTTCGGCTATCGCAATGATCCATATAAGTTTAAATCCCAAAAATAAACCTGAGCTTTCATTGAAGGTAAGCATCGTGATGAAATCACAGCCACCCTCAGGTTAAAAATCTGTCGTCGAACACCTATAGCTGTATTGAAGCTATGCTAAAGAGTCAAATATCACTAGGCTTTCTAATTTTACCATCTTGGATCACATCGTTATTTTATTTCACACGATTTTGTAATCAAAAGCTAAAACTTATAATAAATAAATATTAACAATAGGTAACACTGTGGTGCAGTTCCAATTTATTTAAACAATAAAATAGTTTCGAATCTTCATACTAATTGGATAATAGTTATCGCCCTTTGTTAAGTAATTATTATTCTAAGATTGTTCTTTAAAAACCTTGTTCGAAAAACGTTTTAAAGCAGTCACTAAATCGGCTTTTAATTTAACTGAATTGTATTGGGTAACATTCCTTTAAAACCTGCATTCAAGACCTTGAGACAGCTGTATACACTATGCAAGTATTATATACCACTGGAAAGGTTCGACGACTGTAGTTTATTGGTTTATTTGATTTTTCTTATTTAGTATCAAAATACAAGTTACTTTTTCAAAGTAAACTATAAATTTTATAGCCAGAACGATGCAAATTTAAATAAAGAATTATCTTTACATTTTCAAAGAATTATTATGAGATAGGTATATATTTATCTATACTAATATAAAACTGAATAGAATGTTTGTTTGGTTAAACACGCTAAACTCAGGAACTACGGGTCTGATTTAAAAATTATTTTAATGGTAGATAGCTCATTTATCAAGGAAGGCTATAGGCTATATATCATCACGCTAACACCAATAGGAGCGGAGCACCAATGAAGAATGTTTCAAAATCGAGGTCTTTTTCCTTTTGAGAGCTTTCAGTGCGTGTTAGTGTTAGCCCAAAGTAACTATTCCACGCGAACGAACAACTAGTTTTATTATAAATTACAATATGCTACAATTTTAGATTGTTTTAATTAATAATATAGCCGTAAATGATCTACTAGGATTATTCTAGAAACTAATTCAATTAAGTAAAGAAATAGAGTAATATATATTCACCATATTATCAACTTGTTAGCTCGCGATGTGAGCAATACAAAATTTAATTATAATCTCAAATCGTTGATTATTGTATTTGAAATTTTGAAGAAAGAAAACATCATAATCATATCATACGATGATGGTAGGATATTTTATAATTTTCACATGATTCGTTTACAAGAATTTCTAGGCTTATTATTTTACAATTTTCTGCCACAATAATGGGTACAGCCAAAAACACGGATAAAAAGACTCAATATTTAAAAAACCTCATTCGTCTTTTCAGAGAAGACCAAAGATGGTTTCGAGTGCCCCAAAGAACAGCAGGTCGATTCCCTGGGTCAACCCGTCGCTCATCCTAAATTCCCCCACCCCAACGACTGCCAACGCTTCTACGTATGCCTGAACGGTATCGAGCCCCGTGACCTTGGATGCCAAGTTGGAGAAGTCTACAACGAGGAAAGCCAGAAGTGTGATGCTCCTGAGAACGTACGCGGATGGTAAGTGCTTATTATTATTATTTTTAATTATAATAAAACCATTACCATTTTGTTAGTAATACTGTGATTGTTAGTAGAACTTACATTATAACTTTGTCTACATAAGTATTTCCGTTGTTCAAACTCTCACATAATAGCAAATTTGCGTATGTAAGCTACATATAATTAATTTAAACCGATGTCAATTGCTAAATATTCACAATGCTTTTTTGCCGAGTATATTAAGCAATTTGTTTCCTTGAAAGCAAGTATTTAAGCAGCAATTAACCGATACATGTATAGAGTAAATACTGTTAAATGTTTTTTTTAAATATATTTATTTGTTTTCAGTGAGGACTGGTACAAGGACTCAGAGGAAGCCGCGCCAGGACCTAAAGCGAGATCCTAAGCGTTTTAGTGATACTGATTTAATAGTTACAGTACTTTAAGACTTAATAAGTTAAATACATTTTAAGTTAAACAATGTGTCTATTACTTTTATAACCCTTCTGTATTTAAATCTATATACAATAATTTAATAATAAACTACCCACCAGATCCACTTGAACTAGTAAAGCTCCAAATACTAATATCGTGGACTGCTGTAGAGTTACAAATATCTTTAAACCTGGCTGCTTTATTATCTAAAAATGTGTATACTATGGAAGAAATGTACACTCGACAGCACTTCTAAAAATTTGTTAAGTGACGATTTATCAGTACAATACTGTTTTTAGGTCAGGATTTCCCCTTGAATTTAGGCCTTACAAAGAAATTTAGGGGGAAAATTTATTTAGAATAGTTACTGGTTGAAAATAAAACACAGGGAAATTTAGGCGGGCTTTGCAACAACGTACAAGAGGGTACTGGTTATCTTATACCAGTAGGGTAATAGATTAAGGAAGAAGAGTATGTCTGTGAATCTTACACGGAGATTTTACTTATTTTTGTTTCAATAATACAATATTTCATTAGCAATCGTCTACGAATTTCATTTCTAAAATTCATATTTAGAGGAAATTTGAGTTAGATTCAAGGGAAAGGCAAGACAATTATTTGTTAACGATGGCAAAAGCAGTGATACCCTACAAACCTATGAACTGAGCTGACCCTATATTTCAGCTGCTGGCTATATTCAATTGATGCCTGATGACGGATTTTTTAATAATAATAACTATTTAGACGATCATTAAAAATGTCCCATCCGTACACCAAGGCTTTAATACCATAATTAATACCAGCTTAGGCTTTGACGAAAAAAAAAAGGATGTACCCGATCGAGTTTCTTGCCGGTTCTTCACGATGACTGGGTTGTTTTCCAAATCGGTGGTGGTTTTGACGTTCATAAGCGCCTTATTAGGGCCTAAACTGAATAAAGTATTTTTGATTAGATTTGACTGATATGGGTTACTTTTAATATATAATTGTAATTTTCTTATATATAAATTGCTTTTTACTCACGACTTCGTTACCGTTGCCCTCTAAATGAATGGACTCGCGTAACTGGAATGTACAATGATTGTACTAATGCAGAGACCATCAACGTGTGCACAACAGCTCGTCGAAATTCCATTGCAGACGGTCGAACAGTGTACCAGCCAAGTAAATAAACATTAGCTGAGATTTAATGGGTGATATCATTTTAAAAGCTAGTCATATTATGTAGGTTCTAGGAACGTGGAAAATATGTTTTTTTTAAATATTTTATAGGACTCAGCGCTAGACAACAATCTCACTTGATGTTAAATTATTACTTGGTTTAAAGTGATGAGTAGACTAAACCTATTGGAAGACCTCTCAAGTGCAGCAGCTGGAACACACTTTAAGTGCTTGACGAACGATTTTCAAATGTAGGCTAACCAGGTGGGCATAAAAAAATCCTGCCATCATGCTATAGTTTCATCATAATGTTTTTTCACTGAAAGCTCCAGATCATCCGCAAGGATTTGAACCTATATCGACGAATGCGGTGTCTGAGCACGCTCATTACTGAGCTGTCATGTTTTGCCACAATTTTGCCTTGTTGAAGGATATATCACGTTAAACTATTACTTGATTCATCCATAAATACTTCTATAATAACAAGTAGTTAGCCGGATTTAGGATACGCTTCATTTCCCCAATTAATTTTACATACGGTATCATTATTTATTCATAAGATTATTCGAGTACTTATTCCAATGAAACCTTTTTACAGATTACCATAGCGTTCTTACATACATTATTTTTAAGAAACATAATACACTACCTCATTTTATTTCATGGAGATAATATGTAATACAATAATTTGTTAGGTTTGTCTCATTTATCTCATAACTTCTGTTATATTTGATTACAATATTCTATGTCCTTTTGTGTTGTTGTCCTTATGTTAAATTCTATGTTTTAATGGAAGTTTCTTCAAATATAAAAAAACAAGTAACGACAATTTTGTCCATTACCAATAAACACGCCGTCTATAACCATAATGAAAACGGCATGTAAATATCTTTTTAATATTAAAATAAGTAGTATACCATTCTTTAAACAAAATGAAAACGATTTTGACTTTCCTTGAAGACAAGTATTAAAATAAATTGCAACATTATTTTAAAAATTCTCTGCGAATAAACATGTACTGTGAGACCTTGAAGTGCTTTTTTGCGCGTTCTTTTCGTACTTCGTCGTGCATGAAATTCACATGAATATTATGGGTTGCGCAAGCTCAAAGCTTTAGCCACAGCTTGTTTATTGTAAGAAATATTTTCTCAATAACAAGACAGACATGTGCAATATTATATATGTAATTTGTAATTACTAATCATTTCGTTACTTGAGGTATTGGTTAAGCAAACAAAACGTTCTTATTATTGTTGAGATTATAAATGAATTGAAACTTTTGTAACTGAATAAACTTTATACTTACCTTCTTTATTCTAGAAATTAATAGTCTCTGAAATTGGACTATTTTTTTAACTAGAGATAGATATTGCGAAGGATCATATTATAAACTTGGTAATCATAATAATAAGAAAGTTTTATATAATTTCAAATAATTATTGTAATTCTATTATATGCCGTCGACTTCGCGAAGTCTAAGCCTAAAATATATATTTATTCTTTGATTCTGACGGCCTTCAAACACATTCACCTTGCAAACTGGAAGACCTCAAAGTATTATATTTGTATAGTTTAGTAACAAGAAAGGACTTCGGGTTATAATTGTAATATTAATTTAACGATAATTAGTGTCTAATTTGTGTTTTCACATACGTATCAAGTAAGTTCATTTTTTTTCTTAGACTAGCTGTGAAAGGCGGTTTTGTTTTAAAATTGTTGAATTCCGTCGACGTAATTAGGTAAGCTTAATAATGCTTTACAGTTCGGTTCTTCTCGGTAATGTTCGTGTTCTGCTTCTTCGTGTTATTAAGATACGTATATTTAATAACTTATTTTAACTTGATGTAGTTAATTGGTTAAATAAATAAATAAGATAATATTCATAATTTCAAAATAATATATGTATATGTAATTCATAAGTACAATTTTGAATTATGAAAAAAAAACCTTATTGCGAAAACTTTAAAACTTTTATTATTGTTTATTTCAATGTGTTAAAGTATTTTTTGGTAAAAAACATATTTTGTAACTTTCCCCCTTTTTTGACTGTGACAAAATACTGAACGTATTGAACGTAGAACTATGACCATGTATTTATCGTACTAGATCACTTATTTTCTGGATATACCTGACCCTTGCTATTTATTTACCCTCAATGAAGGGGGCCGGAATCAGCTAGTATTTGACTAATTGTGGTGTACTAGGTCACTTATTCTTTGGTTATTTACCCTCAACGAAGCGGGCCAAAATCAGGTAGAATTTGAATAGTTATAGTGTACCTAACTTTTACAATTCAGACAAATGATACCTCATATGCTCATAATTCATATCCATCAAGCTGTTTAGGCTGCAAAACTTCTCAAAAAAATAAACGCTACACTCGCAAAACCATCACTAAATCATCCTTCTGTACAGTCAAGTAAAAAAATGACTTACTCTTTCGTCTTAAGAGTTAAATTTAAATAAAAACCTACAATTGTAATCACAACATATTTCCAGTTTCTTTTTTGTTGCGATTGTTTATTCCATTACTTCAAAAGCTTTGTAAATCACTATAAAGGACCGAGAAGTTGTTTCTTCATACGCTTTATATTATATAATAGGTCTTTACCTATGAAATTGCCGTTCTGCAGTACTGGCCATTTCAAATCAAAATAATTTTTGTGTGGCTAAGAATTCTAATTTAAAATTAATTTTATTTTAAAAACATGGAATTCTTTTCCAAAAGTAGTCATTTGTTTATTGATTAGTGTTACATTTTCATCGCATTTCAATCTTTTTTGTCATCATGGATACGTTAAAAATTCGAGTATTTATGGAATATGAGTACCGTCGTGGCAGCAATGCGGCACAAGCGGCACGCAACATCAACGACGTTTACGGAGCTAACACTACAAACCAACGCACCACCTGTTATTGGTTTGCTCGCTTCCGTTCTGGGAATTTCGACCTGAAAAATGAACCTCGCGGTCGTCCGAAGACTTTGGTCGACAATGACGAATTAAAGGCAATTGTGGAAGCTGATGATACACAATCTACAGCTGAATTAGCAGCAGCTTTCGACGTTAGCGTCAAAACAATATTGGTCCATTTGCGTCAAATTGGCAAGGTACAAAAGCTTGACAAATGGGTGCCCCACGAACTCAGTGATCGCCAGCGCGAAGTACGCGTCGAGACGTACCTTGCACTGCTCAACAGACACACAAATGAAGGAATTTTGAACCGCATTGTTACCTGCGATGAAAAATGGATTCTGTTTGATAACCGCAAGCGCTCAGCAAGTTGGTTAGATCCTGGTTCAGCACCTAAAGAATGCCATAAACGAAAACTTACCCCTAGAATAGTGATGGTTACTGTTTGGTGGTCTAGCGCCGGTGTGATTCATCACAGCTTCTTACCAAATGGAGTGAGCATTACTGCAGATGTGTACTGTGAAGAACTGAACACAATGATGGAGAAGCTGGCACATCTCCAACCAGCATTGGTCAATCGCTCGTCTCCGCTGCTCCTGCACAACAACGCGCGACCTCATACTGCACAGCAGACGGTCTCCAAGTTGCAAGAACTGGGGTTGGAAGTTCTCCGTAATCCGCCCTACTCACCAGACCTTGCGCCTACAGACTACCCGAGAGGCAGTACAAAATGCCTTTGAAGAATTTGTTGCCTCCCGTCCAGCTGATTTCTTTAAGAAGGGCATCAATAAACTGCCACTGCGTTGGCAAAGATGCATTGATTGCATGGGTGATTACTTCGATTAATACAAATAAAAATTCGTTTAAATCTTTTCATACAAAACGGCAATTTCACAGGTAAAGACCTAATATATCTCTTAACAGTGGTCCATGAAGATAGGATTATTTTATGCTTTGAAAATATGTTAAGCAATTTTTTATATAACTATATTCAGCATTCTGGTATATTAAAATAAAACATATTTCGGTTTAAAAAATTTTGCGTCAAAGTAAACAGGCGTTGGCTATTTCATATATATAATATACTAGCGGACCGGGCGGACGTTGTCCTGCCTTGAAAACAAAAAAAATCCTAAAAGTCGATCGCAGCGCCACCTGCCGGGTCCAATTGTGAATCTAAACCATTCTCGAATCTCCACGAACACACACAAAAAATTTCATCAAAATCGGTCCAATCGTTTAGGAGGAGTTCAGTCACATACACACGCACACAAGAAATATATATATTAAGATATATGTATGCCACTTTCGCTGCCTTAATCCATGGCGTATTAATATAATCTTGTAATTACAGCGTGGCAGAGTGTTAATAGATTTTAATATGTGAAATGTGGTCAGGCTCATCTTAATTGTGTGATAATATAGACTAAATAGTATTACAGTATGACGTCTGTGAAAATGTGAAATGTGGTCAGGCTCATCATGTGTTTAATATGTGAAATGTGGTCAGGCTCATCTTAATTGTGTGATAACGTAGACTAAATAGTATTACAGTATGACGTCTGTGAAAAAAAAGAGACTGGGCTTACAATTGTTTTTTGTTTTATCTAAAATATATTAAAAATCCCACACATTAGTATTTTTTTTGTTTCACCCATTAAATAAATAAAATATAGTCACAGTCAGTCATAATGAAACTAATCAAATATTTTACCATACAGACCTTGTTTAAACCACTAATATTTAATACATATAGCGCAGTCTAGGACTAGATTCCGGTATACAAACAGGTTCACTGCACAATATGTACGCGATGCATTACTAATTCATAACAGACATAGGACAAAAGTATAAAATAGATGTAATAACACAACATTAGCATCACGCCCTCATGGAAAGAAAAAAAATGTGTAGGGAAATTTCTCATGGAAGGGCCTTGAAATTCTGACCTGCAACCTTTTTGTGTGACCAAAACTGATGGGAGTAAATACTGTGTCGAGTAGAGTGTTCAAAACACCGGTTAACATCCGATCACTAAAGTTAAGCAACGTCGGGCACCGTCAGTACTTGGATGCTTGACCGCCTGGGAACACCGCGTAACGTTGGCATTTTGTTGAATTTTTTAAACCAAAAAGTTTCCCTGTGATTTGTGAGTGAAAAATTTCACTTTTATCGTGTTCCTTTACGTCACACCCTGTTTTTTTTACATTCTCATACCTCACGATTTTATTTCAAATACAACAAAGTTGGAACTATTGTAAATATGCAACAAATACACAAGAATATCCATAAATTAAATAAAGTAGTAACAATTACGTTCATAAAAAAATTAACATCCAAAACTATTCTTACCGGAATATATTTTAGCGAAAAATACAGGCAAATCTTTCCTCAGTTCTACTTTATAACTAATTAGCTTCTGCCTGCGACTTCGTCTGCGTGGAATAGTTACTTTGGGCCACGCAGCTGAAGCTCTCAAATGGGAAAAAACCCGATTTTGAAACATTCTTCATTGGTGCTCCGCTTCTATTGGTCTTAGCGTGATGGTATAGCTTATAGCCTTCCTCGATAAATGAGCTATCTAACACAGGAAAGATTATTTCAAATCGGACCAGTAGATTCACATATCACCCCCTACAATCTCACAAACTTTACGTCTTTATAATATTAGTATAGAAGATAATAAAATATGTAATACTTATGTGCTATTACATAGTTTTAAAGTTTCTCCGCATAGTATACAATATAATAACGTTGTATAATATTAATTTACCACAGCAAAGCAATACAATCGTGTTTCAAATTTGACAAACAAAAGTCGTGTTGAAAGCTTAAAGCATGGTGACTCAATAGACGCTAAGACAGTTTTGAAAAATGAATAATTAATCAGTTGACGTTTCTAACAGACGTTTTTGTTATACGCCGTTCTATTGTTGTAGGTTCTGAGAATATTTCATAAGTATTCTTTTTAGATTTTAGAACATAAGATTTGTGATTTATGAAAAACATAATTTTCAATTAATTTTAAATAATTTAAGCGTACAGTAAGCTTTATAATATTAAAGCTTCTGTCCGCGGTTTCGCTCGTTTCAATGAAGATACCTCGGGAGCATTAGTTTTTTTGTGGATGAAAAGTACCCTATGTTTTTTTCTGTACTCCTGACAACATTTCGAAAGCAATCTTTCATTCAATTTAATCTATATTTTTTTTGGTGTTTGTTCCCAACTTTTTAAATTTTGTGTGGGTTCTGTTCAATTTTTTTTTCAATTGCCCGGGTGGCGCTGCGGTTGTTTTTGGGATTTTTATTTTTTTTTATCAAGGCAGACAACTCCCCAGTCCCTAGTATATAATAAAAATGTAAATGTAAGGTGTTTGTACTTTTTCGATTTTCGCGAAAAAACATGGTTGCAGGTGTCTAGGAATAAGTAATAAAATACATTTCAATCATTTTTAGAAATGTCTGTCTCTCTGTTTGTATGAACACGTATCACTGCTAACGTACTGGGTTCACAATCAAACCTCACTAAGAAAATCATAAAGCATATCCTCGAGAGTAACTTAGTCTTTGTTTCATTAAAATCGGTCCACTCTATCATTAGTTACTGGAATTTGAATCACGGCTCGAGGTAAATATGAGAGAAGAGTATCTATAATTAATAGTATAAAGGTAAAGAGTTTGTTTGCTTGAACGCGCTAATCTCAGGTACTACTGATCCGATTTAAAAAAATCTTTGAGTATTAGATAGCTTATTTATAGAGAAAGGCTATATATAATCACGCTAAAAGCAATAGAAGCCGAGCAACAATGAAGAAAGTTTCAAAATATGTTTTTTTTTCTTTTGAGAGCTTCCGCTGCGTGTTAGCTTTAGTTTAAAGTAACTATTCCACGCGGGCGAAGTCGCGGGTAGAAGCTAGTCTAAATTAAGTATTCAACTACGGCGTGGAAGTATGAAAAACTCACATACGCATTCATGATATAAGGATGTTAATAAATTGATATACGTACAACCTATAGTTTTTGTCTGTCATTATATTTTCATTTTTTATGGATATCCACTATAAGGGTTATTATTTGATATCAATGAAATTTGTGGACGATAACCTTCCGTAACTGATAAGCTATTTAAACGATCATTAATACTTTTAGAAATCGTAAACAAAAAATAATTAAATAAAACAATTATACATCTTAAACCCATTTAATGTAATTTTATATATATAACAGTATTGTTCACTTCGATAGTGATAGTGAATAATATTCTAATATTAATATATAATTATATATATATATATATATATAATATATAATTAATAATAATAATAATATTAAGATTCGATAGTGAATAATATAAATAATATTAAGACATGAAAACATTTCCTGCTAAATAAACGTGCGCGAATTCGTGGGCACAGTTGGTATACATATGTACCATTAGACTTGCGAAATTTCGCAAGTCACATTAGGGCCCACGCTCGAAAGAAGTGAAACGTTTTGGAGTCGCCCGTTGCTTTGCACGTTGGAATCGAAATCGATGAGGAGGGACTATACCATTAGATATGAATATATAATAAGATTTTCTATATACACATACTAGCTTTTGCCCGTGACTCCGTTCGTGTTAATATAATTTGATCTATCCTTTGGCAACAGTATGTTTTTCTGGATGAAATGTATCCAATGTCGTTTTCTATAACCCTGACAACCCTTATGCAAAATCTCATAATGATCGCTTGAAATTAAAGCGTGAAAACATAATTAACTAATATAGAAACTCACATTTGCATTTATAATAGTAATTCGGATAATACATTTTGGAGCTTTAAGCATAGACAAATTTCTGTGACATGGTTTTCCTACTTCCTTATACCTATATTGTGTAAAATGGACGATATACGCGTTTTTAATATGGATATATGATTTTTTTAGTCATGATAACGTCTTATAAATCGACGAAAGCCGGCTACACGCACGAAAAAGCATGACTCATTGTCACGTTCCGCCTCAGCCGAGCGTGTAAGCGAGAGCGCGGAACAAGCGATAGAGACTGTGACGTGTGTAATTAATCTGTATAATTTAATTAAAAAAATATTTGAATTACCGAGTGCAATTAAATGTTAATTTATTGAAAAAAAAATTGTTTTCAATTAACTCCTTCTTTGTATTATACAAAATAATGATAAATCAGTGATAATAATTCAATTCAATTCACAGAAGTATGCAATTTTCATCAATGATTTCTTATGACATCACGTAAAATAATCGTCCGTAAACCGACTTTACATACAACCAATTTTTTTTGTATCATAATATACATAATTAAATTAAGCGTTGTTTATGCTTAATTTCTCAATGAAATAAGTAAATACATGTAATTCAAACTGTTTACAAATGCATTACAGATATTACTCGCTTCTACAAAATGCTACTAGAATGTAGTCAAAGGGCTATTTATGAGTCGTGAGTTGTATTCTGAAAGGTTGATAGGTACAATATAGGCCAAGGCGACGTCGAAGACTAGAAAATTGTTAATTTATATATCATTTCAGTGTGTACGTTGTAAGAACGAGATTAGTCATCTGTTCCGGGTTTTCGTGTATTCGTTTGTTTGTGAATACATTCGAATATGACTATACATGTTCTTGGAATATTTACCGGCTGTAAGTAGAGAAACAAGTTCCGACTTCCCTAATCATTCTACGTACTTAACACTAAGATTTAATAATCACCAGTAGTCGTCCAGTGCTTAAATTTCAACCATAAAAAGGGGTACAAAGTTTCGTAGTCACGTGTTAATATAATGTTATTGGTATCTGCATTAAATATTGTAGACTAGCTGTATTCACGTGGAACCTGATGTAAAAAAAACAGTGACTAGTAAAATCATCTGAATGTATTAAGTCCATTTACTTATCTACTTTTATCTCGTTAACTTAAGTAGCGTCGTCATTAAAATTACAATAACTTTTGATAGAGTGTACCGATTTTAATGAAACCAAGACTAAATGTCACTCCAGGATATGTTTTATGAATCTCTTGAAGTTTTATCGTGAACGTAGTACTATAGCAGTGATGCATGTTCAAACGAACAGACAGACGTACATTTTTAAAAATTATTAAAATGTATTACTTATTACGAGATACCTGCAACATTTTTTTTTTTCACAAAAATCTAAACAGTACAGGCACGTTAGATTTACACAATTTCCTTCTTCTGCGCATGCGCACTATACCGCTTGCCCCATTTCACAAATCGCCCAACGCTTAGTAAAATGATTTTTTTTAGATTAAAACCAAGTGTTTACAAATAATACCAAAAAATGTGTTCAAAATCTATCCAGTAGCTTTTGACTGATACGCAACCACTTACGACAGAGGAAACCGATGGTAATGAAACAAAGGCTAAATGTTACTTCGTGGATATGCCTTATAAATTTTCTTGATGACCTCTCATCAATTTTTCAAGATGTACTTTAGCAGTTATGCTTGTACAAACAAACAGATAGATATTCTTACAAATGATTTAAATTTATTTATTTGCATGTTCTACGTCACTTGCAATTTTTTTTCACAAAATTTTCGAAGTACAGACATTAAATTTACATTCTTATTATATGTATAGATTGTAAACATAAGGAGTGTGAAGCATGACGAATATAGACCTACAAATAAAGCTTTCGACTCGTCGATGGTATGAGAGAAAAACTATTCCAAAATTGAATTCATTTATACACTGAAGCTCGTTAAGAGCTTAATCATTACATAGTATAAAACAAAGTCCCCCACCGCGTCTGTCTGTCTGTCTGTTCGCGATAAACTCAAAAACTACTGAATGGATTTTCATTCGGTTTGCACCAGTGGATACAGTGATTCATGGGGAAGGTTTTAGTATATAATTTGTCAAGGTTTTTTTTATAGTCAGGGCGGGACAGCGTTTGCCGGGCCCGCTAGTAAAATATAAAAAGAAACGGAGCAGATAAAGGTACTGAATTGATTTATCTTAGCCTATTTGTATGTAGACTAGTGGTTGGTCGGTGGTTGAAATTCAATCAAAATTAAAAAGACAAAAGTTTAACAAAATATGTACTCAATAATAAAAATAAGGATTTATACTTTTTTAATAAATACAAGTGACTCGGTAATTTTTGACTCATTCAATGATTCAGCCTTATTAATTACATGGTTAAAGTTTAAATCCAATTTGTTGTTACAACTCAAACAATATTAAACGCTTATAAGAGATCCGGATCATTAGCGAAAGATATAGGTGAGTTGGTAAGTACGTGTACACGCAACTTATGTCTAGTTTAGTACCTAGACCAGTTTTCTATAAGCATTCTATTATTACTCAAGGAGTAATTGTTGTCTGATGTTGCTTAATTTTGTTTATTAGGCGTTATGTATCTGTCATTGAGCTCGGTGGGCCGTGACGTGTCCCTTCATTATGACCGAGTTACGCTCCACTATACGTTAATATGACTTAATATGTACGTACTAGATCGACAGCGGCTTCACATATATATCTTATTATCTCTAGTATATATTACCATTTTAAGAAACAAATTGAATTAGAGCAAAATGTATGTCAAATGTACGTTCTATAATTTTCCTACATACAGAGCTACTACAAGGACATTTTTCAGATTCAGGTTACCTCCCGTTGTTTTTCTTCTCCGAGTTCGAACCCGCGTACATCAAATTGATATTCATCCGGCCAAACCACCAGACTATCACGACTTTCATGAATTTATATCATGGTACTAAAATATTTTCCAGAGATCACCTAACTTGCTACCAAAGCTTTCCAAAGCTGTACTTGAAATGCAGTCGATAGTTTAAGTTATATTATGGAAAGATTAAGTGATATTGCATTCAGACCCTGGAAAAATATTTAAAATAATTCCAGTCTAAAAGTTTATATTCGCTCGAAGAAACCGTTCGCCCTGCGCATAATTTTAAGCATATCATTTTACAGTCCTTGTGTTCTAGGTCGACTACATTTTTTCGTATAACATATATGACATGCTTACTATACTTGTATTTTAACATAACCAGAAGTTGCAGGAAATTGAAATAAATCGTTTTATGTCTTGGTATATCTTGATAAACATTTTTGTCTATTACAAATCGTACGTTATATTAACTTGCACGGAAGTTTTTATAGGTGGTAGAGCCACGCTGAAGCTATTACTGGTTTCAGCATAAATGGGTCGGCTCGTCCAGGGTAGTACTACCCTCTCACAAAAAACCGACGTGAAGTAATAGTGCTTGCATTGTTGCGTTTCGTTCGGTCAGTAGCTAAAAAAACGTTATCTTCATTTAAAACCTATTTCAAGAGTTTTTAGTATATGAGACCTCTACATGGAATAGATTAACAGCCACTTTTTTTACAATTAATAAGGCTTGTTACCTTTTCTTAATAGTCTATGTGTACAAACATGAACTAGGAAAGCACTAAACACAACATAATGGAAAGAAATGGAGGAGGTTTTCGCCAAAGTTGAGCAAACAGACTGAGCTGTCGATGTCGACCTACAAAAGTAATTTAGAATTATGTGCTACTGTTTAATGTAAGGTGTCCGAATAAAGGCTTATATTATTATTATATGATACATATAAAACTAACGTTTCGATTATTCTTACTAAAATTATAAAGGCGAAGTGAGTTTGTTTGTTACGCTTTCACAATTTAACTACTCTATCGATTATAATGAAGTTTTATAAACCCGTTATTACATGGACATGGAATAGTACTTTTTATTACAAAAAAATTGTACTATTCTCGAGGAATAGATCAAATCTCCCCCCCCCCCCCCCCCCCCCCCCCCCCCCCCCCCCCCCCCCCCCCCCCCCCCCCCCCCCCCCCCCCCCCCCCCAAGTTCCCTACACTAACACGAGTGAAGCCATTAGCAAAAGCTAATGGATTTATCATATTGTTTAAATCGGTCAAAACATTGGAATAAGTGTCAAGTAAAATGTAAAATGTTATTAATTACACGAAGACAATGTATGGTGTAATATAACGATACTAACGCAGACGAAGTTGCGGACAGCTATTAGTATACTATAAAATGCAAGGATCATTTAAATCGAGATTAGGGTGTTGATACGGTACAAACAATTCCTTAAACTTTATAAAGCATTTTTAACTTGTAAACTTTCTATCTAATTCCCGCCCACTTTTTCGGGAATTAAATAATTAGCAAAGGATCAACCGAATCCAAAAACTAAGTCGAGAACCATCTACGAAATATTACACATGAAATGGTTATAATTCTATGCTGGATCAGTAATTTTGGCGTGATTCAGAAACGTATAGAAATGTAAGATAAAAAACGAATAGATAATGTTAGTGTTGATCGATGAATAATTTTAAGGAAGTCCATCTCAAATAGAATTCGTAAATTTAAAATACAGTCATTACATTCAATCCAACTTATCTTCTTACTAATGCACTCGCTCTGTTAAATAACACTATTTTTTTATATTTTAAGATACTTTGTCAAATTTGGATTTGAAACTTTTACGTAAACGTTTCTTAAAGAGATATATATGTTAAGTAGTTGATACCGTAAATTAGTTTATTTATTACATGATATAAATAAACCGATTTAAGTGTTTCATGTGTGTAATTTAGAAGGAAATAGTCGACTATTAAGAGTGATAAAAGCGGTATGTACGAGTTTTAGAGCCATGAAATTGACCATGACGCTCGTAACACCGAGGCTATCTTCTCCGGACCTCGGTGTACGTACTGTAGTTTTCAAACTCGTATGTGTACATAATATATGTATAACGATTTATATGCGCCGTGAATTTTTCTCGGAGACACTCACTATTTATAAAACTCGTTCACGATATAAAGGTGCAGATGTTACTTGATATATTTTTTCCATAAATTTACTGATTTTTTAAAATACTTTATAGGTTCTAGCGTTTGACCATAATCTCACCTGAAGTTAAATGACGTATACTAAAATGGTAAACATGCTAAACCTATAGAGTACTGGCTCTCAAGTGCAGCTGCCGAACGAACCAATAGGTGCTTGGTGACCAATTTTTAACCTAAGTGTTATAGCTAGCCAGGCTGACATAGAAAAAACCCTACCATGGACGCTTCAACAGTTTTCCTTCAAGCTTTCCTTGAAGCTTCGACTCAGTTCCAAGCGTTCGAGCCTACGTCTATCGACGCTGTGTCTGAACACGCTAACAAATAAGTTATCATCGCTTCAATAGCTTCATGCTGTTACAGTCATGTGATAGTTATAAACTGTATTTAATTAATAAACAAACACTTATAAAACATCCGAGGAAAATTTGTCCATTTCAACTTTTACTCGAATATAGACCTTAACATCCTTCATGAGACTGTGCCCGTCTATAAGAGGAAAAACGAACAAAAACTCGGCTTTTTTATAAAGCCCAGTCCCACTCCTTTAGTTTCCAGCGCTGAAGTAGTTTCTTAGACCTGGAGATGAATTTATCTCATGGAATCAGATAGAGCTGCCTTAAAACGTGCTCAGCACCAAGCGGAAGCCCAAATTGACATCGGAACGCGACCTGAAATTAGAAATAAGCGGATATATGTACTTAGAGGCAATAACCGAACAAAGTAACGATTTTATTAAAGTGAAACTTTTATTACATCGTCTCAAACTTTTTCGTCTGTGTGTTGCATGTCGCGTGATGGTCGGCCGCGGAGTAGGGATAAAGTGAAAGGCTTTCGTCAGAGCAGCCAGGGCCAATATGGTGGCGCCTATAGTTCGCAGCAGCTGACCGTGTAGTGTATAGACTATTATTAGTTAAATGTCTATAGTGTGAAAAAAAGTTTCACTTTTACCGTGGTTTCATAAAACCACACAATCCTTTTTTTTAGATTTTATATTTATCTGCCTTATAAATAATACCATAATGGTTTGTTTGATTTATAAAGGATAATTGATGTATGGATTGGTTTTCTTAACTAAAATGAAATATTTAAATAGCATTATAGCAAAATAGCATATCAAAATTTATTCAGTTCACTAGAGATGGTCATGAAATTTAGTTTGTATAGGTATAAGTCAACTGTTTATTATCTATACATATAATAAGAATGTAAATTTAAGGTGTCTGTACTTTTTCGATTTTCGTGAAAAAAAATCGTTGTAGGTGTCTAGGAATAAGTAATAAAATACATTTCAATCATTTTTAGAAATGTCTGTCTATCTATCTGTCTGTCTATCTATCTGTCTGTCTATCTATCTGTCTGTCTATCTATCTGTCTGTCTATCTATCTGTCTGTCTATCTATCTGTCTGTCTATCTATCTGTCTGTCTATCTATCTGTCTGTCTATCTATCTTCTTATATCTATCTGTCTGTCTATCTATCTGTCTGTCTTTTTATTATTTCTTCTATTATTTCTTCTATCTATCTGTCTGTCTATCTATCTGTCTGTCTATCTATCTGTCTGTCTATCTATCTATCTGTCTGTCTGTCTGTTTGTATGAACAAGCATCACTGCTAAAGTACTGGGTTCACAATAAAACCTCATCAAGAAAATCATAAAGCATATCCATGAGAAAAACTTAGTCTTTGTTTCATTAAAATCGGTCCACTCTATCAATAGTTACTGGAATTTGAATCACGGCTCGAGATAAATATGAGAGAAGAGTATCTATATTAATATCATAAAGAGGTAAAGTTTGTGAGTTAGTAAGGTTGTAGGGGGTAATATTTGAATCTACTAAACCGACTTTGAAAATTCTTTCAGTGTTAGATAAATCATTTATCGAGGAAAGTTATATATCACTACGTTAAGACCAATAGGAGTGGAGCACCAGTGAAGAATGTTTAAAAATCAAGGTTTTGTTTCCTTTTGAGAGCTTCCAATGCATGTTAGCGTTAGCCCAAAGTAACTATTCCAAGCGGAGGAAGTCGCGGGCAGAAGCTAGTAAGAAATAATAACAAATACATTCGACTCTACGGATATATAACTAATCATAACTAATATTATAAATATGAATATAAGTTGTTTGTTACGCTCTCACGCCATAACTTAACCGATCATCAAGAAATTTTGGATACCTACACGTTGTCATATATAGACAAAAATACATAATTATATTAACTTTCACACAGATAAAAAAAGTATTGTTCACGAGGGTTGCGTTAAATGTATACTATATTATATATCCTATATTTCTAGAGCCAAAGCTAAGTAATTTATAAATCAGAATACCAACACCTTACATACACTTACAGATAGACTCATTATGAGATAAAGATAATATTATTAGAGCTTATATAATACCTTATATTCTCATAAATAAAAATACCATATATGTGAGTTTAAACAGTAAATTTATTAAATACGACAACCCCATAAGCATACAATAAAATTTACAACCAAACTTACACGAAATCGTTTCTATTTTATGACTACTTTCTACTTCATCTCTATGCGAAAATATTTAAAGATCGTAATAATAAATTGTCACTGAATGGACACTCGTCTAATTATTACCTCTTTTTCCCACTCGTTTTTACCGTACACTCTGTACTAAGCTGTACGCTCGGCGGTTACAATGGGCAACTGCGGGCAATACAGAGCAACCTTCGAAAGGAAACGCACGTACTCTGGACGTGTTTTATTTTTATTTTATACATAGACTATCTCTAAAAAATTAAAATGAAAAGTTTACTCTTCGTAGCGATTCTGGCCGTTTGCGGATTAGGTAAGTGACTTATTAGATTTTTTTTTCTTGTTACATATAATGTCTGTAAGTAATGTCTGTGACTCAATCGAGATCAAAATTGTGACACTAACTTGAACAGAAATCGTTATAATAGCTTTTATTATTATAATAAGTAATATAATTTAGACATTGCGTTTGTTGAAGCGTATTAAAAAATTATATTCTATTATATAAAATTAATAAATGCAAGTTTTCCTGTATAAATTTATGATTTACATTTTTTTTTTAGTTTTTTGAATAGTTTCAATTTACTTCAATTATATTAGGTTATAACGTTTTTTTTTATTCGGATAAAAATATGTGATTGATGTGAATTTTTACTTCCATGTGATCTGTCAGTCAAATCGTAAGAAATATCCTAGACACAAAAGCTATCTAAGATAATTGAATTGTGACAATCTAAATAGTAAGAGACGTGATTACAGATTTGGTTTAAAATACTGATATTATTGTAATATTTCACAATTTTCCAATTATTCGAAATATAAGTCACCGTCCATTCACTCAAGCGTTTTAACGAACTGTTAGTGCTCTAGTAAATTCACTTAATGCATGTGATGCAAGGGCGCTAATATTGAACCTCGTGACGGAAATATCAGCTACGAAAGATAACGTGACGTTAGACTATTAAAAGGTTGACTTTAATAAATATTGCTACGGATTTTGATTTGGTATTCGTGATGCAATACAGCCAACTTGTGGCTAAAAATCTATATATCGAAATAGTAATATAGTACGAGCCTTTAATTAATGGGAATCTATCTTATCGTATGTTGATTCAATAAAATAACGTTGACATATGAAAATATATAAATTATTTATTTTTATATGGAGTTCATAGTTAAAACAATAAGTTAGGAATAGTTATTAAAAATGCTAGGTGATAATATTCTAAGTTATTAATTATAATTAAACACAACATACTGTATGTTTGTTACAATTAATATTATAAAACGGGGAAATCAGAAATAAATGTGATTTAGCAGTTGGGAATCTTCAAGAACGAATTTTAAATATAATTATGAGTAAGAAGTATAATTATAAATAACAACTAAAAAAACGTATGTTGGTATGTACATATTACGATAGACTTTAATACAATGAAGTACAGAAAAAGTCATGGACACGTTTCAATGTTAGCCTAGTTTGATTCTTATACTTATTATAGAGCAAACGTTTACGATATGCAATGTACGTACATATATATATATGAATTAGATGTCGAAATCAATACTTTAAATTAAAAATATATATACGAAATCATCACGCGTTTCTGAAGTTCGATACAACGGGAGAAATAACCAAGTATCACAGATATAGCATACGTTAACGGCATTATCGAAATGTATTTAATTGACACTAAAAATTTCTTGCGTTATAAAGGTCCGATTTTATCTCAAAGATTACAAAACATGGCTTACTTTCTGTAAACGTTTTAACTCTTAACTATTTTATTTCGTAATTATACTCTGATGTGTTACAATACGTATTCTAGACACTGGATAATGCAGTTACAATGATTGTAAATGTCCTTAAACATCCAAGAAAATGAGTCTTACTGATATATTTTAATTCTCTATACCGTAACTTTTAAAATATTATTGATTAAATAATTATAATATCAAATTATTGATCGATTATACCTTAGTGTTTTTTAATAAAATTATATCTAAAATGAAAGCACGGTCATGTACTATTATGTATTTCGTTGCCAAAACATTTAGCCTGAAGGAATTCGTTCAATTTAACCGGCTTTGCAACGTCGTGACAACAAATTATAAAGTTTGGTAACTTTATAACGTTGACTAACGCAATAATTAGGTCTTGACTTAGATAATATTATTGTATTTACACAAACAAAATATTTCATAACACCAATATTATGTCTACCGTCTTTAAACAAATTGTACGTCAACTCGTTGAACACAGTTTTCTTTAATCAGAGAAAACATCAGGGAAGAGATATTATGACATTTAAAATCTTGAATATTTGTAATATTGTTTGATATCTTGTTTTTTTCATCGTTAAATATTGAATATCAACCACATGAAAGATATGCAACAGTAACGATTTAAATAAATTTCTTAAGGGAGTTACTCAAGGTTTCGTCAAATAATTGAGTGACAAGCCAAGCTTATGTAAATTGATATTAAACTAGTAACGCCCGTGGCTCCGCACGATCTAGTTATTTATTTTTGTTATTATTATTTATTTCAATAAGTATTGAATATACAAGT
Source organism: Antheraea yamamai (assembly GCA_036509395.1). NCBI lineage: Eukaryota > Metazoa > Arthropoda > Insecta > Lepidoptera > Saturniidae > Antheraea > Antheraea yamamai. The sequence goes on along the minus strand of AP028438.1, from coordinate 4,652,300 downwards.
ATCTAAAAATACCCATTTAAATGACAATCAATTGTGCGGTACAGAAATTGTTAACAGCGTCATCTAGTGATGAGTGTGAACTTTCATGGTGTTCGATGTTTGAATTTATCAATCACTACATAGTATAAAACAAAGATCTCTGACACGTCTTTCTGTCTGTCTGTTCGCGATAAACTCAAAAACTACTGAACGGATTTTCATGCGGTTTTTACCAATAGATAAAAATGATTCATGAGAAAGGTTTAGGTATATAATTTGTTAAGGTTTTTTTTATTATGAGGGCGCGACAGCGTCCGCCGGGCCCGCTAGTCTTATATATATGTACCGATAGACATTTTAGTATAAATATTACTAACCTTTGTTCGCAATTACGCTCTTGGTGATGTAGATTTGACCAATGCCTCAGGAACAGTAATTTTATCTAGATTAAAGCAATCCCATGTCCCATGTTCCCAACAACGTGTAGGTATATGTCATTGATCATCGCTTGAGTAGTGATGGAGTAACCAACAAACAAACTTACATTCACATTTATAATATCTGTTAGAAATATGCAAGTATGTATTATTGACATGAACATTAATTAAATAAAATTTCAAAATAAACAATTTAGCTGTTCGAATTGTTCCACGCACATAGGCAAAGGCATTGAATTGCTTGTATGTATGTCGAAATGAAATCGCATTTTTATGCAATTAGGTAGCTAATTTTGAGTAACTAAATTAGCCTGTCAATATTCAACTAAACACTAGAATGTGGTAACATTTCGGCCTTAATTATCGCGGTAATGAAACAAGATATTACGAAATCGAAATTTAAAGTTTAATAATTAATTTAATAAAATTATTATAAGTTTTTAAAATAATAGAATATGCTTTTAAAATCCTAATTAATATTATAAATGTTTGTTTGTTACACTTTCACACTTTAGCTACTCAATCGCTCTTATCAGAAGTACAGAAATCGACATAGGATACTACTTTTCATCCGAACCATACCGTTCCCGAAGATATATCGAATCTTCATTTACGTCAGCGAAGCCGCGAGCAAACGCTAGCTAGTTAGAGCGTAAGCAGTTAACATTTACAGCTGTATCTATTCACAAACAATAAATATTTCACTAGGATTTTACATACAATAGTCATGACCTATTGGGAAGATAACTTTCTCCCTTTCTTACTGTATGTTCGTATTGTCATTGAAATAAACTTTTACTCAATGAAAATGTTTTCCACATCAAAATTAAATTTAGATTAATATACCTTTTTCAGTAAACTACTTCAGGAATATTCAAAATTATGTGACTACCTATCTGTCAAAAAGAATTAATATTATATTTTTAAACAAAACCAATTATTAACGCGTCTATTATGTTCTGTTCTATCTATTATTTAGTACAACAAATAGTTGGGTTATAGAAGAGATATTGTGTAAATATTATCTGTATTCAATGTATAACTTTTGCCCGCGGCTTCGCTCGCTAATATAAATTTCATATATCCCTATGGAATAATATGTCTTTTCGGGATGAAAGATACCCTATGACCTTTTCTGTAACAACAGGTAGGCAAAATTTCATGATCCTTAACTATTTAAGGCGTCGAAGAGAAACAAACAAACTCACATTCTTCTTTCTAATATTAATAAAGAAGTAAAGATTGTCATGACGATTCGTTGAACAATATAGAAATTACTGTGGTGTAATGCAATTTAGTACCAGGTTGTAGAAAATTGGATAACAAAAATGTTATGAAAAAACTCCTTGGTATCATTGGCTTATAATCTATATATATACTTATATATGTATACATATATAAAATGATATGAAAAAAATTTGTATAATTATTATTTGAGTGAATATTACTAGAAGAGATAATGACAGCGCTAATTTGTACATAGAATATAATATACTGGAATGTTACTACGTCAAATTAATTTTCAAGATAAATACTTAACTTATTAATCATTATAGGTATAATTACTTGTTATTTGACCTTAAACGATTTCAAGTAACAAGTTTGATACAATAATAAAAACGGAACACTCATAATTTAAGTAAGATGAAATTATTCAATGTATTTATTTTATCACCTAAGTAACTGTGAATAATAGTCGTAATTGGTCCAGAGAAACATAGCCTTGAAGCCACTACATTCCGATAACGGCTGGCTTGTCAATTGGCTGTTGAGAAAATAATATTTCAAACAACTATCTCGTTATTATCAGTTGAATAGCCGACGACTTGTTGCCCAATTTACAAGGCAATTTATGCTAAAAACAAACTAAAAAAAAAACAAAATTACTGTATAATAGAGACTTATATCAAGTTAAGATCCCATAATTTATAGTTTCAGGTGTAATTCTCACACGTTAATTATACACTACCAGCTTTTGCTCGCGGCCACGCACACATCAATGTAAATTTGACCTATCCCTTGTGTACAGTACTTTTTTCGTAATGTTTTTATTTTTTGTCAATAAAAAAATAAACAAACAAACCCACATTCCCATTTATAATATTAGTTAGGATTAGAATGTATCGTGGATCACATTTTTTATTCAAAATTAGTAATAAAAATATAAATAGTGTCACCAGCTTACAAAAATAATTTCGCTTGACTAAAATTACGCATAAAGAACAAATGATAAAAAAAAATGACGGAAAGATACAGGTGATTTCCTTATACGGCTTTAATAATTCCATTATTATATCCCTTTTCTCTTTAATGACTTCTTGTTCTTTGTTTGGTCGATGTCTTACTAAAAACGACAACTTCCAACGTGTCACATTAAATATATATATTTCGTAGTGAAATAAATTAGATCTAAACAGAGATATCAAGAATTTACTACATCCGTCAAGCAATTTTATTATGTTCTTAAATTGATCAGCATTGCATATGATTGACATTTTATGAAACTACATATGTCACATGTACATTATATCTGTGACAATCTTGAAGATATTTATTAACAGTGATCAGAAATCCTAAGTAATATTCTAAATATAGGTTTATTTCTTTAAGGATACAGAAAAAGACAGAAATTACCTTTCATTTATAAAACATTATTTTTTAGGTATAGGTTAAACGATACCATAGCATGGCGGTAGGGTATTTTCTAAACTCGCCAGATTAGCTACTACTCTTAAGTTGAAAATTTGTCGTGAAACACCTATAGTCGTGTTCCGACAGAGTCACTTGAGAGCCAGAAGTACCTCTAGGTGTTTTAGCGTGTTTATCATCTTGGACCACATTTACCATCAAGTGAGAATATGGTCAAACACTATAAAGTATTTAAAGAATCTACAGAGACGCGAACAAAACTTCGCGCAAAAGCTAGCATTCTACATTTTGTTGATTTGTATTCAAGTAAAATAATGTAGAAACTTCAGTTAAATCCTCGTCTGATTAAATTCTGTAAAACTCTATCAGGTATATCCGTATAATTATTGGAGTATTCGTACAATATTAATTAAGAAGGTGCTTCGAATAATTTACAAGACAATCCAATAAAAACGTGTTCAATATTATAAAAAAAATATAATAATAAATGTGCTTAACCTATAGTTATTTTTACATTCAAATCTAATTACAACCAGGAAATCTTAACGGACTTCGTGATATAAAACCTCGTTATCAGTTTCAGGCCAAGACTTCAATTGCCCGGAGAAGAGCGGCTTCTACCCGGACCCGTACCAGTGTGACCTTTATTACAAATGCAGCAAAGGTTAGTAACTCTGAAAGGTCACTAGAGAATGTCACATATGCATAGGCGCATATTATATTACGTAATATATGCATGCGAGATGATTGCCGGATAATCATGTAATTGTTGATTTGCTCACGCTTTCGAATGGATGTTGCATTATCTTCAATGCAATTTCATATATTGAAACAGCATAATACTTTTCACACTTGATTATATTTTAATTATTATTCTCTTTTGTAATTTATTACACGGAATTATTTTAATGCGAGAAATTTTCTTATTTTAAGTTTATTACTATATATTATAATACAAACTCCTCTGCCATGTCTGGCTGTCTGCGATTAACTCAAAAACTACTGAAAACTAAGAAAAACAAAACTGAGAAAAAAAAGGAAATCTATCTCAAACGCTACATCAACCCATTCTCCTTCTAAATCTTATTGAATACTTTGTTTTTAAATAAAATCTTTTGGAATTTAAAAGTGTTTTAAAGGACTGCATTTGAAATTCGCAATTCGCAATAAAGATTGAAGGGTATGGGAGCAGCGGGGGAATGGGGTTATTTCCCCTCCCCACGGAATGTCATAGTTACTACGATAGTTATGATCAATTTTGAGGTTATGTGTGATTTCCGAACAGTTATTGGTAATTTTGTATACTACCAACTTGATGATTTTTAAGTTAAAACAAAATATATTCATCTCGGTTTGGTTAGGTTAGGATAGAATTGCGAAAAAAATAACGCGAGCCAGCCGCGGTAGCGGTCGGCGGACGCGGTGCATTTAATACACAAGTACCCGGATTTTTATTCTAGTAAACAAAGTGAATCATGAGGAAGGTTTAGGTATACAATGTTTCAAGGTTTTTTTTAATTATCAGGACGAGATAACGTCCGCCGGGCCCGCGAGTACGTTATAAAGAGAAAAGATTTGATCCTTTTATTTGTAATGTAAAAAATACTCGGCTGATTTAAAAAAAAATGATATATATAATAGAAAGCTACATTATCAGTGACTAATGGGCTGTATATTATTTTCAAAATCTACATTTACGCAACCTAAATTATTAGCATAAACTAGTCGTGTATAAAGGTCACTGGGTATGATTACGTAGTTGATTTGCGACAATTTGTTCTCCTATATTGCCACGAAAGTACTGTGAAACTAAGTAGAGACTTATTTACTCTTAAATCTTTATATATAAATTTCTTCTGTATGTGTGTATGTCACTGAACTCCTCCTAAACGGTTGGACCTATTTTGATGAAATTTTGTGTGCGTGTTCCAGTGAATCCGAGAAAGGTTTAGATTTATAATTGGACCCGGTAGGTGGCGCTGCGGTTGAAGTTTAGATTTTTTTTTTATTATCAAGGCAGGACGACGTCCGCCCGGCCCGCTAGTATATTTTTTCTATATCTTTATCAATAACTATTGAAATTACGAATACTAAATAACGTTCACAAGGCCCTATTTTTATTCAGGGCCGTTAAGAAGAATGTAATTTTAATATAACCTATATTAAAATCCTTCAAACTAATTAGGTTCGATAAACTCGAAAAACTTCACACTCTACTTAAGCAATCGGATACTTCAACTAAATTTCAATAATAACTCGACTCAGTGTAAATCAATATTGAATATTATAGAATCGTGACATTCTTGTTTCCTTTAAATAATTCTTTTAATTATCTTGTATCTATAGACTTTAATTAATTATATATTCTTTTTATTTTTCTATACCAATTAGTTCTATTTTGATAAGTTGGCTTATGATGCTATACTGTCTTGTATATATGTGACGTAATGGTTATCTCCTAAGAATAATTCTAAAATCATTACATAGTATAAAACAAAGTCCCCTACCGCGTCTGTCTGTCTGTCTGTTCGCGATAAACTCAAAAACTACCGAACGGATTTTCATGCGGTTTTCATCGGTGGATATAGTGATTAATAAGGAACGTTTTAGTATATAATTTGTCAAGGATTTTTTTCATAATCAGGGCGGGATAACGTCTGCCGTGCCCGCTAGTAGTTTATATAAATAACCATCATGTACATTTATATTTTTAAATAGTAAATGTTGTGCTCACCTATACTCAACTAGAACAACAGAGCATCTGTTAGTGTACTTACTCTAAATTAATAAATGAAAAGTAATGTTAAATGTTAAGTGGACATTTGCATAAATCGTATAAAAATGCTAATGGAAAGATAAAAATAAATAGTTGAAATATTTTATGATAGAACTATATGATACTCGCCCGCTTTAAAAAATGGCCGAACCAAATCGAACCAAAAAAATACGTAGCCCAGAACCATCTACATCCAAAAATTCCACATCAAATGGTCAATGGTTGTATTCATATATGGATACGTTCAGTAATCCTGACGTGGCTGAGCCTCAAATTAACTGTGTTTGATTATATGTTTATAGATTAAAGAACTACAAAATATTAAGTACACATTAGAATTCGAAAGCTTTATGCTTAACATTCGCAACATGCCTCTTCGCCATTACTCAGTCGCTAATGCAAAGTCTGCCATGCTTTCCACAAATAATCCAGTTTAAAAAGAACGCACTCGAAATATATTCGTTATGCAAATGTGCTATTTAAACTAATGTGAGAGTTTCAAAAATGTATGTTCTCTAAAGAGTTTTTTACTTATGTAATATCTTATTGCAGTTTGAGTTATTAGAAATTTTGTATTAGAACAATATATTTGTACCTAAAAATATCTTACGTGAATTTTGTTGTTTAAATAAATATTGTATTAAATGCTAAATCTGCTAGTATATAATCTATACATATAAAAGAATAACTGACTGACAAGTCTACGTACAGCCCAAAATTAAGCTTGGACCGTAAAAAAATGCTTGTGGGTTCTTGCTATACTGTAGGTAGACACTAACCGAGGATTTTTGGAAATGCATCTCGTAAGGTGGTGAAAAAGACGATGAAAATGTATATGAAAAATCCTCGTCTTTCCGTCAGTCAGTTATAATTCTATAAAGTCACAAATACTTATTGCGTAGAAAACGAGTGCCAAACCACGGACAAAATTACTAATAAATTTATCACTATAGTACTGTGTAAATTTTTTGTGTTTGTAACGGCAATCGCAACACTTATTATGAGTGTTTTAACTAAAAAAATGTAAATAACGAATGGATATTTAACCCAAATTGATAGACTGATAATTAATTACAATGAAACTTGCCAAAAAAATGGAAATCTGTTTTACAATAAATAATAACTAATAGTTTGGGCTGTTGACGCTACATTTTATCCAAGTACTCCCGATTATTCCTGAAGTCAGTTGTTATAACATATATAATTATTTTAAACTAGGAACTACACGCGACGTCGTTCATGTAAATTATAATATAAAACTATAATAAGATATAGGTTAGTGCCACCTATTGATGAGTTATGGTAAAATAAGTAGGTAGCATAAAACTTTCTCTGTCAAACTTCTTACGTGTGCCAACTTTATGATAATTGGTTAAAGGATGTTGGAGGTTATCAATCTCACATGATTCCAGGTGAAAGGTTAGACGCTCGCAGTATTTTAGGATATGACACTTCATGGTCACATTTGACACGTAAAATAATAATATCAAAACAAATACAAACAGCCAATAAGGAGAACCTTAGGTAAAGTTTGTTCTAAGAATTTCAAAAGTATGGCTAATAATAATAATACCCATACCTTTCTTCGGGAAGAGGCCTATAGACCTGCAATAGGTTTCTTACAGGCTGATGGTGAAATGAAATGTTGTGCGTCCCTGATCAAACTTGTTGATAATTATGAAATTTATCAATAACTCCCAATATATACACTTTTGCTTCAGAGCAATTTATATCGGGCAATTTATGCTTTGTATTAACAAACGAACGAACGAATATAAACGAAAGTAAAAATAATATCACACTAAATATTGACCTTAAGATTAACATTACGATAATAGCAATAGTTAGTCTTAAATAGCATTCCGCAAAGAATGTTGTGAAACACAAAAATGAATTCCTGTCGTATTATCCGTTTCGTAAGTCGCATGGCTTGTTTGTTTCGCTGTAACCGCTTTTTGCAACACCGTGTTAGAGTTTAAAATATATGAATGTGTTAGTGTTTATTCGTACGGATAGAACGAGTTTTAAATAAACTCTCAGTGATTTGTAGTTTTAGGTTAAATTTAAATTTATTCAGGATTTAAAGTATGCTTATTATTATTTTATTCGTCTCGACTTTAACGCCTCAGTCCAAGAGAATTACTTTTATAATTCTAATGTTATAAATGAAATTGCTTATTTATAACGCTTTCAGGGGTATAGAAAAGGATACAGGGTAGGCATTGTCCAGAGAAAAGTATTGTACTTGATGGATATATTATATCTGTATTGTAGCAAGCTAAGCCGCGAGAAAAATCTAAAGCATAAGTAATACTATACACAAATAAAAAAAATAAAATGTCTGTGTTTTTCTCCGTATACATTTCTGAAACTACTGAACCAATTTCGACAAAACCTACACTATCATATAGAGTATTTTCATAGTACTTAGGCTACATTTACGTTTTATAAAACAGTGTTAACATAGAATCGATGAAAGGGTTGAAAAAGATAATTAGTAATAAAAAAAAAACAAATAACATTGAAACTAACCATCAATGGTCATAAAGACCTATAAAGTTATTAATTTTTTCAAGTGATAGAATTAATCAGAATAAAAAAATTTAAGAAAGTCCAATCAATATAAAATGTTATATAATCAATGTTTAAATATACAAGACTCTGCCTCAGTCTTTTTGTATGTTTGTACCTTTATAGGTAAGAAGCGAGCAAAAACTAGTTGCCATGTATTTGTGTTATTTCGTCGATAATATTTTACCATTTATTATGTAACAAGTTTGTCTTTAAAATCATAAACCCAGACTCATTGGTTATATTTTAAACACCTACAGAAGTCTACAAGCAATGCAATTTTCTAATTTCCGATTTGAATTACTTGGTTTCTATTTAATTTATATTTAGTCCTATCTGATTCACAGATTGACTAAAATAAACAGTTACCTTTGTAATAGACCATTCTAAAACAGCTGATTAATCAGACAAAGAGAGAAATATTGAGGTCAAATACGTCTATACAATGGAATGGATAGGTATATGATAGCAAACATTTAAGTTTTAATACATTGTTCAAATTTTGATTTATGCCCTATGATATATATAAATATAATGGATATCTCTATACACAAATAAGCAAAGGGAAAGCCATTTAATACCAATTTCTCCTCTGTTTGTAAGACGATTTTGTTTAGTATCCATTGAGCAGCTTGAATGTTATCAATAAATAAATGAAAACAATTTTTGTTTACTTACCATCGACGAGTCAAAACCCTTGTTCATAAGTCTGTTTTTGTGATATTTCCGTTCCTTATTTATTAATCTACAACACTTATACACATTTTGTATAATACCTAATACCTAAATACCTAATATCAATACTTTAAAAAATATGATCTGTGGTCGATACTTGACCGCTGGACGACCATTAGTAACTATAATTTTGAATTCCGATATATTTTTAATCTATATATAAATAGGCAGACAAAAGAGTTCAGTACATATTCATCCTCTGTTTCTGAACTGATTGTTTTATTTGTTTAACCCCCAGTGACGGAACCATAAGGATTTAAGTTCCATCAACAAAGTAGACCTTATATTTAGACATCATCGAGCTTTAGTGTTAATCAATAAAAAAATTGGAATATAAATTATATAATGTAAAATTCAATTTTTGTTAAAATATATTATTAAATTATTCTTTCCTCCTAAGACTTTTTTTTTACTTACGTTGGTTTATTTTTTATTTTTTATACTTTATTAAAAAATATTTTCATGAAATCTTAAATAAATATTACTTATTATTATTATATAAATATTTAAAATTAAATATTAAAACTTGAAGATGTAAGGGGTTTTTTTATCAATTTACTATGATTGTATACTTCTATAACATGATAACGTGACAATCTCCCTCCTCTTTTTTCACTCGTAATAATGAATTAGTGTTAAATCTCATATTGGTATTGATTCTTATTGTGAAGCTTAAACTTTTGTATCCCCCCCCCTCCTCCTTTCTTTTTCTTTTTTTTTTCATTTAAAAAAAAATAATAATAAATTATATTATCAACGATATGAGACTTATACCATACGATAGAAGCTATTATATGATGCCCCTCTTCTTATCAAGCCCTATAAACATTACAGAATTATGGTTTTTTTTGTAAAATAGAATATGAAAGTTGTAAATAAAATAGCGTACCTATGTGGCTATCGCGTATTATATATACGCTATTTATGTATATCTCAACGTTTTCCTTTTATTTATATACTTTTTTTTTTTTTTTGTTTATATTTTTTTTTAAATAAAATTTTTTTTTTTTATATTAAAAAACCCAAAAATTCAAAATTTTTCCCTACCTCATAAATAACTCAACATTCTCCCAGAAACTTCAATTACTATTTCTCAAAAATATTAACATGTAATCCTTGATTATATCTCATGTGAAAAAAAATATCGTTCATAATTATTATTCTGCGTTATTGTTACTGTAACTGTTTTCATTATCCTGCAGGCCAATCAGAAGCAAAGCTGTGTCCCGACGGTCTGGTCTTCTTAGATGAGAATCCCAGCAAAGAACATTGCGATATCCCTTCCAACGTCGACTGTGGTGATAGGAAAGAACTGCGTAAGTATTTAACTATTAAAATTATATTTGTTTGATACCATGTTTCATATAATCTGTGCATATCTTCTTTTATACATATAATAAGAATGTAAATCTAACGTGTCTGTACTTTTTCGATTTTTGTGAAAAAAATTGTTGCAGGTGTCTAGGAATACGTAATAGAATACATTTCAATCATTTTTAGAAATGTCTGTCTGTCTGTCTGTTTGTATGAACACGTATCACTGCTAAAGTACTGGATTCACAATAAAAACTTATATAAGAAAATCATAAAGCATATACTCGGGAGTAACTTAGTCTTTGTTTAATTAAAATCGGTTCACTCTATCAAAAGTTATTGTAATTTTAATGGCACCGCGACTTAAGTATGAGAGAAAAGTAGATAAGCAAATGGACTAAATACGTTCAGATGACTTTATTAGTCATTATTTTGTACATCAGGTTCCACGTGGACGAAGTCGCGGGCACAGCTTTTAGGTAATAATAATGTATATCTAACGTGTCTGTACTTTTTAGATTTTTGTATAAAATATTGTTGGAGGTGTCTTTAATCAATTTTAGAAATGTCTGTCAGTCTGTTTGTATGAACACATATCACTGCTACAACACTGCGTTCATGATTATGCCTCTTCAAGAAAACTATAAATCATATATTCGAGTAACATTTAGTATTTGTTTCATTAAAATCCTTTCGGTCGATCAAAAGTTATTGTAATTTTAATGACGACGCGACTTAAATACGAGAGAAAAGTAGATAAGTAAAGGACTTGATACGTTCAGATGATTTTATTAATCACTGTTTTCCTAAGGTTCCACGCGGACGAATTTTAAATAACACGATTCATTCACAATGGCATATTTTTAAACTTATCATACTGTTTATAATTTACTAGCGGGCCCGGCAGACGTCGCCTCGCCTTTATTATAAAAAAATCCTTCAAAATTATATACCAAAACGTTCCTCATTAATCATTTTATCCACTGGTGAAAACCGCTTGAAAATCCGTTCAGTAGTTTTTGAGTTTATCGCGAACAGACAGACAGACGCGGTAGGGGACTTTGTTTTATACTATGTAATGATTTACAAATGTTATGGAGTAATGTATTATCATCCTGTAATTTGATTATGCAATCTTTTAAGCGATGATGACTCAGTTGATATGGGGCTTAGACTCTGCGTCGATCGACATAAGTTCGAACTTTTGCAACTGAATCAGAGCTTTCAATTTTGTAGACATGTTGTCAGTAATACAGAAGAGGTGATAAGGTACCTTTAATCCAGAAGAAAATACTATTTCCCAGAGATAGGATAATATATTTTCTACATTAACGTGACTGGCAAAAAAGGTAAGATCTGGTATATAAATTCTTATATTCACAAATTAATTTATAATTATTTACAGAGGAGCCCAAGCCGTCGACAGGTTGTCCGCGTCAGAACGGATATTACAGACATCCTGATCCTCAGGTAATAAATTTTACTAAACAACCTGTTTTTCCATATTAGACACCGGACCTTTGCTATTAAGCAACCTCGACAAAATTTCAGTTCCTGGTATTATTTAATCAATCTATTAGTTTTTTTTAATTAGCCCATTTACATATGTAAGTGATTTATAAAATACTATTTAACGAAAAATACATAAGTACAGGTTTACATGATTTCTTAATAAAAAAATAAGTTGAAGAATTATTTACGTTGTTATCTTCGACCGTCTTTGTTTATTATAACCTTTAGTTTATTACAAAATTTAGTATATTAATTTAACTAATACTTTTAACAAAGTAACGTATAAAATGTAGTCATTTGAAGACTGTAAGTTACGCATTGATAAAGATGTCCAGCATATCTATCTATATCAATCTGATATATGATCTATATTCCAAAACTCTGAGAACTCTGACAAATTTTAAGCGCCAAAGAAATCCATAAGTATATTTTTAATATTTTGATATATAGTCGTTCTGGAGATAATATTATTCGAGTATCAATTTATCGTGAAGTTGTTTTTCCTTAACCGTTCGTCTATAGCGTTCCCTATTCAAATTACACAATTATTTTTCATCAATTTCCATTAGAATTATTAATTTAATACCTCATCCTTAAGAACTACGCTCGTAGCATAGTTCTATTATTCATCCGAGATACCACGGTTGCGAGCTTCGTACTAACTTGCGTATGTTGAAGATAATTGTGAGTTTCGTGTATTACTAGTAAATATCTTTATATATGCGTTTATAATGTTTAGTTATTGTAATGTAACGGCACTTGGTTTAGAAAGATATTTTCGGGTGTAAAATTATATAAATAAATATATATCTTAATATATATATTTCTTGTGTGCGTGTGTATGTGACTGAACTCCTCCTAAACGACTGGACCGATTTTGATGAAATTTTTTGTGTGTGTTCGTGGAGATTCGAGAATGGTTTAGATTCACAATTGGACCCGGTAGGTGGCGCTGCGGTTGGCTTTTAGGGATTTCATTTTTTATTACCACGGCAGGACAAAGTCCGCCAGGTCCGCTAGTATAATAAAAAAATATAATTATTTTTAAAAAGTACAAATATAGAAAAATTCTGGCTTTAACAATTCGACTATCTCGATTTATTTTTTTAATAAAATAAATTAATATATCGATAATATGTACAATACACAGAGTAGCGGATTTATTTGAAGGCGAATTAGGTAATAATTATTCTGTTTGATTATTATATAAGAACTCACCCACAGCAGACCCACAATCACAAGTAATTTAGTAAGTACTTGGTAAGGTAATCCTTGCGGCCCTAAAATGTTTAATCTCCAACCAAGTGTGAGTAAAAACAAGGAAGAAAATGTTTATTTTAAATTTATGAAATTTTCAGGCTTGCGACAAATTCTATTACTGCTCGGATGGTGTACCCAACGAATTGCCCTGCCCTCCTGGCTTGTACTTCGACGAGGAAACCTCCAACTGTGATTGGAAAGAATCCGTCAATAGGCAGTGTGACAAAATCACTAAAGGTAACAAGAAGGAATATTAATAACACTAATATATTACGGTCTTAATATAAGTCATAAAATTTAGAGGTCATGTTTTTGTAAAATGTCTTATTAGCATATTATTATTGTGTACTAGCTGATTTACTACCAATTTTGTCTACGTTGTCTATTATCTTGACAATATATTTTGTTTACAGACGAATAAACATAAAAGAATGAAGATTTCTCTAGTTTTTTTATAGAACTTACAAAAATCATAGTTTCTTAAAACTTTAATAATCATTTACAATGAAGATATCGTGATAATTTTCTTAAAAAAAGAACAATTTCTTCCGAAGTAGAGCTAAAAAAAAAATAATTTTCATAGTTTTGCAAATAGATATTTTGAATTAGCAATATAAAGGGAGAGAAGGGTGACCACGATTTGATACAAGTCACTTCTTTTTCCCTTGACACGTTGCAGAGGCATTATATAAAAAGTCACAAAGATTTGTCAGGCATGATTTAGATGCAAGTCAGAGTATCATGGTAAATTCAAAGTCCGTTGAATGCCTTTAGATCAATGATTACTTGCTTGACAAAATTATCAAACGGTTTGATAGCAGACTCCTCTTCCATCAAGCCCAAAAGATCCAATGGATATATACGTAGATTATCACAGGTAGGTGGTAGAGCCACGTTGAAGCTATTACTGGTTTCAGCATGAATGGGTCGGCTCTCCCGGGGTAGTACCACCCTCTCATAGAAAACCGACGTGAAGTAACAGTGCTTGCATTGTTGCGTTTCGTTCGGTCAGTGAGAGCGCCGGAGACCCACCTCCCCTCCCTTTCCACTTTCCCCTTCCCCTTCCCTTCCTCCCCCCTCCCCCACACAGGCTGGCAACGCACTTGTGACTCCCCTGGTGTTGCAAGTGTCTATGGATGGTGGTGATCACTTACATCAGGTGACCCACCTGTTCGTTTGCCTCCTATGATATAAAAAAAAAAAAAAAAAAAATCACAAAGCATTAGTTAGTCTCTTCGTACTAAACCTGAGGCATTTTTAAAGAAAAAAAATTATTGATATCTATGCGTTATTCGCGTATAACGGCAGACCCCTATTATTTTATTTATATAGGTAAGAAAACGTGATCATGCAATGACTTGATTCATTTAAAACAGGCTCAGGCTTTCAGTTAATTTAGCTATATATTTTAAAACAACTACTATCTAACAGTATGTAATATATATTGCAAGCTAACAGTAAAATAAAAATATAGTAAAGCACAAAATACCTTGAATAGTGTATAATTATATCAGTGGAATGTCAACCTAATAACACAAGGTTCCAACATGACTAAGAATTTCATAGAAAAATTAAGAGATCTGCCGTATTAAAGTTAATATGTTTATTTCATTTGCTTTTTAGAATAATTTCCACTTTTTTTATTATTTTTATTAAAAAAACAAATCCTTTGACAACTTACAGATGCCGTATCTAGCTTGACAATACAACTTTGAAATATAACTAGTAATTACAGTAACATTATACTAATCACATTAAGATAAGACTGAAATTTAGATGTAACATGTATAAAAAAAATAAACCACAAGTAAGAAGAGATTTTAACTACACTTACCTGATGACTTATATTATAAAAAAAAAATTGCGCAATTTTTATAGTCCGAATATTTCACGAATTTCTATTCTAGACGTACTCGATGATGGATTCTCCTGCCCTGACGGTGAAGTGATGGGACCCAACGGCCGAGCGCTTCCTCACCCAACTTTCCCCCACCCTGAAGACTGCCAGAAGTTCTACATCTGTCGTAACGGAGTCCAGCCACAGAAGGGAAGCTGTCCATCAGGCAAAGTTTACAACGAGGACACCTTTATGTGCGACGAACCAGAGAAAGTTACCGGATGGTAAGACTACTTTGCTTTCTGATACTTTATGATGCAATAGTAACGTATTATAAATACTGAGAGGTTTATTTTAAAACAAACCGACATTGTTAAAAATAAAAAATATATACTTAACCGTTATATTTACACAAAAATAACTTTATATATACATTAATATTGTACAAACTAAAAGATTGAATGAAAAAAAATGAAGATATGGATTAAGTTAATAAAATAATAATAAATATTGGTTATACGCTATATATATATAAGCTACTTAAACGATAAAATCGAAGATTTTATAGAGACGACCTTCACGTTTTTTAGTAAAGAATTCTTTTCAAAATGTAATATATACACGATCATCTACAGTAATATTATAAGGCTGGAGGGTTTGTTTGTTTATTTGGTTGAACGCGCTAATCTCAGGAACTACTGGTCCGATTTGAAAAATGATTTCAGTGTTAGATAGCTCATTTATCGAGGAAGGCTCTTATATCTCTATAGCCTCTATATATCATGACGGTAAGACTAATAGATCCGGGCACCAATGAAGAATGTTTCAGAATCGTTTTTTTTTCCTTTTGAGACCTTCCGCTGCGTGTTAGGTAACCGAAAGTAACTATTCCACGCGGGCAAAGTCGCGAGCAGAAGCTAGTTTATTATAAAATGACAAACTAATTGAAGGTGGTAATAACCTGCTCTTATAATACGCGATAAAGAACCTCCTATTTTTTAGTGACATGTTTGTCTATAACTATATTTGTTTATAACTGCCTATAAACTAGAGTAACTGAACGTTTAATATAGATATTACATATATACAAACATTTATCAAAAGTCTGATTAACAGCAGAAGGCACTCTTATTTTAATATTAAAATAAGTGACGTACATTTTTTTTTTTTTTTTTATTGTAGCTCGGCAAAATGACTGTACTGTGCCTGATGGTAAGCACAGTACAATCCAAAAACAATGGCAACCACCGAAAGACATACTATCTATCGCCGGTCGCCGTTGTTATGCCGGCCTGAAAGCGACCCAGTCAGGGACAGCCCCCCCCCCGGTTGCTGGATATACACCGGCTGATCCCGGAACGCGACACGCCCAAACGTGTCACTATGGCGGGTGTTCCACCTGGTGTACGGTGGTCGCGATCCAGTCGGGTACAGACACCCTACCACCCCGCATATTAGAGCTTTTATAAGATTGTCTCCTCATTTTACGTTAAGAGGCAAATCAATTAAAGATTCGTATTTTTTTTTTAAAGACGACGCTTATAAAACGTAGGTAATCTAATTTGTGATTAGGATTGTATTTTGAATGGTGAGATATATTTTTTAAATAGCATGTACGTGTGTTAGTGTCAAGTTCAAATAAAAATGCAGCTTATAAACCTTTTCACATACTCGACTTTATAAACTCACTTGTAGACTCCATAAGTGTTCTTCGCGAACTTAGCGTTGTTGGCAATCATCTCCAGTAGACTCAATTATAACTGTTGAAATATTTCAGCGAAAACTACTACGAAGGTCAACCCCTGGAAAAGAACAAGCTGCCGAAGAAAGCGTAGGATGGTGTTACGTATTGTTTAAGTTACTTAGTATTATCTCCTAAATAAATTTTAATTTGTAATAGTAATTTGTCTTTTATTTAGTTATTGAAGACGATACCAGTTTTAGCAACCATGGCGTCTCTCGAGAAATATAAAAAAGTGACCATTAAGGATTTTAAAAAGATTATCATGCTTTAAAATTAATATAATAGTTCTTTTTTTTGGCATGGACGGTATGACCGCTCTCCTAAAATCGACCACCGTTTGGAAATACTAAACTTCAGCTGCAATGCCCCTTAAAGTCGGCACTGAATAAAAAGTTATGTAGGTACTATGAACGTGGTGATCAATTGTAAATACAGTTGTATTGTTGTAAACCCATAGGATTTGCAGCCCGGTATAGATAACAACTAGTTTTATCGGTAATTGAACATTCACAATGCGAGGATTTTATCTGATGGCAATTACTTGGTGATATCGTTTGATGTCAATGTACAGTTAGTCAATTAGCCTTTCCATTGTTTTTAATATCTAATAACATTTGCAAAGTAATCAAGATAAAAGTTAAGTAACATATTAATCTATTTCTATGTACTTTACAATAAACAAAAGTATTATTTTATTTCTATTTAAATTATTATCTGAACATTTTAACCGAAAGATTTTTATTACATAGGTTAATATCTCTGCCTGCATTTCCGCACGCATTTATTATTGATTGTAATATATTAAATTAAGAAAGCAAAACTTATATTGTGTATATATCCTATGTATTCAAATATCTACATGAGTTTTTGGCGGGATCTTGGTCTGTCATGTAGTGGATTTTATTTTTTATTCATAATCTTGTGTTACTTGACTCTATATTGTGTAAAATTGGTGGTGTTTTATGTGATATAGTTTGTTTATTGTGCATAAGTGAAGTGAATGGAAAATAATGCCACGGACCATGAATTCTGAGATGCCACAAAAATTCCATGGAAGGTTCTAACAAGATGGCCACCACCTTATTAGTTCATTGAAATTATATCAAGAAACTTGATAATATTGATATTCACTTGACAATGGCAGTAATAGTCTACTAAAAGACTGGTTACCAAAATAGAATAGAAGAAGAACTTGAAATACTATTAACTACTCGACAATGGCATTCATTAAAATTATATCAAGAAACTTGTAATATCGATAGTCACTTGACAATGGCGGTAATGGTCTACTAGAAGACTGGTTGCCGAAAATGGAATAAAAGAAGAACTTATAATACTATTAACTACTCGACAATGGCAGTAATAATCTAAAAGATTGGTTGCCAAAAATAAAGTAAAAAAAATATATATATCTACATTACAGGGCCAGCTAGTGACGAGTTATTGTAAAATGGATAGTATAAAACCTTTACGACAAAAAAGCATATACTTCTATATATTTAAATAAATACTTCTTAATACTCGTATCGAATGTTGACATAGTAACATTTATTTAATGAGCTGTTGTCACTTCAAGCCTAGAGTAGGACTGGCCCTTAACTGCAGCTACCGGAGTATACTTTTAGGTGCTTCGCTGCAAATTTTCAACGTAAGGGTAGGACTGTGTTAAAATACACAAAACACCTTTATATTGTGGTATAATCATGATATCCTATTCCTTCCGCTTAAATCTTCGTCCCTTAACCTTTACCACTGAACCATCATCACTTCGATTGTTTAAATCACTATATATACTGCCCGGACGATATGGATAATGAAAAGACAAATTAGGTTATTTCTTGAATACCTTATTAAACTTCACTATTTATCACATTAGTATTCATTTATCAGTATGTTATTTCTTTTGGCAAGAAACAAATTAGCCGTATATGAAGAACAAAAATATTTATTACGTAATCCTATTGAAATTGTCATCATTCATATTGACCGGGTAGTATGGATAGTACTTTGATTAATCACTTGGTCTATAATATACATAATGTTTAGTAAAATTGTCGGAATTATCATTATAATAAAGTTAAATTGATCCCATAATAAGAGTTAAACAAATCTTTATATTGCATGTACCTCAAAAAATATTCATACATTCATTTTCTAGTAGGTTCGGCACAACATGTTTTTCTCTTTCATTGTCACCTGTCAGATGTCATCTTAATATTCAAACCTTTTATGTACATATAATTTTTCACACAATCTATCCTTATATCCAATATACCTGATTCGGTCTACCTCTACTCCTATATCCATAGATAATAAATGTAATACATAATGTATGTTACGAGATTTAACGAGATCTAGATCAGATCGCTTACATACCTGCTTGTAGGCCAATTACATACAATAATAATTGTAGAGAGTTGCGTCAACACTTGGTCGCACAACCAATTGATGTAAGAAATCCGGACTAACTAGTATCAGACAGAATGACTGACCTAACTTATTGATACAATGCGATCGTTTATGTTACACAGCGTTCGCTTGACTGTTACGACGCTAGTAAAAAATTACACTAATGGACATATTTAGAGGAACGTAAAAAATGTAAAATAACAGAAAATAGTGTCTTATTTCGTACTGGGTATATTATGTAATTGGCACCAAAGAACATTTTTCATTGTACTTGCGACTTTCATTTGTTTTTTTTTTTTGGTATATATTCATTTAATTGATACATAGAATATGAAATTTGACAGGTTTTTGTTGTTTACATTACTTCCTTTTATTTAATTTCTTCTTTTCAGAGCAAAGAACTGTTGTAAATGAGTGAAGGGTACTTCATTTAATAAGTTTGAGCGAGAATACCGGATTGAGATAAAATTACCTCTGTTCAATTTTATCATATTATTTAGGCTTTTAAATGTACTCTATCTGCTAGTAAAAGACTGGTAAAATTCGAATAAGAAGTTTCGGAAATTTTTCCGAACAAACAACACATGCATTAGTTTTATTTATATGCATATTTTATTCGTAGTATCGAAAAAGCACAAATATTCCGTGGTAGAAAGCATATCATTCGGAAATTACTAAAGGAATTGTATTTAGTTTTTAGATTTATATTAGGGTTAGCAGTAGCTAGTACTAATAACTGCATTTGAACATAACCTTATTTTATGTTAAATGACAATGCGGTCTATAAACACACTAAAGCTAGAGGCGAATGGCTCTCAAATACAGGAGCCGGAACACATAAACAGATGCTTGGCGATAGATTCCCAATTTAACATAATGTTATGGCTTCATCACAATGTTTTCCTTTACCAAAAGCGCACTCCACAGTCCCAAGCATTCGAACATACGTCGACCGAAATGATGTCCGGACAAGCTATCAATAGAGCCATCATCGCTTCAAATTATTATTGACAAAGACAAAAGACAACGCAATTTTAACCCGTAACATGACATCCATATCATCCAAAGCATGCTGTACCAGTTTTATCATAGAGTTGCAATTTCAAATCGAAAGTATGCTCATGTAAATTAAATTAAGGGCACTAGCATATATATAATCTGTGTCCGCGACTACATCCGCGTGAAAATTAATTATAAACAGAGTGATTAATAACATCATAGGCTTGTATTGTGTAGTAAAATGAGATTTTTGATCAGTATCAAATTTCTTCAAAATGCGCCCAGTAATTCTTGCGTAAATGTTTTTTCCTATGTGTTTTCTTATAAATAAGATATACATATATACGAATGAGTTTTATATGTAAAACATATCACCATCTTGTTAGTTCATTCATTGAAATTATATCAAGAAACTTGTAATATCGATACTCACTTGACAATGACAGTAATAGCCTACTGGTCTAGACTGGTCGGCAAAAATGGAATGGAAGAAGAACTTGTAATACTATTAACTACTCGACAATGGCAGTAATAATCTAAAAGATTGGTTGCCAAAACTAAAGTTAACAAAAAAAAAACAATCTATAAAGAAAATTGATATACGTTATTGAGTTGACATGGTGACTGTGAAATGACAGCGGTGACGGCTTAGTTGATAGCGCGTTCGGACAGCACGTCGATGGACGTAGGTTCGGATCCTAGCGAATGAGTCGTAGCTTTCGGTGAAGGGAAATATCGCGATGATATCATGATGGTAGGTCTTTTTCTAAGTCGACCTGGCTAACTACGACCCTTAATACCTATCGCCAAGCACTTGATGATGTCTTCCGACATTCCGACTTCCGAGTGTAGGCTTGAGAAACAGCTCCTCTAGATTTAGCGTCTTTACCTTCTTAGGCCACATCGCAGAAAACCGACGTGAAGTAACGGTGCTTGCATTGTTGCGTTTCGTTCGGTCAGTGAGAGCGCCGGATAACCCACCTCCCCTTGCCCACTCCCCCTCACCCAAACACAGGGTGGCAACGTACTTGCGACTCCCCTGGTGTTGCAAGTGTCTATGGACGGTGGTGATCACTTAACATCAGGTGACCCACCTGTTCGTTTGCCTCCTATGATTAAAAAAAAAACATCCTCATTTGACATCAGATGTGATTGTAATCAAACGCTAAAATCTAAAAAGTATTAAAAAAATATCGATTTCCCTTAATATAAGTGATTATCTCCGTGTATGATCACAAATACAGTACCTAATACTAAACTAATACACATTTGATTATAAACTTAATATAATAGTCAATCTGGTATGACCTTAACAAGTTATTTGTTGACATTGAACATGATCTAAAAACATGCGTGACCGCTCATGGTAGGTTATAGTTATTTAGTAAATATATGAGTTCTATATGAAAGGAGATACAAGATACAACACAAAATGCGAACACCTTTTACTTAAATCGACAAGGACAAGACGCAAAACAATAGACCGTACACTAAAGTGTATCAAAATCGATATTTGAAATTGATTTGCGTTTTCCTCACGATTGGATTGGCGTACAAAAATTGAATCTTTTGTCGCAAAAAAGAAACTTGAGAAAGAGGAAACCAGGATTCGAACTGGGATTACGGGGTGCTTGATTTACCAATTGAGTTATTTTTATTTCTGACAGTAGTAGCTAAATTTACCTTTATATTCTAGTTATGTTCTTACATTGCCCGAAATCACTAAAAAGGTTTTCTATAAATGAAACCTAGCTAGATCGATTTATCGCCCCCGAAACCTGCTGCATATAACATTTCATAAAAATCGTTGAAGCCGTTTCCGAGATTCTAATTATATAGAAATATACAAGAATTGCTCGTTTAAAGGCATAAGATTTCTATACCTAAGATAGTATCGCTATCAAATATTAGATTATAGAATAGTCTACTTACATTTGAGATATATTCGTTTCCAATCATTACATAGTATAAAACAAAGTCTTCTACCGCGTCTGTCTGTCTGTCTGTTCGCGATAAACTCAAAAACTACTGAACGAATTTTCAAGCGGTTTTCATCAGTGTATAAAGTGATTCATGAGGAACGTTTTGGTATATAATTTGTCAAGGATTTATAATCAGGGCGGGACAACATCTGCCGGGCCCGCTAGTCTACTTATAAAGGATGCTATGAAGGATATGGTTAATGTTATGATATTGAACATTGTAAGATGATATGGAACATCGTTTGTATTAAGGTGTTATCACAATCTCACTTGATGTTAAGTGTCTATGTGGCTCAAAATAATAACACAGTAAACTTAAAGAGAAGTGGCTTTCAATTGTTTTATCGAAATACACTTACAGGTGCTTGATGACATATTTTCAAAGATAGGTACTATATTTTAAGCTAGCACGGAGGAAATTGGAAAAATTCAATCACCATGCTATGGTTTTAATCACTTTCTTTTCCTTCATCTAAATCTCAGGCCTATTTTAGTATTCAGTCATTGACTTTGCATGAAATTTCGTAACATCGTCATCGTCAGCTACGATTATCACCTGATAAGTCTATGAAAAATACCGTGTGCATTCCAAACGCGGTAGAAGTGAAATCTTCAAAAAATTATAAAGTATATAAACAATGTTGGTTATAGCGCCTTTTCCCAAAATTTTGTAATACACTAACTCATGTACGAACATGAGTACGAACATGAGCACGTATAGCGCTCGGACCAGAGTGAGTTTTAAATTGTGCAATACACAATAAGGAGGCCACTAATATAACAAACATTGTATAATGTATTCTGTCTCATTTTCGCATACATTATATCCTATAAATGTATATGTTTGTCTCTTTTAAATGTCACTTTTTTATTTCAATGAGTTTGAAATCACAACGGGGTTAAAGAAGTTTTGAATTGAAAATACAATATAGAGAATACTATAAAGTATCTACAAAGATAGAATTCAACATACCAACGAGTCAAACGAGCGTGTCGGTATTACATAAGTGCTAGTATAAAGCTCTTAGGCCACAAATAGTTACCTAATCTATAATTCAACAATACAATGATTGACCGATCAAGCGGATTTAATGGAGGCTTACATGTCATATACGTCACTCAGGAGACAAAAGTTCGAGTGACATGACAATTTAGATGTTATCAGTTGTAACGTTCGGGCGGTATTGTCAGTTTAATTCATATTTAGAATCACATCACACTCTTGCATAGTATTTATTATTTCATTAATCTATTGTAAATATCTTTATAATTACTTGTATCACGATTTCAATACTAGAAATATATACAAATTAACCAACCCGTACAGCATTTTTTAGAACATTTCTTATAATAAAGTCCCAAAGTACCTTATCAACTTGGCGGATAACAAGTTCAAATATCATATCAAACAGTTGTTGATATCAAAAGGTTATTATAGGATTATCAATATGTGAACGTTAGTGATATCTAGAAACGGCACTTCTCTATGTATGTCCGCGAAAAACGTTGTAATTACAATACCTTATAAAAATATGTACAACATAGAGATAAACCAAGCCGAAGTTTTTGCCGAATATTCTCGATGGCTGGGTTAGTTTGAACAGGCGGCGGAGTATTTACGTCCCTAAGCGCCTCCTCAGGGCCTAAATCAAATAAAGCATTTTAAATAAAATCAACCACAGTTCCTAATCTTCTAAAACTACGAAACACTCAATAGAATTTCCTTATTTTGTGACATTATTTTTTATAACAAATTTATAACAAATGAAAGATAACCTTAAAAATGAAGTTTGTGACATTGAAATTATTTAACGCCTAAACCAATTTCACGGTTCAATGAGAAATGTAAGTAATTTGCGGAACTCCAATGACTTCACCACGGAACTCGCTTTTGTAGTAGCAAACAGAGAATATCCATAATTGAATGTAACTACAAGCATTAAAATAACTTCAATATTAAATTTATAATCGTCTTACACTAATCAGAACCAGGACATTACATCATCCGAACGTAATCTTGAAAATTATGCTACACATAAAGATTACCTTGATACAGATAAAGTCCAAGACACCATGACCAGACTCTTCAGTTGGAAACAATTATGTAAGCAGAAACCATTGATGATTACAAGACTTACAAGAGTATCGGTGAAGCTGCAGTAGTCCAACTCTATGTAGGTTCTATGGCTTCTCTCTTATAATTGATACGTCATCTTTATTGAAGTGAAAAGTTCTTTAGCGACGTTGTGCATTTTTTTTGGGATGGGTAAAAAATGTTTAACTTCCGTCAGGTCACGTGTCCTGATCGAAAATTCGTAATACGGAGGATTGCGCTTGCGCGGCTTGTCTCAGACTAGCGTCGCGTAGTATAGGGAGGTATGTTTACATGAAATATCGATATTTAGTAGGTGCTAGAGCCACGATGAAGCTATTATTGGTTTCAGCACTAATGGGTCGGCTCGCCCGGGGTAGTACCACCCTCTCATAGAAAACCGATGTGAAGTAACAGTGCTTGCATTGTTGCCTTTCGTTAAGTCAGTGAGAGCGCCGGAGGCCCATCTTCCCTCTCCTCTCACCCCCTCCCTTTCCCCTAAACACAGGCGGGCAACGCACTTTCGACTTTTGCAGCTCATCATATATTTGAGTGATTAATAGACTTTATAAAAATGTATATAACTATTACTCCGAGTGCCAATAGATATGAAAACCACACTAATGTTATAATAATTTTAATAAACAAATTCCGAAATTTCAATGTCATTCACGCTATAACTAGTAGGAAAATTCAAAGGAGAACACATATTTTATTTCAATGTATTGAGTTTTCACTTCTATCGGCAGTCCTTATGACTGCTTCGAAGTTTTTTTGATTTTTTTAAGTTATGCACAAGTAATTCCAATAAAGTGCATATTAAACATACGGATATAGACATGTTGTTTGTTTACTAACTACACTTCATAGGTTTTAGCGTTTGACCACAATGCCATCTAATGTTAAATGATAATGTAATCTAAGATAGCAAGCACGCTAAGTCTGCCGGAATACATCAACAGGTGCTTATTGATAGATTTTCAACTCGAGACTGTTTGCTAACCAGGTATACTTCGAAGTAGTCCTACCACCTATGACCATGTTTTCCTTCACTGAAACCTTCAGACTCGGCGTGCGATGGCTTCCTTCTGCGAGGAGGTCATCTCGCAGAAGGAGGCGGCGAAGAGGGCCCGCGAGGTGGATCCTCTAAGTGGCCCTTTCCTCCAACAGAGGACCGGAGGGAGGGGGCGGCGATTTGCTCAACTCCTCCCGCCACCATAGCCGGACCAGAGGGGATGGGCCGGGGGGCCCATCTCCTCATTGCTCAGGTCCAGCGGACGAGGGGAGGCAGGTGGTGTGTACCAAGTCTGTTTTCCTATTATGTAGGAGCCCGACGGCCACCTTCCGCCGGGCGGACCGTTGGGGCGGCTATCCAAGGTGATTAGCGTAGGACGATCCCTTGCCGCCCCAACAATACGGTCTGTTAGTACACTGTGGGGTTTTAGTCCGTGCGAGTCGGACATAACCCACTCTCTCCCCCGGGAGAGTGGCGTATCCATAATAGATTTCCCCACGTTAATAAAAAAAGATGCGCAAGGATTCGGACATATATCAATTGACGCGATGTCAGAACATCTTATATGTTAACACAAGAGATAGAGAGACGTAGCAAAAGTTGATAACGAATTACCCTATAATGTTAATTGTTTCGTTATAAATAAGTATTTATAATATATGAACCTCAACAAATTCTTCAAATATAAATTTCGTTGAGAAGGATTTACAGATAAAATCATAATTATATCAGCAAACAGTTTACAGAATCAAACTCTCGAATCTACAATATATGTGTATAAATTATACAAACAGAATGACTGTGAACACCGTAAAGTTCAATATAAAACACCTACATATTACTTACACAATTATAATAAAGAAAAGTTAATTGTGAAACATGTCAGGTGGCCTGCGCCGTGCGTGCCTTACAAATTCGCAACCGTTTTATATACTGCCTTATTAATTATTCGAGTTGAATTCAAAATAATCTACTTTGTACGTTAAAGGATTGTAAATAAAATCAATTTATATTTTTCAAGATAATAAAATATTCAATATAAAATTTAACTAGTTTTAACAAAAACTCGTAATCATTTCTATAAGGCTTTATCGAGTATAGCTTTAAAGAATATGAAGCTCTAATTAAGCAATAAGCACATAAAGTTTATAAATTTATAACGCTCACCTTCGAATTTAATAAATTTATATTTTATGCATGTTTATATAATCTATGGTAATTTCAAGTAATTGGCTGAAAAAGGACAATTAATTTAAAAAATGTGATAAATATACTCAACGCGCATATATTACGCTATGGATTCAGATTAAATTGTAATTAATTTAACCCCTGGACTACAACTGCCAACAGACTCTTGGCAGCATAAACTTAAAAAGAATACCTGATTTATTACAAGCCTTTAAAAGATAACAGATTAAGTACTGCTCGCGTCAAACTTTTTGACTGCGCTGAACACAAATTTATAAGTATAAAGACGTATATTATATGTAGGTCGTAGAGCCACGCTGAAGCTATTATTGGTTTCAGCATGAATGGGTCGGCTCGTCCAGGGTGGTAACACCCTCTTACAGAAAATCACCGGGAAGTAACAGTGCTTGCATTGTTGCGTTTCGTTCGGTCAGTGAGAGCGTCGGTTACCCACCTACCCTCACCCTCCCCTCCCCCTATCTCATTTCCCCTCCCCCAAACAGACTGGCAGCGCACTTGCGACTGCCTTAGTGTTGAAAGTGTCTATGGACGGTGGTAATCACTTAACATCAGGTGACCCACCGGTACGTTTGCCTCCTATGACATAAAAAAAAGTATAATATCAAGACGATTGAAAGACAAATAATTGCCAATTTTAGATTGCCATAATAATATTTTAACTCTGTTCTGTATTAAACTTTTGAAGTTGTTAGCAACATGCTCGAACTTACGGCTATAATCAGAGCGGCCAAAAAGATTAACGAGGACTGTAATGTTATATCACAATTTTATGTTAAATGTATTTTTCAATTATTATTTCATTTATATGACTTTTTTATACCAAACCGTGAAATTTACGATTTGAAATTTAAAAAAAAATACACGAACCGCCATATTCAGATATTGGTCTTAAAAATCACCCGAGGGTTTAAGTTAAAAAGTATTCAGTTATATCCCCTTGCCTTATAGTGGTTCTCTTCTATAACATTACATATAAATTAAATAAATATTTCAAGAGACAACCATTCGCATAAGTATATTCCATCCTTAAACAAATATTAAGCATTTGTTTAGTTCATAGTTTTGTGGATTTTGTCGGTGTGACATATTGTCATTCAGAACAAGTCCTGGCGAGGTATATGGCCGTTTTCGTAATAGGTGACTTGCTCTCGAAAACGACGTGGGTCATATTCATAGTTTATTATATCATTAATTATTCATAACATATATGAATTCTGAATGAGGAGAATGATTTTGAATAAATTGATTGGAGGTGATTATTAAAACTTTAAAGTATAAAAAGGTAAAGAATTCTATATAAACATAATTAAGTTGTCCTTTTATTTTCAATTTGTTAGTTAAGATTTGAAAGACTCTCATTTATGGTCTAGGTGAAATATATCAAATAGTATTTATAAAGAATTTCTAATAAAAAGGATTTTCGAGCCGTGTTATATGGATTTAAATATTATCTAATATACTTTACCTTAAAGTTGTAATTTTGACATAAAGCATTTTAGATATAAACCGGCTTCTATATTATGGAAATAGTCTCTTTTCTAATTTTTACGATTTAGCGACTTATTATGAGGTAGTATTGTGGTTAAAATCAAAAGTTTCAATCTATTCATTGACTCTATAAAGATATATCGTTTGCCTGGTATTAAATGGCAAAAATACGAAGTCCGTGTAAGGCTAATCCTTTTAAAATGTACTATGTAAAAATATTTTATTACTGATCAATAACATTTTATAGTTATTAATGAAAAAGGCTGTAGTTCATAAGGATTATGTTTATTTATTTGTCTGTTCGTGGTAACATGTGTATATCTTGGTTGTATATACTAATTTTACCTATACATGGATCCTGAATAGGATACTGAAAATCTTGTAATTTATATATATTTTTAAGTAAATTTGAAATAAATAAAAAAAACATTTTACTAAGAATAAATGTACTTGTCTGCTATAATTAATAATAGTTAAATTAAAGAAATATATTTTTGATATCACGAGTTTCATGAGTAAATTACTATTGTTGCTGGTTTATTTTTCTACGGCTTATGACTAAATGCAAAGGTTTAGTGTTGATTTTAGCACTATGCCAGAGGTATTTATTTCAAGAACACACACCAAAATGATATTCAATTTTTCTTTTCAATATATATGTTATATTTGTATTGTTATTAACAGTTTTACATTTTTCGTTTGTGAAGTAGATATTAATATGATAGTCCCCACTATACATTCGACTTCTCGTAGCCGCAGCGGGCGCTGAGTTGTCTGCACGCGCTCCTCTAGTGCTGCCGGGCCGAGAACGACGCAAAGACGTCGCGACGCACACCGATACAAACCACCTGACAAAATGAGGAATTGTGTACAGATCGCAATTTTGGCTACTTGCTTCGCATTTGGTAAGATTTGATTTTTTCACTTCTTAATGATTTAATGTAATTAATTATTTTGTAAAAAAAATAACCCATTATTCTTAATATCCTATCAATAGGATGTAATCGTAGTTTGTAATTAATATAACTAGTCCTAATTACGATTTCCACACCAGCAGAGTGCATTTTCATATACATAGATGATATACATTAAACCTATTTTTTAATTATATCGTTTTAACTGTCACCCAAAAATTATCAATTTTGCATTTTAATATAATATAATTTACAGATAACCATAATATATGAAGTAATTGTTTCGCCATAAAATCTTCAGTGACTTAACGACCGAAAAATTGGTTTTATGTTTGATATATAAGAAAAGAATATGTAAAAATATAAGCTAAGAATAATAAAAAACCATATTTGATGAAAAGGGAATACTTTATATCATTTGAAGGTTATGCTAGTAGCCTCTTAAGTTCAGAGAAGTAACTATTCATAAAAAACTTCCTACGCTAAAACAAAGAATTCTTTAATAATGAATTATTTATTAAATATTATTATGTACCCCGTCGCATCTAAGTAGAATTGGCGAAGATTTAAAACGAAAACTGGAATAACATGTATCTCTTATAGCATCATTGAATTTATATTTATAATAAGAACATTAGCACTGATTTATATAACAACTTGTTACAGAAACACCTGTACTTGGAACTTGTTTTGTGAATAATTTTCGAATATTGTAACATATTAATCAACATAAATCACTTTAATATTTCGGGATTTTAAATTAATATTTCTATTTCAACATCAAAATAGTTTAATTATTAACTAGCATTCCCAGATAATTTCAAAATTACGCCCTTTAGTACTGTCTTAGTAACTCGTTATATTTAAAAATAATGGCCTATTTCTACGTACCTTTAAGTTATTCATCAGTTAAAGGTTGTCTACCCAAAAATCCAAAAGACGATCACTCATGAACAACGATCTATTTAAAGTTTATTTTAGTTGACACTAAATAGCATGTTTTTTGTTAGTAAAATATAATTTTATAGCTTTATTTACATTGATTAGAAACTAAATTAGAGGTAATTGAATTGTGTAATTATTTCTCAGTGACAGGTTTCTCTAATACGGCTTCTCCTTCGATCGGATCCTTCTATAAATACTTCCATACATCCCTAGCTCTTGCTATTTAGTTTTATTTTGTGATATCGTCCCGTCATTCTATCTCTTATTATGTCTACCACTGCTTCTTTCGTTCTCTCTGGCATATCATTATGTTCTAATTTTAATCGAATTATCTTTCTCGTGTCTTATCACGTATATTATCCATCATCAGTTTAATTCTCTTTAAAGTTTTACATTCTTCAAAATTGTTATTGCTTTCTTCCATTTAACCTTACTTCTTTGAACTCCAGTCACGTTTCGTGTTTTATTGTTATGGCAGAAATTTTGTTAAACATTTGTTATAATAGAATGCACGTTGAACATAAATTGATTCAGTATTTTCTGTTCTTTTATATAAATATTTAATGTTTTTTCATAAATAAGTATAAAAATATTAATAAAGACGAAAAAAGCAGAAACGAAACGATTATTTATTAAAAATAAAACCACAGAAACTATTTTACGTGGTACATTATTAACATAAATGAGTATTTCTACTAAACGAATAAAACCCGGTAAGATCATATCTTCCTCAATGTGGTTTTGTTTTTATAATTTCAATTTTAATAATGAACCTTAATGAAAATTAATCACCATTTTGAACGAATTATGTCGTCCAGCAAAGCTATGAAGGTCCATCAGACCAATAGCGCTGACTAACGCTAAACAAATAGAAAAAAGAATGAATTATAATAGACCAACTTTTTCTCACGGCTTCGCTCGGTTTCATTTTGATTTAATCTGTCCTTAGGGCCTAGTACTTTTATTCTGGATGAAACGTGCATTATGCCCTTTAATGTACCTCTAACAACATGCACGCAATATTTGATAACAATTGGTTGAGTAGTTGAGACGTGAACACGTAAGGAACAAACAAACTCACACTTTTAATACATTAAATTTTTTATATTAATTAGGAGTAACGATAATATAAGCAAGATATTTCTACCAAATTTGATTAACCGATAATAATTACATACAAAAGAGTTTTCAATATATACATTTTATAGTTTTTCGACAGAAAGCTTAATATCATGGTACCCTAATTATTGAACGGCCTTAATAAGTATAATTGTTTCAAATAGTATTTCCTTCAGCGGTCTCCGAGGTAGTTACTCAACCGATTGGAAAGGGAGCCGGAATCGTTTGTGTACGAAACTCAAGGCCCGCACCTGCCAAACGCTGACCGGCCCGCGTAGCGACATTTATAAAAATAAATTATTTGGGCCGGTCTAACAACTGATATAATGTGGAATTGTGAAATTTATTAACGTTCAATATGTTTTTATTTAGCATATACTGCTTCTCAAAATATTGATAAAATTCTGCTTCATACTATTTTATTTGATTAGTGTACAAGAGCATACATTATTTATATATTTATGAACAGTATTATTATCATTTTAAATAAGTAGTGTACTAAATTCGTATATACTTAATCAGAGAACATAGTTTAAATAGCTCTATAGAAAAACAATCTCTGGCAATAAAACAAATTCAGATTACGATTACATTAAAAATAGAGTACGACCGGACTTTTTGCGAAATTTGGCAGATGTTCCCATGTACAACCTGCCTAACGACAATTACTATGGTATGCGTACATGGGAATATATGCTTCCCTCAAAGCCGATTATACAATAGAACTACAAGGAAGTAATGTTAAACAAGCGAAATGTATTTTAAGAAGATATATCATAAATGAACTACCTCGAGAAACCTAAATATTAAATGTCGGCGTGTTGACGAACATACCTCTCCTCGATTAAACCGCAATAGCGGTTTCCTGAAGAGAGTCCTATTGTTTGTACATGAAATTTTTCTATTATCATAAATAAATAAATAAAAAAATACCTTTTTAAACTACAACTAACAGAAGGAATGTAACAAAATATAATAATAATAAAATTAATATAGTCCGTAATTTGTTAATTAGTGAATACTTGCATATAATAAGAATTTCCAGATTACTACCATCACAATTACAAAACAAGCTATAAAATTTTTCAAGGCAAAGAAGGTAATAACAATGAGGCTACTTGATTAATGCAAAAATGAAATGTATTAAACAATGTTAGGGTTTAAATTCTAATGTTTCGTCAACACGTTCTAGGGATTAGTTTAAATGCTTAAAACTCATGCGTAGAGTTATTATATAAAACAACGTTAATGCGCTAACAAAAGAGTTTAATGCGTTTGCGTAACTTATTAATTCGTAATATCAAATCTATTGTAAATACCAATAAAGATGTTTCAGTTTTATTAAAATATAGAAATAATATCTCTAACACCATTACTTTGAAATTTCTTCCATTCTCAAACAATATATATAATGTACGTAATATAGGTACATATATCAAATAAATACAAGGAAATCGCACTGTTGACGCGTGAGCTGAATTGGTGAAAAAAGTATTTACATTTCTTAACCTTAAAAGGTTTACAAGCTGTAAAAGGTATTCATACACAAATACTGGAAAGTACAAAGATCCTTGCTTACTAAAGTAATATGTGCATTTCGAAAAATTAAAGATTTTGCATAAACAGTTACGCACACTAATATTCAGACTAGCTCGATATTTAAGACTTTCTTTAAAGACTTTTAAGTCCCGCTTAATATGGTATCTTATATTTGCAATTTTTTAAGCCAAGTAACTTAATTAAAAATAGTTATTTACGTAGTAAAATAGTTATTATGACATTCATATGACTTTTATGTATCTGGTGCAAATAAAACTACATTCTAAATAACTTAGAACAAGACCGTTCCTATTATCGGGGTACACTATTAATATACTTGCATATAATCTCTCGGAAGATTATGATTCACTTTATTTTTCATTTTCATATGCTGACAGAGTATAAGAAATATACAGTACCCGGTTTTTGATTTGGCACATCGGAGAGAAGACCGAGATAGATGATTAAGTTCGGTGCGATAGAGAGAACGCTTTACAAAATCAAAGCAAACCGATCATAGTCGGAGGTCTCACTCTTTTCCCCGACATACCAATACAAATACCGGGTACTATAAGACTTTTTTAAATATATTTCTAATAAGTTCGTATTGAATTAATAAAACCAAAATAATCTCTAGAGTGTTCACCGATAACGTAACAATTGTATATATAAAATTTTACGTAACATTTAATTGGCTTTTTAAGTAAGAAAATATTAATTTGCAATATTCGATTACATCAAAATTATAACGTTACTTCAGGCTTTATCGTTACAAATATTGGTACAACGTTTTAGACCGATCGATATCGTATTCGTACAGAAGGTTCTACTTTCGTTTTGACTCTACAATATATACAAAAACACTGTCAACTAATATTATCTATACTAATATTGTAAAGAGGTAAATTTTGTGAGTTTGTAGGTTTTAGGGGGTAATCTCAGGAACTACAGGGCCGATTTGAAAAATTCTTTCAGTATTATATAGCTCATTATATATATATCATCACGCTAAGATTAATAGGAACGGAGCACTAATGAAGAATGTTTCAAAATTGCAATTTATTAGCCTAAAGTAACTATTCCACTCGGACAAAGTCGCGGGCGGAGATTAGTTAAAATAAATAAATTGGATAACAAATATTATATTTAAAAAAAAATAGATTTCTTACATTATATGATTGGTGCGTCTAAACTATTGTTACAATAACGTAATAAGAAACATAATATTCAATATAGGAACTTCGTTTTCCTGCAATATTAATGATAGTAATAAAAATGGATTAAATTATAAATAAAGTACTATTTCTACTAAAGGATTGCTTAAACATAATAACACCAAATAATAACATACAACTGAAATAATAAAAGTTTTCAAAAACAATGTAACAAAGATCAGTATTATTTGTGTAAAGGTCTAACCAAAGCTATTAGCTGTTAGTGTCTTACACAACAAATAATATTTACGAATCATCAGTTACAACGCAAATTGCAACAAAGAAACTTCGTTTAAATGTTCTATGGGATCGAGAGAAATTATGCAAAGAAACTTTCCATTTCAATTAATACAAATAACATTCAAATCGAGTCTTTTATATGTGGAGAAGCCTCTATGGAAATAAAGTATTATAATGAAGTGAAATCAGATATAACAAAGATATCGTATGAATTTAATTAAATTGAAAATACATTAATAAAGAGCTGTATATTTTTTATTAATTGGTTACTTTAACCCACTATGGTATAAATACGGACAAAAAGAATTATAGGTTTACTAGCGGGCCCTTACTGTTTTATATTATGTAATGATGAGAAATTATATACCAAAACCCTCCTCATGAATCTCTTTATCCAGTGTCAAAAACCGCATGACAATCCGTTCGGTAGTTTTTGAGTTTATCGCGAACAGACAGACACACAGACAGAGACGGTAGGGGACTTTGTTTTATACTATGTAATGATGAGAAATTATATACCAAAACCCTCCTCATGAATCTCTTTATCCAGTGTCGAAAACCGCATGACAATCCGTTCGGTACTTTTTGAGTTTATGGCGAACAGAGAGACACACAGACAGAGACGGTAGGGGACTTTGTTTTATACTATGTAATGATGAGAAATCATATACCAAAACCCTCCTCATGAATCTCTTTATCCATTGTCGAAAACCGCATGACAATCCGTTTGGTAGTTTTTGAGTTTATCGCGAACAGACAGACAAACAGACACGGTAGGGGACGTTGTTTTATACTGTGTAATGATGAGAAATTATATACCAAAACCCTCCTCACGAATCTCTTTATCCAGTGTCGAAAACCGCATGACAATCCGTTCGGTAGTTTTTGAGTTTATGGCGAACAGAGAGACACACAGACAGAGACGGTAGGGACTTTGTTTTATACTATGTAATGATGAGAAATTATATACCAAAACCCTCCTCATGAATCTCTTTATCCATTGTCGAAAACCGCATGACAATCCGTTCGGTAGTTTTTGAGTTTATCGCGAACAGACAGACAAACAGACACGGTAGGGGACTTTGTTTTATACTATGTAATGATGAGAAATTATATACTAAAACCCTCCTCACGAATCTCTTTATCCAGTGTCGAAAACCGCATGACAATCCGTTCGGTAGTTTTTGAGTTTATCGCGAACAGACAGACAGACAGACAGACACGGCAGGGGACTTTGTTTTATACTATGTAATGATGATATGTTTATGACAACAACACTTGAGAACTCCGTTTGACCGGCTTCCACCCAAATTGTCAAATATTGTACTAGACGAAACGGTATGAGTAATGTTGGTTCACAATAGATAGACGTGACAGTTATTCTTTCCGAAACCCAGAGTAGATTCATTAGTAGTAACATAATATTAATTGAATTCAAGTTATTGAAAAGTTTATAAGTTATATAACGTGAATATTATAATTGAATACAAATAAAAAATAACGGCAGATATTAATCATGAAAAATAAACATTAGGAAGAAAAGACAATGAACAAATAAACACATTGTTTATGAAGTTACAAGCGTCTAGTATAGCTAATGTTATGCGGTCATTGCAAACTATGGCTATTTACAACGACTCTTAAAAGTTCTGAGGTGATGTTTCCATAGTTGAACATCATTAAAAATTATATTGTTTATTTAACTTAGTAATACAAATACAGTAATTAGGTACAAACTATTAAAAATATGGAACTGGTTTAAATAAAGGTCATAAGTTACAAAAAAAACATCGCATCTGACCTATGATACCGACGAGACGTCTGATAGGCCGGCGATTTCCTATTCATTCGATAATAGTATTGCAAAACTGAGGAAAGCGCGGTGAAACCCGTCGACTCACGTTTACGTAACACCTAACTCGGAAACGTTTGACATCTTGAACATAATTTGTTTGACTTCACATTTATTACACTGCTTGGTTCGTGGTACATCTGATAAAGAACAATGGCACGGTACAGTGCAATTCTACTTCAAGACGGTGGATTTATATTTTTCCTCATGTAATTAGATATATCTCATAATATCTGCTATGTAACTAATTAATCTTACCAAAGTCACTAATGGAGTTGAATCCATGAAGACTGAGTTAAGGTACCTCGTACATTTTTGCCAACCATGCTCTTCAGACGTGTACACAACTACGCAAGTATTATTCCTTCGTTAAAGAAATTGCTACGGATTCTATAATCGAAATTGGCGCGAAGTCAATCTAATTGAAATGTATATCTAACAACCATACAACCATCTTTATACGTAGCTGTAGATTTATATGTTTACCATATAATACTTAGTTATTCCGAACATATAAATATGTTGAAGAATTTGAAGAATGTGTGCGTTCTGCATATTAACAAATATAAAAGAAAATTCATGAAGAGACATATAACAGTTTGAAATAGAATTCTTGCTTTTATCTTGCTGTATATCTGTGATGTCCTTCAAATTTAGACAACAAGTGTACACATTTCCAACAAGAAATGTCTTTATCGGCAGTCCTTTAACTTGTTCTTAACAAGAAAAACAATGAGAAAATGAATTTTTTTATATATTGTTATTTTTCAAATAGCATTTGGATGCTACTTACTGTACTATAAATTTTCTTTTCATCTAATCCATAATTTAGTAATCTATGTATAATTTTTCCAATTATTTATACATATTTTGTTACCATATGCATAAAACGAAAGCTAGTATTTTTTTTTAACAAAACAATGGTTGTATACGAACGCAGTATCCATGTAACTGTAAATAGTTACGACAAACAATAGACGCTTGCAACACCAATTCAATCATTTACATGTTACTAACAGTTCGAAAATAATCCACCTCCTCTTGAAAAGCCCTAAACAAAAAGAAAGTCTTTCGGGAAAACTGCAACTCTCTGTTAATATAATCGGAGTGTCTATGGTAGGATACACTTCCCAAACTGCAGTTAGTTTCCAACATATTAAAATAAAAAAAAACTCAATAACTACTGCGAACGATGCTACGGTGAAAAGAAATCGTAGTTTTCTTAATAAATATTTTAATTCCTCGAAACATAAACTATTATATAAACGTAAAAACACATAAAAGAAGGCGAAATCTCTCCTTAAAATTGACGGTTCCATTCCGCTTAACGATTACATTAATAATTCTCAAAGCTCGTCTACAAGCCAAGTTAAACAGGTAAATCTGGTATCCTGATGAAATTTATATGTAATTCTATATAAAAATATTATTTCTACTATAGATTTCTTTTATTATAATATTAGTTATGTATTAAATATAAAAAAGCAATTGAACCAAACGAAAATAACAGATAGAAAATTCAATCATAATTAAATTACAGTCACGTTCAAGAAATACTCGAGTTACATAAAATAATAGAATTATGTTGTAAGATAACAATCTTTACACAAGAACTTTAAGTGAAAGACCTTAAAATATTTCATTATATGATTATATTGTATAGATGATCAGCTTTTAACAATCTAAAAAGATTTCATGAAAATTATATACATAGAGTTACATTACAGCGTTTATAATTTATTTCACAAACTTTTCACAATTACTACATATCGACCGCAACTCTTATATTTATGTTCTCTATGATATACCATACGAATTATGTAGTAACCAACACGAAATTTTACTTAGATTATTAAGAAATCATTTCCTTTATGACATAACTTCGTATTACCTTTTTTAAGCTGTGTTTTTGAAAATACTTCATATATCTGAAAATACAAACGTCCTTTGAATCGTATTTCGTAACAAATACTAAAAATAATTATGCGTTTTAAAGAAATAATTATTAAAAAAAATAGCTATAATTATTATCTAATTATAATATTATATGTAACAATCAGATAAAATGCAATTAATACAATTTATATCTGTATACACGATCTAATCCGTAATGTTCACACATAGTGGTCGGCTAGCTCGGTACCGCTTGTGTATCAAGGCAGACCACTCGAGGCTACTTTCGCCTGAACACTGACGGGCTAAAATGTAGCACCCTGCGGACAATATTTATTATACAAATGTAACCTAGAGTTTTATTTTTAAGTTGTGAAAAGCTACTTGTATTGTATAAACTATTTAAAACAGAAGTGACTTTGTATCAAAATAATTATTTATATCGTCAACAATGTCACAGAAAAAACCAATTCAATGTGATTGCTTTAATAAATAAGAAATATAAGGACATAATACATATTACTAGCCTATGCTTGCGGTTCCGTTCGCGTTAATGTAAATTTGACTTGTCCCTCGAGAACAATACGAAAAGTAGCCTATATTCTTTTCTGTATCCCTGACAACGCGTATATAAAATTTGATGACGATAAATTAAGTAGTTAAGGTGTGAAATTGTAGCTGACTAACAAACTGCCATTGGCATTTATAAAATTTGTTAGGTTTACGGTCATTTAATAAAAGCTAAGCAAAGTTCGTATTATGGTAACGAAATAATATAATATCGAAATAGCTCGAATACTTACAAATATTTAACACTCAGATACGGAACTGAGATGCACATCACACGAAATTCAGTCATGTTCGGAGATCGAACCGGGAGCATTGGGACCGATCGACTCAATAGTAAGTCTTAATACCACTGTACTACAAAGCCTGTCGAACTTTTAAAGAAATAAAAATATTTGTATAATAAACCTTTACTAAAATAATAATTATATGTTTATTCTTTTAGGTTTACTTCATCTATTCATATTACAAATACCATTATATTACCTAATTACGTACTAATAAGTCAGTGAAACATCAATCAGCAAGTTGTAAAAAAGAATATTAAATCATTGGTAAAAAATCATTTTACACGCACTGTCATGTACATTTATTTCTGCTACATTTTAGCGGCTCAACGATACATAATCGTTCGGCCAGTATGACCATTTACTATATATCGCAAGGTCGCGGAAAGTATTACAGAATTGTGTTTTTTTATTGATACAGTTTAATAGTAGATTTATAATCTTGCGACAGTATAAAGTAACCATGATTATTTATTTATAGTATACATTACTACAAATAATTTATCTATACTAATATTATAAAGAGGTATAGTTTGTGACGTTGTGAGTTTGTGGGTTTGTGAGTTTGTGACGTTGTAGCGTTGTGAGGGGTAATCTCAGGAACTACTAGTCCGATTTGAATAATTCTTTTAGTGTTATATAGATTATTCATCGAGAATGGTTATAGGCTATATATCATCACGCTAAGGCCAGTAGGAGCGGAGCACAGATGAAAAATGTTTCAAAATCGAGATTTTTTTTTTTTGAGAGCTTCTGCTGTGTGTCAGCATTAGCCCAGAGAATTATTACTACGCGGATGAAGTCGCGGGCAGGGGCTATAATCTATATACTAATATTATAAAGAGGTAAAGTTTGTGAGTTTGTGACGTGACGTTTTAGGGGGTAA
The DNA here is from genome assembly GCA_036509395.1 of Antheraea yamamai. NCBI lineage: Eukaryota > Metazoa > Arthropoda > Insecta > Lepidoptera > Saturniidae > Antheraea > Antheraea yamamai. Next base: position 4,612,836 of record AP028438.1, on the reverse strand, counting down.
TCTCAGGAACCACTAAACCAATTTCTTTTACCAATATAAAGCCACGTTATTTGTGAGTGTCATAGGCTATATATCATCACGCTAAGGGCAATATGAGCGGAGCTACAATGAAAAATGTTTTAGAATCGGGGCTTTTTTTCCTTTTGAGAGCTTCCGCTGCGTCTTAGCCCAAAATAACTATTCCACGCATGCGAAGTCGCGGACAGAAGCTATTAACTAATTATATTATCTATAATCTATACTAATATTATAAAGAGGTAAAGTTTGTGAGGTTGTAGGGGATAATATCTGGGGAGTCGGAGAAAAATGGTCGAACGAAAACGTTTCTTACGAACGCTGCCTTTATTATGAGATATATATTATTGACTTCTAGAGAAAAGTTGTAGCTTGATAATGCCTATTACCGCCCAACGAAGTGGGCACGGGTCGGCTAGTTACAAATATTTTTGCAGCCCAAGAATTTGTGTGGATTATATACATTTTAAGTTTATCGGAAAAAACATTTATATATTTATGCAATTCCTTTATAAATATTAGAAAATAAAAAACAGTCATGAAAACAGGAAAACTAACAATGCAATAAATAAATAAAAAATCAATTGCTGAATCTATGTAACTTCATGTCACTTCAAAGGAACTGAACTGATTTCGCTAATTTTTCTTTTATGTGTTTGTAATTTTAGGACAATGTTTGCATAAAAGAAAATGTTTCAAAAATCGTAACGAAAAGGGAAAAGGGAAGAGAAAGAAAAAGGGAAATTAGATTAAAAAATCTCGACATAAAAAGTTAGTAAGTCAGTGAGTCAGAAAGCAATAGGGAAATCTTAAAAAGTATAAAGAGAATTGACAAATTCTTTGCTACTACACTGGACAGGCAGTATTTTATAAAAATATGTACAATTTAAATGAAATCATATTAAGAATGTAGGGATTATTAACAATATTAAAGTTAAATGCATTATTGCTATAACAAAATTTAAGAAAATGTAATCTCTTGATTTATGTGTTACAATATAAAATTATCAAATAAATTCGAACTGTAAATAAAATAAAAAAGTCACGTAACACTTTTCTGTTACGTAAAACATAAAACAACATTAAGGTAGTTACGAGGTTACGAAGTGATTTACAGCCAGTTATGTTTGTTAACGAATGCTAAATATAAATTTTATAACCTTTTTTACAATTCAAAAATCATAAATTCACATAAATCTAATTTCAAGCCTATTAGTAATAGTATTTAAGGGATATAAAACATATTACGTAATTTGATTAGCACCGTTTACTCAATCTTTACGACGACGAGTCCCACAAAAACCGCAATACACATGTTCTCTTAAATGAATTAATAAATAAAGTTTAGATATTAAGGAATAATACAACTGTAGATAATTCTATAATTTATTTAATTGAAGAACATTATCAATTTAAAACTCGTAATGAGTCTAATAAGAAAGAATAATTTAAACAAAATGTTTTATACGTATCAAAAATTTTTAAACATTTTTTATAATTTACGTTTGCTAATTTAATTATATAAAATTTTATACAGTATAGTTGTGCTCGCGACGTTGTCCGCGTGGAACCTTATGTGAAAACAGTTATTAATAAAATCATTACATTATATGCACAGTATTATTACATTTAAATCATAAGAAATTTGTTAATAAATTTTACTATTTATAAACAAAAACTTGTAAAGTCAAGTTACAGTCAAGATTTTAAAATATCAATAGTATCCAAGTGTCCCGGATAAAGAAATCGGAGCTAATTGAAAGTACGACTAATTATATTCATATTTGTCTTAATAATACCTCAGGGTCATACTAATTACGTTCTGTAATGCGTACATCGTATATTGTTAGTGTAAAAGTAAAAGTGACCGAGGTTGTTGATATTGTGGCCGAGATCCATCGCGGCGTGATGTTAACTCACGAGCGAATTACTCTTGTTTGAAGATATATATGAACGAGTCATTGACATAGCGTTACATTGAAGATATCTAATAATATTGATGATCCATAAACTAGCACTTTTTTTAACTTCGTTGTAAAACTGACCGCTACTTTAAGAATTTTACGTAACATATTATTTGATGTGAATTGGAGCTCCAACAAAATATAATAATCAATTGAGAGAGTATGACTGAATATTGTAAATTATAACATGCTTTTAAATGAACACTATGTAAGTATCTCACTATTCTAACGAATAAAAATATAGAAACATTCATTATTGTTTAGTTTTAAACAACCCTTTTCGTAAATAATTGCTTGACACGTTTCTACATCGTATCATTACTAATCGAAGGACAACAAATTATAAAACTAAAAACTCTATCGAATTTCAATGTTACGTTAGATTATCTCTTTAATTTATTCACATCGTGTTAATTTTTACCTCTCATAATGCGTTACTAATGAGTATTGTAATAAATATAACTCTCATACGTTTCAAATGAGAAGATAATCTTATGCGCGTCAACTTCATCCACTAACTGTGAAATGCTACTGCACAGCAAAAAGAACAAAAATATAAAATATGTTTTTTTCATTTATTACAAACACAATAATAATGATTTAATAACTAGATTTTTTGAAGTTATACTACTTTTGGCGCGTTAGGGAATAATGATGACAGTAAATTTATACGATGCGCGCACACCGTCACGAAAAACCGACACCCTGAAGTTATTACGATGCGCGCGCACACCCTCACGAAAAACCGACACCCTGAAGTTATTACGATGCGCGGACACACCGTCACGAACCCTGAAGTTAGCTATAGTCAACATTTTGTTTCTTTGTATTTGTTGTTTGTATTTCTTTGTATTAAAACTTTCAATATATTAAATACTTTTTTTCTGTTGTTAGTGTCGTTTTTTCTACAAACGTAGAATAAGGCGAAAGGATTTATATCGTGTTACGCCAAAGAAGTATAACTTCTAACGCGTGTACATAAGTACACACACACATTTTTTAACTTTTAATAGCTCTTCCTTTTTCATACTACTATTAATAACAGGTATCAATTAACATAAACCTTTGTATTCTATAAATTTATAACTGGTCCTTTCATATATAGTATAATTTACACATACCATTTTTTTTCCTTATTATTTATCTCATTAATGTGTTATTGATTTATATCGAAAAAAAGGTAATTAATATATTTAAATATCATATAACTCCGTAAACATACCAACATTAAGATAATTATTTGCATAATACAGTAATTTGTTAATGAATTATAATGTAACTAGCGGGCCCGGCAGACGTTGTCCCGCCCTGATTATAAAAAAATCCTGGACAAATTATATACCAAAACGTTCCTCGTGAATCACTTTATCCATTGGTGAAAACCGCATAAAGATCCGTTCAGTAGTTTTTGAGTTTATCGCGAACAGACAGACAGACAGACGCGATAGGGGACTTTGTTTTATACTATGTAATGATAAAGCTTTATTGAAGTTCCTCATACAATCATGTCATAAACAAGCACATATAAAACTCTAACCAATGTTTGAATTGAAATTATGTAAATTATTGGACAGAAATTCGTAACAACAATTTATATCTTAAATTATACAGGTTATAGGAAGTCGGGGTTTGTGATCTTTGAAGGTTTGTGAATAATCTATACAACTAGGGTTTCGCAAAACCTTTGCGAAATTGTCGACCGAATACCTAAATACTGGTTTAGTAAGTTACGAAATTTGGGCTTGGCAAACGAAAGGAATTAGAGCTTTCGGGAAATAAATATAATCGCTCAACTCAGGCACTCAACTATAGCAAAGTTCCAAGTTAAGTAAGCGTATAAAAAATTCAAACCTATATATTTATTACTTTAATTTCCTTAGTCGTAAATATAAGTATTCGTGCATGGTTAAACGTATTACATATCGTTTTTATGTAACTATTTCCAAAAGTACATAGTACAACATTTTGCCAGCGACTTTGCTTGCCCTAATGTAGAATTAGAAAATCTCTCAGCAACACTGATTTCGTTCTGAATGAAAATTACCCTTTGCACCTTTTCTGTACCCCTGATATACCTATATGCAAAATTAAGTTCAACTGAGTATTTAATGCATGAAGGCATAACACATAAACTCACATTCGTATTTATAATATTAATTTTAAAAATATTTTAAGTTAATCTTAATACAATATTGGCAGCGAATAAAAACGTTCTACAAAAAAATAAAATAATTGTATCAAGTCTTGTGCTACAAACTACTTGATTCGATAACATGTGAAATTATTACATAATATAAAATGAAGTCGCTTCTGCTGTCTGTTCGCTTAGATCTTTTAAACTATTCAACGGATTTTAATACATCTTTCAGCAATAGATAGAGTGATTCAAGAGGAAGGTTTATATGTAATACATACATAACATAAGTAGTAAAGAAAAGCCGAAAATTACAAAGATTTGTAATGGGATGTCGTAACAATGATATCGTAATAAACCTATTTTTGTGCGCTTAAATCGCAGACGCTGGCTACACCTTACAAGATAGATCAAATTAATGTACTACGGAATTTTTATCTTAAATAATATTTATTATTAATCACGTTGTAATAATGTTTGTAGTTTCCTCTTTGTTATGTTACTTTCAATGAAGCTACCACAGTACAGAGAAATTTCGATATAAATTTCAAAACTCTCTTTACCTATGTACGTATAATTATAAACAATGTTGAATCAACATAGTATAGATAAATGTGTATAATTTTATAGATAGCTAGATTTCAATGTAGTGTTACAATTTTAGTTGATTGCTTCGTACTCGGTCAGCCTCGGGTTACTCAACGCCACGCTTCACCTCCCGATTACATGCGACACGTGTGTTATTACCACGAAAGTGGAGTCTCGGTTAACCGTAGCATGTTTCACGACTAATTACTCTGACCGGAGGGACTGCAATGTCAGTTGTGAAAACAATTGAGAAACATCTAATACCAAAACAGCTACCGTATTGAAGAATAGAAGCTCGATAATCACGCTTAAACCAATGCGCGGATTCTAATAAATTTCATCACTGAAATTACCTATACCTTGAAATATTATGTAGATAAAGCATACATAATTAGAAAAACGTGCGTGGTCAATATTGTGGAAAGACTCTGTTGTAGACTGATGATATTTAAAATAATAGATTTTAATTTTAAAAATATAACTTTGTGGTAGTTACATTTTATATTATCTATTAATAGAAAAAAAATGGAAGTAAGAACACTTATTGATATTAATAATGCGAATGTGAGTGTATTTGATTGTTTGTTACGTTTTAACTCCTTAAATGTTCAATTAATCCCGTTTGTCCAGAAAAAAGCTTGTTTCCAAGGGGCACGTAACATTTACATTCCCACGACCTCAACCGAGAGCAAAGCTAACAACATATATATTACAAATACGTATTCATTTTATTTATTTATTTTCAGTACATAATTCAAAATTAAAGAATATAAAAAATTTGACGTAATTCTTACATGTTTTTTACTCAATCACAAGAATATTTATCAAACCAAGGATATATTAAACGTTCTAAAGTAGGTTTTCAAGGCTTAATCACTTACTCATTCCGCTGACCAATAAACCAAAGTAAGTCATGGTCACAGAGAACAATGCCCACTATTTTTCACTCTCGTTCAGGTCTGTCTTTATCACATCATTCCTGTAATAACAATAGCCACGTGGAAGCCGCTGTTCAAATAGTTAAATAGGTACTCTTTAATTTCGGAAGTGGTATTATACTAAAACAATTAAAAATATCCGGCATTTAATTTAGCACCTATTATGTAAAGCGTTCTCTTTATCACGCAGCGTAATGGCTACGATAGACAAAGATAATGCTATACAAAACCGAAATTAGCCGACTATCTTGGTCTTTTTCCCGAGATTCCAAATCAAAAGTCGGGTATTATAGTACTGTAATCAAATTTTCTTAATGTGATTTTTTCTTTTTTACAGCCAATGCGGGGATACTTTTGGAGCACGCACCTGCATGCCCAGAACGATATGGAGTTCAGGTACATTTTTTATTAAATATTTATTTTAAAATAAAAGTGTTTACATTAAACGTTTTGTAGATAGAAGACATATTAACCTCTAACTAAAAAAAATACTTCTGTACAAAGTCTTTGCGATTCTTAAATGGCAATAATAATATATTTTTATTTAATCAGATCAGTCGGATCTTACATTAAAGATTAAACCTTATGCCGTGGAAGACTTTACGAACACATAATTTAACAGAAAAAATACACCTGGACTCCAATCACGCAAATAATGTTCATATTTCCGATTCGAACCCACGAAACACGAACTGCGGCGACAGATGAGGTCTTCACTTAAACTACTGTTCGAATTGACCCGATAGATGACTTGTAGAAAACCTTAGATAAATCTAAATGTTAAAATTAATGTACCGTAATTAAAAAGATATCGTAAATTAAGGATCACTCCGTTGGTTAATATAACAATTGAATCGTTTCTATTGGATGTAATCCGACCGTATTCGTATTAGGATAATGTAATATACAACATCTCACAGAATTTTGAGGTACCAGTCCACTTTATTATTTATTGGTAACAATCTAGGTACCATAAAAAATACGAGGCGCTGTATGATACTGAATAATTAGTTTTTTTTTTTGGAAAATGGTTTTTTTTCATGAATGACATCTACTTAGATAAACTTAAAAAACCAAAGCATATGTAAATACAAAATTTGGTACAAATCGTTAGAGACGATACTGAGATACCTGAAATAAATTTTTATATAAATATAGATACAAGAATTGTTCTTTAAAGTAAGATAATCATTTGAAATATTATATAAAGATAAAGAATATTTTCGTATTTATTAATTCATTAAGATACAATTATCTTTAACAATTCCAGGCGTACGCTCACCCAGAACTGTGTGATCAGTTCTTCCTTTGCACCAATGGTACCTTGACTGTCGAGACATGCGAGAACGGACTGCTGTTTGACGGCAAAGGTGCCGTTCATAACCACTGCAATTATCACTGGGCTGTCGACTGTGGCGAAAGGAAAGCAGATTGTAAGCAATTAAAAAACAATTTTTCGATTTTAATACACCTATCTATGAAAAAATATTTAAATTCAGGAGATACAATTTTATATCCAACATTCAAAAACCGACACTATTATAGTAAAATATAATTACACATTTTGTAGAGTAACAACCACAAAAAGATTTTAAGAAAGTTTACTGTAGAGATTCGTTTGGGTTTTAACAGATATCACTTTCATTTGCATCTTACTTTCGCAGTGCTATAAAAAAAAATTATACAATTCACACACGTTAAAATGTAACGCTTTTTAAAAACATATGTACAGCCAGATTCGTTTTTTATAGTACTTTTGAAAAAAAGGAACTAAAATTAGGTCAGTTTTTATGAAGGAGTCCGACCTTGTAGTTTCTTCTTTCACATTCTCTTTAATAAATCAGGCAGTGTGCGACAGCGATAGACTTGTTTTAACTTATTTTTCAAACTTCCACATCACGATACCTTTTAATACTTAGTCTCCTTGGAACATGCACGAATTATAATAATATAAGAAACACTTTGACAAGGAGGTATCATTTCAATTTACTAAATCTTAATCTAACATTCTATTCAATGATTTTAAATATTTTAATCATTGGACTTGTAGTTATTTGTGTCATTCAAAGTGGTCCAAATTATAATTTACATTAACACTTTTATACTAAATATCTATGTACATTTATTTTTTCATTTCTAGTGACACCTTATTCGACCCCTGGATGCGAATATCAGTTTGGTATCTACCCAGACAGCAACGAATGCTCAACTAGCTACGTCAAATGCGAATACGGTTACCCCCACCAAGAACCTTGTACTCCCGGTCTTGTTTATGATGAGAGAATCCACGGCTGCAACTGGCCCGATCTTCTACAACCTTTCTGTAACCCTGAAGGTAATGTATAACGAAATTTTCATACTGTACATAGTAGGGTGATCCAAAAAAAAAATTTTTTTTTTCCAAATAGGCTCAAAAGTTTCTTTTGGGTGTAAAAAAAATTCTGTGAAAAGATGAGCCCATAATATTAATATTAAGATTGTCCTCATCGCATTTTTTAAATTCCCATAAGAATAACATGGGAAAATTTTTTTTTTTGCTTCTTCCGATTTTTGTACCGTTCAAACGACTGGTTGACTGATAAATCGCTGTTCCAATCTTTATACAAAATTGAACGCTCTACAAAAAAAGGTCTGATAACATTTTTTGATTTGTCCACGCGTTCAAAAGTTATTCAAGATCAAAGTTCAATTTTTCAAAAATTTGATCGAATTTTATAAATTACACCGAAACTGTTGGTTTCAGTGTCAAAATAAGGATCAAATTTTTTGTCAAACATAAACTGTTTTATGTACCGAGGAAAATGATAAAAAAGTGAAAGAAAAATAATCACTTCCTTTCAAAATTGCTATGTAAACAATGTTATCCTTTAAATTCCCCACTCCTGCGCATGCACACCACACCGCTTGCCCCATTTCTAACGTCACTAAACGCATAGTGTTTATAAAAATTGTAGTCACTTAAATAACCAAATATCAATTGAAAATGTAAAAATTTTTTAGATCTAACTAAAAAACTCTAAACTAAAAAAATCTCCTTAGACCTACATTATTTTATTTATATAGAAGATAATAAGACACCCATACATTTTCATTCCAATACGCATACAAATAATGCTATTAATACCACGTATAGATTGAATTTTAATGACAATAATATATATTACGTAAAAAATTGACCTATCTTTCTCGATACAGATAGCAGAAGTTCATTTTTTTATTTCTGCACAAATGAGACACGTCTAACGCCACCTTATATGACAAAATTCATTAAACCTTTTAAATTACAGAACATGTTAAGAAAATAAAACATATTATATTCATACTCTCAGAAAAATATAAAACTCCCGTGTAGACACTTCACAGAAGTTAACCGTTTTATTGATATTAGTGAAGTGACTGATTTAAGTAATACGCTAACTTATTGTTAAATATTTTGGACTTCTAAGCAAATTTTATGTACAAGATTATATTATTGATAGTATACATTATACTAATGTAGCTGGCGGCATATATATATATATATATATACTAGCGGACCGGGCGGACGTTGTCCTGCCTTGAAAACAAAAAAAATCCTAAAAGTCGATCGCAGCGCCACCTGCCGGGTCCAATTGTGAATCTAAACCATTCTCGAATCTCCACGAACACACACAAAAAATTTCATCAAAATCGGTCCAGTCGTTTAGGAGGAGTTCAGTCACATACACACGCACACAAGAAATATATATATTAAGATATATATATATAAAGTTGCAATGTTATTATTATTTATTGTGCTCTTTATTAAATAGTAGAGAGTAAATTTATTCTATAAAATAATAATATAAGTAGTTATTGTCGTTATGAATTAAACGTTTAGTATCTAAACAATTAATGGTTAATTTAAATTAATCATAAAACTAAAATCGAGCACTGATAAAATATAGTTAATTTGTAACTTATTGGAGCTCCATAATAATAATGTGTTACGTTATAATTAATGTAATTGCATAATGATTTTTTAAGTTAATATTAACAAAATGAGTATATAAAAAACCATTGACGTGCAAATTTTTTTATTAATAGTTATTGACTTCAAAGAATTGAATTAAACTCTATATTTTATTAAGTTATTAGTAAGTAGTTCTTAAAGTCGAAATGTTTCATTTTATTCAATCATTAACTTGAACTCTCAATTGAAATAACTCATCTATCAAACATTTACAAAAGCATTGTAACAGAGGTCTTTATAGTTTGAATCGGCATTCACGTATACAGGAAAGCATCCATATTTTTATCTGTCAAACAAAAAATGTGAAAGTGGAAAGAAGTTATAAATTGAAGACAAAGAGACATAAATCACAGGAGTCATATAGCGATCAGGTTTTTATACGTTTATATTTTCTTTAACAGCTGTCATCGGTTTCAAGTGCCCAGCTAAAGTGCCAGCGAACACGCCAGCGGCTAAATTCTGGCCGTTCCCCCGCTTCCCGGTGCCCGGAGACTGTCACAGACTGATCACTTGCGTAGAGGGTCAACCTCGTTTGATATCTTGCGGTGAGGGCAAAGTGTTCGACGAACAAAATCTGACATGTGAAGACCCCGAATTGGTACCGCATTGCGGTTAATTTAACAAAGACAAAATATTACAAGACGAAAACGAAGTACTTCTAAAATAACTTTTTTTTTGTATTTAAAACCCAGTATTCAGTTCTACGATTAAGTTATTACTTATGCTTATAAATTTGACAAATACCAGTGACGTCACATAACATATTTCAAACATTTTTCGTATTAAATTCAAGGCTAAATTATTTACGTTAATCCTTACTTAAGCAAAATATTTTCAACATTTACGTAATATTCAATTGCCACTTGCACAGGTGTACGTACATACTTATTTAAATTAGTACATATCTTAAATCACAAGTAAATCTTACAAAAATATATAAAAATCTGATGCAATTAATTATGTGAAAATGTTTCGTTATTTTTTATTAGTTTAAGAGGTTTATTACGTAAACGACTTCCAATTAACGTTTTCGTTTTGTAATAGAGAACTAACTTTTTTTAAATAATTTCTGTGAATTGGAATATTACTTCCACCGAATCCTACTCTATTTATTTCAACTATGAATATATAATCTCCTTAAACAATTTACACATAAATATAACAACAATCCAGTTGACAAATGAACAAAGATAATTCGTGCGTGATATTAGTTACCATAGAAATATGTATCTCCCTAAATAAATATTGCCGAAGGCATATTTGTGATGGTATTTCATTTAGATTTTCTGTAAATATATCTGTTGAACAAATGGAAATGTAAATAGGAAAATATGCGAGAGAATATAAATATATTAATTAATAAATTTATTGTGGACGTTTTATTTTCCCAATTAATAAACATAGTGTTATATGTATACCTGTATATTTTATTTAATGCATTTCCCTTATTCTGAATGGACAATCTATAAACGACCATTTTTTTAGTTTCATAAGCACCGTCAACAACCCAGACGGAGCCTATTCGGTGCATTTTGTATCAAACCAGAGACAGTAAGACGAGTAATCAGCCTTGACTTATTCTCAAAATATAAATAAACGTAGATTGAGTGAGCTTGGAAAAACTGTAATCCACATAGTAATTATGTATCCAAATACCTATTCGCTGAAACCTGCTAATCGTTTTTTGTTGCTTAATTTCCATAGCAGTTCCTGTACACTAAGTGCCTTTGGTATAAACAAAATATAAACAAAAAAAAAATTATAATCTAACCCAGAAATAATTTTTGTTATCGTTTTACTTTTGTTTCTTAGTCTTTAAGATAATATGAATAATATATTAACAATAGGTTAATATATATCTTAAAATTAGGTTTTATAAAAAGCCTCTAAACACATTATCGATTTACGAGATAATAAATTTAAGGATAAGGTTAAAATAACCTTTGTTATGGAAAGGTTATAAGAGGGTGAATCATTATGTTAATGCTAGTGATTTTATGTATTCACTAAAAATAATAATGTACAAGTGCAAACAAAACACTTTAGGCTTAAAGAAATCATAAAACATACGTATAATATTCGATAAACCTTATCAGTTTCTTGCTGGTTCTTTCAATGTTCAAGATTTTTTCTTTTGAATCAGCGCTAGTGGTTTGCTATTCATAAGTGTCTAAATTGTGTTCGGTAATTGAAAAAAGTATATTTGATTTTAGGCTTGTTTTGACTGACCAGATAAAATCTTTGTACCATACTATAGCGTATCGAAAATTTATTAATTTTATGCCTAATACAATGCGCCTTCCCCAATCCCACGTACTTTATTTTCTTCGACATCGGATAAGCACTATATCCTCTAATTTTTTTTAGCCAATTTCGTTCAAAACTAAACAGCTATTAGTTTTTCTAACGTAATATGTACATTACTCCACTCCGACCACAATTGTACAAAGCTTTCTCTTGACGTTTGCGGTTATGCGTAACCAATATTTCAACCACATATTGTAGTTAAACGAGTGGCTAAATACAACATGGATGATGCTGTAAAGGCCGAAATATTAGAATAAAAAAGGGTGTTATATAAGATCACAGGCTACAGGTAAATCAGATAGTAGAAATATCCATATTTGGAATAGAGTGTTTATATACGAAACTTCGTTGACATTGTTCTTTTTTAAATTATAGGGGGCAAATGAACAGACAGATCACGTGATAAGTGATCACTGCCGTCCATAGACACTAGCAACACCAGAGCAGTCGCAAGTATTGTGTTTTAATTCAAATATATCAGTTTCGCTAACACAGATAATCACTTATATTTAGCAAGTAGTCGAGTACTTTACTACTTTTGCCTCGAACTTTTCATTTGTTGCTAATAACGATCTAAGAATGCTTCTTGGAGGAGCGAAATACATATATCGATTATGGTCGTTACACTTTTTTTTTTCAAACTGACTACACTATTGGCTTGACAGCTTAACCGGACTACTGGTCCTTGCACGTCTCACTTATAGATGTGCCAATAGACAATCAATTCCAGGCAGAAGTGGCAAAGTAACATCAAATCTACTACTTACGCGAGATTTCCACAAAATATCGTCTCAATCGACTCAGCTCATGTCACTATTTCATGTCACTAATATTTGATGACGTCATTAATTAAACGAGGTTCGAACGTGAATCCAATCTGCGTCCTCTACGTAGGCAATTAGTAACTTTGGGTATACAGGATGTTGGGTAAAGAATTATAATAAAAATGTAATGGTTATCAAAACTTATTTATTTTACTTATTTGTATAAAATGATCTACTCTTCATCTGCTAGCGGTACTTCAACAGCTTTTCCTTTTTGCGGGCGCTGGGGCTTGCGGCGCGACGGTTGGTTGCCGGCTGGCTTCGGCTTGAGTGTTGGAGGATTTTCAAGGGCGTCTAATTCGGCATCTGTCAGCTGTCCTTTGTACCAGTCAGCACTAAATTAAAAAAAAGGTATCACAGATTTGTATCATCCTACGGTCCATTACATTGCAGTTTCTTTTTATTTATTTAAATAAGATTAATAAGAAAGTAACTTACAAAATAATAATTATGTAAAATGCGTAAGAAATATTTTTTTATATGTACGTTACTAAAGTTAATAACCGTAATAAAAGAACTAATTGAATATCAAAATAAGTACTATTCGTACTAACAAAAATTTGCCCAAAATGAATACACACCAATTAATATTTTTAGTAAATTAGAAACGAATCCCTATTCTTTTTAATATCACAGACGGTCGTTTGAGTAAACATAGCCCGTTTTATCGCATTCAAAATGCTTATACATTTACGTTCATATATAAATTTAAATAGTTAACCACATAAACAACCATTTTGTCCATTACATGTGTTACAGCTTAGCTTTTGAAATCTTTTCAAAATGTACCAGTATTAACCTAGAAAATCCACATACCACTCTGGAACCTTTCTGGCCCATTCACAACGTTTGTTAAGATCATCGAAAGCTTGTCCGAGCTTGCAGCCAGAACGGCGAGGAGTGTTACCATTGATGCACACGTAGAAGAACTGACAATCATCGGGATCAGCGTAACGAGGGTGAGTTAGAGCGAAAGATTCATTCACAGTGGGACATTGAAACTGGAAGACCTCTGGAAAAACAATTAAATATGTACAGTTTGATGATGTGGAATTTTAGACCAACATACTTCAGATTTTTTTTTCTAGAACTGACTACGCTGTTAATTTAGCAAGGTCTTAACAGCTTCACCGGACTACTAAGGCGAGCGTTTAAGGCACTCAGCCGATTTTTATTTGGTCAACTAGCTGGAGGGTGCACCGTATTCCAGATTGTTTTTTTTTATTGATCATTTAGTGCTCAGAGACAGTGTACAATGATTTTTTTTTCTATTAATTATGTCTACAAAACAGTGTTTAATCTTAAAATTTGTAATTATTAATTCTATATATATACTTATTTATATATATTATTAAACACATCTGGTTGTACACAGCTTACACTATTGAAACGGTGCATATTAAAAAATCTATTTTTTTCCGATTTTAATACGCCACCAATGGTATGTGTGTTATGTTAATGTATACTTAATTATTAAAACATGTACATTGAAACTATGGTAGAATGATTTGTGATATCGACACAACACCAAACTTGTTGCTGTGTTGATACACAGCCACAGTTAACAACGGAACATTCAAACTTTTGGAGGGTATCAAGTTTTTTGTAGAAAAGTACTTCAGCTAACTTCTTTCTATTGACATTTTTGTGCTCAGAGACAGTTTTTTAAGCCATGTAAATTACAACGATAGTAGGCTGCTTTCTGGTGTCACATGATTAGTTACTATATATACATGGAAAATTTGTCGCCAAGGAACTATTGGTGTGTTTCTGACGTTACATATACAGGTATTAAATTCACCATGTCATCATTTTTAATCATAAGCTAATTTTTATATACGTTATAGTGACGACACTGTGCCTCGTAGTAGTATATTATAATGAAGAAACAAAAGTGGCCAAGGAGAAATGGATAATCCATCGCCGACTGTTGGAGACACGATAAACTAAAAATGACTCAGTGCGAGAGATATGATGGATGAGAATGGATAATACTATATACATGATGGCCTTTATCAAATAAACCTCACTCGGTTATAGGATATGCACCAGCTGATTCCGAAACTAATTTATTACCACTTTCATGGGTGTTAGGTCTATGCCCTGTTTACCAAATGTTACAAGTCTTATATTACAAGCGTTTTCCTTTAAAAATTAGTGCATTTTACAAGAATGCGCTTATCAAAATTACACGTGTATTTTACAAGTTACAACTGAAATCACTTGTAATACACTTTTTCACATTTGTATTTGTGATTTTGTTTATCATAAATGCCTTTAAGTTTGTAACTTGTTACGAACAAGTTAGAGAATTTTTTTTCCATTTTTATTCGTTGGGAAATTCTCTTGGAGATCTGCACCTAACTAACTAACTAACTAAGCCACATCGGTATTTTTCTCGCATTATTTAGCCGGGTTGGCAGGAACATCCTAAGTTAGAGACCTTACGTTGACTCTAAAATTAGTTATTAACGCACGAAATCAAATTATTTGATAAAAGTTTTATTTTTAACATTAACTTATCTAGTTATTGTACCGTATTTTCGATGTCATCGACATATAATGCAAGACAAAAATCATTTTTAAAATTGGCAAAAAATAATTCTTGTAAATTAAAAATACAAGTCCATATAAAGTTATATAAGATGTCCATGTATCTCGTAACTTGTGAGTTCGTAGACGCTTATTTTTCATAAACGTAATTTACAAGAACTTGTTATAAGGTTCTTGTAACAAGTAACATGTGAGCTTGTAAACTTGTAACGTTTGATAAACAAGGCGCACGTATACACTTTGGTCTACCTTGGAAACCAGTCAGACCCAAGTTTAGTACAGTACTTCTCACAAACATGTTTTGACATTGCGATCAAAAACCTGTCTAACACAATAAACATACTGTGAAGTATACAATGTATTTATTACCAGCAGCGCCGCAACCCTCCTTCTTGGCTTCATCAGCCCACGTACAGATTCCAGTTTTGTCGTTGTATACAAGACCACTGGGACATGTGATCATATTGAATTTTCCATCCACACAATAGTAGAATATGCCACATTCTTTAGGATCACTGTGTGCGAAGTATCCGTTCTTTCTCGGGCAATTGAGAGAGGGTATCGGAGTCTCTAAACAGAACAGGTTTTATGATATAATATTCGTATTATTAATATTATTCTAATGGTATACTCGAGTATTAAAATTATACATAATTAGCTATTACCCGTGGTGACGCTCACATTTTTTATAGGTCTTAAGGTTTGACCAAAATCTCATGGAATATTAAATGACGATGCTGTTGAAGATGGTAAACCCGTTACACCTAGGGGGCTGCCTCTCAAGCGCAACTGCCGGAACTCATCAAAAGATGCTTGATGATAGAATTTTAACTTGAGGGTGGTAGCTAGCCAGGCGGAATTAGAAACAATCCTACAATGCTATGGTTTCATCCAGACCTTTTCTTTCATCCAATGCTCCAACTCAGGTGCTAGGATTCGAACCTATGTCCGTCGACGCGGTGTCCGAACTCGCCTTGATGTAGATTAGACTTATTCCTCAGGAACAGTACTTTCTTCTTAATAAAAGGAACCCTATGTCCTTTCCTGTACCCTTAACAAGGCAAAATTTCATGACGATCGGGAAAACGTAAGAAATAAACAAACTCACATTTGTAATATTCATTATAATTTAAGGAAAATAAATTATGTAAAATTTAATAAAACAAATTGTACACAATTGTATCCGCTTTAATTTAATTGTATCAATTTGTATACAGTTTAATTCTTTGTATACGAATGTTCATTACTGAAGTAAAATTTACATACTTATCTGATTTTAAATTTTTACTTTAATACTGTGTTTGCAAAAATGTTAACTCATACTAGATTTAACCTCTGTAATGGTGTCTGAATACCAGATAACAAAAAGCTGCATATTATAATTCTGATTTAATTTATAACATATGGGTCCTAATTACTGAGTATTCATGAAGTTGATATATAATAATGTTAAAATCACGATTGTCTTATACTGATTACTTACATACCATCAGTTCACATTGTTTCTTAGTTATAGAGAAGCGTTATAAATGCATAGATACAGTAAATAATATAATTAACAAAAAGTGTTTGCCTGTTCGGTGATTAAGCTTTCACGCCTTAGCTAGTCAACAGATCATTAAGAAATGTTGCATAAACGTTTATTAGAGGTACAATAAAGTACAAAATAAAAGAGCATTATACCATATTATATTTGGTTTATAATTTTCAACTATAGTATGCAACATTATTCTATTTACTTTATATATAGACATTTTCATTGTTTATTTAACCGAAACTGTATGTTTTTGGAAAAGTAAAATATATTATATACATATGTGATAACTTGAAATGTAATTAAAGTCTATTATCAAATTGAAAAGACCGGCATAATCTAAATACTAGAAACTGTGATAAACTGGTGGTCCCATGTTTCAGACTTAGCAAAACCAGTAATAGTTTTATAGGTAATAGTGTTAGGTTCTACAATAAAGTCCCAAAGCATGTTACCGATTTGCCGGACTGTAAATTTAAGCGCCACGTCAAACGGGTTTTAGTTTCAAAAGGATATTATAGAGTGGATCAGTATGTGAATGATAGTGATGTCTGGAATTGACTCCTCTCTGTGCATCCACTAAAAGCATTGTATGATGTATTGGAAATATATGTTAAAAAAATGTACCCGATCGAGTTTCTTGCCGGTTCTTCTCGATTACTGGGTTGTTTTTCGAACCGGTGGTAGTCTTTGACGTTCATAAGTGCCTTATTAGGGCCTAAACTGAATAAAGTGTTTTTGATTTGATTTGATTTGATTTGAATATAAAACTCTAGAGATATTTAACTGACGAGTTGGCAACAAACATCCATTAGTTGATTGGAATTTATGAGTTAAACTTGATTCGAATTATGTAACCTCTCTACGAATGACCAAGTATTTCATTAAAATAATTTCGTTTTATTTTACACCAGTATTTACAACAATAAATTAATTTATTTAAAAAGTACCCAGTAACAAACGTTTCGCATATAAATCGACAGTATAAACGCTTACAATAAAGTCTGCGTCGAGAACGCTCATCCAAGGCCATACTTCCCTTGAAATTGGAAAGTTGTCTCGAACAACGTCGACCCCCGGTATTTACAAATAATAAGTATTCAGCAGATGTCACGAACCAGTTTCAGCGTATTATTGTTAGTAGATTAACTTACCGTTTACTTAGTATTATTAAAATTATATATATCCTCTGAATAATATGTGATATGGAGTCGTAAAAGCCCAAATCTTAAAATTAAAAGTATCTATTTTTTTTTACACGGTAATTATATTTTTAAGCTGTTTCTTAATTAGTAAATTATTTTATTTATTAAATAAACTACTCCATTTTATGTTGCGTTAATTCTGCAATGATTAACTATTATAAAGGTTAGTTTAATTTCGACATTTTTGAAAGTTATTATCTTTAGTCTTTGTTCAGTTTAAAAAAAAATACGTTTTCATTGTCAAAGATTGTATGTTATAATTATTTACTTAATTGCGTATTCTTATCGCGCTAATTTTTAATCATATAATCTATCAATGAGTTGTTATAACAGTTTTATTTCTAACCGCCTACAGCTACGACTTCGTTCACACGAAAACGATTTAGTGGTTTCATTTGGATTCATTATGGGCTGTAATTTATTGTTTCAATTGTAACTACATTATTAATTTTTTATGACATCTGTAAAATCTATTATTACTGCTGGAACCTCATAGAAAAGAGTAAGAACAAGAAATTAAATGATACTTTTAAAAGTATTCTATCTATTTATAAAAGTATTTTTAAAATTGGTTCTATAATATTGGTTCAAATAAACTACAGGCACTTCAATTTTATTTATATGTATACATTAAATAACAACAATAGAATGCTTTTAGCACAAGACATTAAATTGTATGTATAAATTTCTACATGGCTACACGATACAAGAGAGAACTAAAAGACGTACGGTAACTTAACTAGACAGTTTACGACAACGTTTCGAATGAGTATGCAATAAATACTCCGAACAGCATTTTAAAAGTCGAGATACTACTTCGACTTCTGATTAAAGAAAAAAAACATATACTAATTTACACCACTGATAATTTAAGTTACAGTAACATTAATTTAGTAAAAATTTCAACACAGGTCAATTATCATTTTAAACAGGTTTTCTTTGCAAAGCCTAATTAGCCTTTGGAATTTACAATTTATTGTAGAATATTATGAATAGTAGAACGATATACCACAATTTGCATTATGTTTTATTACTCGCTTGCTGTTAAACGCGACTTTGTCTACGTTGTTTATGGTCTTAAGAATATATTTAAAGTACAGAAGAAAATTGAAAGCAAAATACACTTTTGTCGTTTGTAGTGCATACAAAAATGGAAGTTTCTTAAAACTTTAATAAATATGTATTAAATAAAGATATCGTGATATTTATTTATTTCTTTAAGGACCAAGTGTTTAAGATATAAAATAAATTTGATCAAAATCTGTCCATTACTTTTTGCGTAATACGGATACAAATGTAGATCTCTACCATTTTATTTATATAAGAATAACTGGTTGTTCTCGCGTCTCCTTGCCTTTCTTATTGCCTGTTACGGTTACCATATGTTATAATAAACTATAACTACTTAAGAATAGTTCAATTATAACATAACGGATGACATAAAAAATCTTAAGACAAAATGTCACACATAAATTTTCATTCCATTCTATTGAACGATTTTAGAAGCTGATGTGTTGTGAAGCTTCATCTAGTGATTAGTTATAAAAAAAAGAACAGATAATCCTTCTCCATAAAAAGAAATATTTGTCTGTATGCCAAATTTCTTGGTGTTTGACTCTCTATAAAATAACTTCCTCCTATGTGTTAAGAAATATTTATATTTAAAATGAATACATAATATAATAGTATACTTACGTAGATTAGGTCTCTGGGAGCAGTCTATATTGAAAGGCAAGTCACATTTCTCGTCTTGTACATTATAATCATTGAACACCATACCGTCAGGGCAGAGTTTTTCAGTAATCTGGCCTTCCCTAAAGGAGAAAATTGTAACATAAAACATTATTATTGTAAAAGGCTAGTCGAACCAAAGAGTTATATCTTTCAATAGACTAGATCCTTTTCAGAAAAAGCATAAAATCACGAATATTTATCACCTATTTATCCGTACTTGTGGTCATCCAATGTTATTTTATTTTTTTATTTCAATATTAATGAGGTTTTAATAATAACTATACTACAAAAAAAAGGAAATCGATTGACATATAGAGATAAAATGGTAACTGAACTGGTAGCTTTTTCTACCCGGTTTATCACCGATTTCTTTATTATTTAGTAGTTATGTACCAACTTTTGTGTCAATAATAAAAAAAAATGGAAATAGTTTTTCTTCCTAATCATAGACGATTCGTTCATTTTTCAATCTCAATTTATCGTATTTCACGCTCCTTACGTTTACAATACTTATACAGCACTCAACACAGTTTTAACTATTTAAAAAATTGAGATCATAATATCTATGTATTAATAGATGGAGAAGAAACTTTGTACCTGTAACTGTTTGTTTAGTCATAGTTGGTGTGGTCAGGTACAGTGTTATAAATTGATTGTGTTCGCATAAAAAAGTACAATAAATGATAAAAACAAACTCAAGAAAACACAAAAAATGTTACTGGTTTGTTTCTACGTTTTAAATTTCTTTATTTGTTACATGTAATTAATTAACTTTATAAAAATTTTAATCAACTCATGAATACGAGAACTCAGGTACTAATAATATTCCATAAAGGTGGAACCTTTCTGTATAAAAAAAAAAGTTTTCAAATATTGATTGAACCTTCCAAAGTTAAAAATTTCGTACAAAGAAAAGTCATTGAACTGACAGTAAAAAAGATCTTAACATAAATAAACGTAAACGTATTTGACGCGGGTATTTTTATCGGAGTAATAAAGTGACTCGTTGATTTATAATGGATTTAATATTCCCTGTGAGTTATTTTGAAGTATTTTAAATTTATACTTCTGCTTTAGCATATCAGGGTGTAGATGTACATATATTAGATTTTAAGTTCATGAATTTTGCACTGTAACTTTGACAGCATTATTGTATATAAATTAAATTGTTCATATTAAAAAGTAGTTGCCCATCCCGGCTTCGCACGGGGGTGCTAATGAAGAAGATGACAACAAATCTTCTCTTTACTGTACGGCTATGTAATGATAGAAAATGGCAACCTAATAACTACCGGAATGAAACTGCCATAAAGGCAATAACGTCTTTATATAAATAAAAAAAAAAAAAAAAAAAACAAAAAAAAAAAAAAAAAATAAATATAAAAAAAAAAAAAAAAACACCCAATAGATGCTCACAGATACGATTTTTAACTTAACTTACACTTAAAAAGCGATAGCAAAAAATGGTGCGGACCGAAGGTCTGCAGAAAAAAAAAAAAAAAAAAAAAACCTAGTAACTAAACGCCATTCTGTCCATTTCGCCAATATTTTTGAAAATTTTCTGTCTCACTCACAAACTCAGTGTTTTATGTGGAAATTTTTTAACCCATAATTTTCTACTGTTTTTCATTATTTTCTTACATACAAACCTTGTCCTAATAAATACAAACACAACAAAAAAAGTATTACTCAAATAGGTGCAGCCGTACTGAAGCGATCCTATTACATACATTCGGCGATTGATTTTCATTTATGTGCATGAGTTTCTTTTCCTTGTAAATGTAGTTAATAAATACTATTGTATACCTATACACGTGCATACAAAAATATTGTCCTGAATGCATTTTTACACAAATTCATTTTCATCTTATGTGGAACTAGACAGAGCCCGTGGTATCTTTCTGATGAAAATAGTTATGTTTTTTCATGTGAGTTATAAGTTTTATTTGGTAACTAGCGGGCCCGGCAGACTTTGTCTTGCCCTGATTATAAAAAAATCCTTAACAAAATATATACCAAAATATTCCTCGTGAATCACTTTATCCACTGGTGAAAACCGCAAGAAAATCCGTTCAGTAGTTTTTGAGTTTATCGCGAACAGACAGACAGACAGACACGGTATATACTACGCGTTTTATACTATGTAATGATTATTATGAACTATCCTTTCAATTGTAATATTTTAATGGCCCTGCCACACTTTCACAGATTTTAAGTTAAATGTATTATCCATTACTGCTAAGCATTCGTGGGAAAGCGTAATTATATGCAGCCTGGCGAATATTTCGAAAAGTTCTCTAGCTGTACGTAGAAGTACCATTAAAATCGGTTTAGGCTTTTTTTATCAAATTAGCCCGAAAAAACTACATACACTTCAATATTATTCATATATTTGAAGATTATAGATATAATTAATTATATAAGTAACTTTTCTATATGTATTTGGGACATTATATGAACTAAAATTTATTTAAAATCATATGTGCCGTTATATATAATAATTAAATTACATTTTTTTCTTGGAACTAACGCTGTAGATCGGACGGGCTTCTAGAGCTTTACTACGATTGACCTAATCAACAAACACCCGGATAAAGGGTAAATAAATGTGTTGGTAATTCAAAGTACCATCCCGTACGACGTATATAACCGCTTTTTTATGGACTCTATCACTATGCTACGAAATTCATTTAATAAACAAAACATATATAAAATACTCACTGGCACGCATAGTATTTGTCGCATTGTTCTGCATCAGCATAGAAGCCGTCCTCAGGACATGAACTTGTAATCTCGGCGTCCTTTTCGCTTTCTTCAATAACACGTGCCGGTGGGTTTGCGGGCTTTTTCTTTCCCCTGGGGACGGCTGATGACACCAATACTGTAACGAAATTATCGAGTCTTGAGTTACCACAGCGACACCGGAAAATCGGGATTTAACGAAAGATCTATCTACAATTATCATGGCTAAATTATTAAATGACGATCTATTGAACGTCATACTGAACTACACATATCACAGAGACACGAGTTACCAAAGCCAATCACGAGTATTCCACACTAAGGTTTGTTATTGTAAATAGTGTAACATAGCATCTAAAATACAAATGAAGTTATTTTGTATATCATGTACATGGTTTCTTTCATACTAAATAATAAAAATATAAAGTAACAAAATTGTACAAATACAAGCCAGATTGCAATACTGTATAGGGTTCAATAATACAGCGATAGCGTTGCGATTTTCTTATTATTACTGCAGCAGCTGTTTTCTCCATGGATTAATATTTGTATCAGATAAAATGTAATTATTCAGAAAATATAATCAGTATTAATAACATTTTATTTCATTTACATTTAAAATACTTTATTGGGTCCTAAGAAGGCGCTTATGAACGCCAGCGATATCGCCGTTTCGGAATACAACACAATCATCGAGAAGAACCGGCATGAAACTCTAGCTATACTATATATTAAGAATTTGGTATTAATATAAATTACCCTAACCAAAGGTGAATAAAATTTGACTATTACTAGTTAACGTGAATATGGCAGATTTATCTACAAGTGTTGCGTGTAGCAATAGTGGCATTGCGAATAGATTGCGTACATAAACTAGTATTTTATCAAAAGTAGTCTGCATTGAACGAGGTACACTTCCTCATAAACAAGTAGGTTCAATGTTATTAATCGATACATACGAAGCTTTTCTGTCGTAAAGAAATACGCATAAATTGAACTGATTAATTTAGCAATATCTTAGCACTAGGTAATATTGTAATCATCAATTTTATCTAAGCGTCATGTCTCAAAAGTAATACATTTTCATTCGGATATTTGCTTTAAATTCTAAGATATCTCATATCTATTAATTACCTTGACTGAAATACTTAGGCTGGCCATAAATACTGTTACAATTAAAAATAAACAAAATATTACATTTGAATTTGGAATCTGTCATTTTTATATGATTATTCATTGAGTTTTCTCATTTTGGCGGCGCAATACATTGTACAATATTTTGCGATATTAAAATGGAGTGGGTTGTTAAAGAGAACCGAATCACTGTGATGGCATTAGACAAAGTACAACCAAATGCAATATTTAAAACTCTCCATACGCTTGGTATTAGTATAATGTTTGTGTACCGGGCTATTAATAGGTACAATGAGACTTCCTCTGATCTGGCAGCCCACGTAGTGTTCGTACGAAAAAGGTGATCAAAGCAGTAAGGGAAAGAATTCGAAGAAATCCTGTCCGAAAGCAAAAGATTTTATCTCGGGAGATGAAGATCTAGAACCATGTCGCGTATTTTAAAACATGACTTAGGACTTGCAGCCTATAAGAGACGTACTGGTCATTTTTTAACTAATAATTTAAAAAAGAATAGGGTGGTAAAATCGAAACAACTACTGAAGTGGTACGCAAAGGGAGATCACAGAAAATGTTTTTTTTACGAATGAGAAATGTTTTACAACTGAGCAACATTTTAACAAACAAAGCTTCCCAATTAGTCGACATAGTGCAATGTGGGCACTATCCGACTTCAATGATGGTTTGGTGGGGTATTAGCTATGAAGGAGTGAGTGAGCCATACTTTTGTGAGAAAGGTATCAAAACATCGGCACAAGTGTATCAATATATCAGTCTTGAAAAGGTAGTGAAGCCTCTTAACAACACCATGTTCAATAATCAAGAATGGTCCTTTCAGCAAGACTCGGCGCCAGGTCATAAAGCTCGGTCTATGCAGTCTTGGTTGAAAACGAACGTTTCGGACTTCATCAGAGCTGAAGACTGGCCGTCGTCTAGTCCCGATCTTAATCCGCTGGATTATGATTTATGATCAGTTTTAGAGAGTACGACTTGCTCTAAACGCCATGATAATTTGGAGTCCCTAATACAATTTGTACGATTGGCAGTGAAGAATTTTCCCATGGAAAGAGTGCGTCTTTTATTGATAACTGGCCTCAACGTTTAAAGGACTGTACTACAGCCAATGGAGACCACTTCGAATAAACTTTTTATATTTCAAATTGTTTTATAAATATTTATGTATTAAACTAACACATTGTAAAAGTAATAAATGTTATTTGCAATAGAAAATATTTTTTTTCTTTGTTTCAGTATTTATGGCAAGACTAGGTATATAAGAATTAATTTAAAATGTTTGTTAAAATTTTTATCTTTGATATTTAACATCATAATTTGAATTGATGCTATATTGGCAAAAACTCTGACTATGCAAAAACTGTATATATTTCATCGTCCATCTCTTCATATATTATGATTACATGACGTCATATCTATGTGGGTATAAATTGACAAAAATTTTAGATATTGCGTGTTACTAAGTTCATATTATGTAATAAAGTTACACAAAAGATGTCATCTCATAAACCGACACTTGTAAAGAAATATATCTCGTTAACCATAATAATACTCAAAGATGTTTAAAAAAGAAGAATAGCACTTTTGGGTCATTCTTTAGTTTTATAATTAACGATGTCGATTAAGCATTATCAACTATTGGAATTTTTCTTTAGCGCTGACAAGTAGATTGTTTTTATTTCATAAATTAATTCAAAAGGCATAGAGTTTCTTACGAGCAATGAATAGACCAATTTAAATACGTCTACAGAGAATTCGAAGTAATGTAGCACATAAATATTTCATAATTATTAAAATAATACGAAACTTGTATTAAGTTCGATGTATGAATACATATATATAGTTTTGCGGTACGTTATAAGTATCCACTTACTTTTAAACGTTGCTTTTTTAAGTTAATAGTTTGTTTTATATATTATATATCACCCTAAAACTGTAGCACCATCTGTAGTCCCTCTGTGTTTGTGTGTCTGTCTGTTGGAACACACAAATATTCAAAACTACTAAATAAATTTATATGGGGGCTTCTACGGGGGCTTCTACAGGTGATCTGAGCACAGCTTGTGGCAACGTTTAAACTTTATTTATTTCTCCCACATCGATTTACGGAAACAATAACATATTAATTCAAAGTTTTAGAAATATGCTCAGCTTAGTACAGTTTATAAATAAGCTAAAATAGTATATTCATAGATTTTAAATACTTCATGTAAGGTTGAACCTTAGTATAATTTGCTTTTCGCACGGCCAATTTTACGTGGCTCGGTTCCATAGGTTCGTGCCCCAATCGTAGTACTTCAAACGTTATACATAAACGCATTTTTTTAACTAAAAGAATTGATGAGAATCAAACAAATAGTATGTATTATATAAATTCTAGTTCATGGGTTAAATGTATATAAGAAAAAAATAAGATGAATAATAATTTTCGATTTTATTGCCTGCAGACGAAATAATAGATACCAGCGAGGGTGTTGCAATGTTTGCGCTGATTTCTCTCTTACCTAACGACGTACAGCCTTTTGCTGAATGAAAGTCACCATGTCAATGCATTTAGTACATTTATATTGTATTACGTATAGGAATAAACTGTTGAGTGGCTTATATGAGTTTATTTTACGATAGATGGCGCTCTATTTATGATATTGATTTTGTAATTAACTTTTTATGTTAATAGTTGATTGAAATTTCATTTCTCTATCCTTATAATTAATTTCTATAAGCCTTACTTATTGTATACTGTAATTTCATTACATTTTATACTTTTAGATATTCTGGCATATTAGTATTCAAAATTGCTAAACAGATTCATCAAAAACAAATTTACTATATCCAATAAGATTATTAGATAAATCAAGTTAAAGGTTATAAAATATCAACATGAATTGATTGTTTGCTAATTTTGACTTAGGCATCTGATAACAATCTTTTCGAAATTTGCATGTAATGAATAATTAGAATAAAGTTGCATGATTCACATTCGTGTACGCTTATAGATTTCTCAACGTTTTGGAATTCTGGTACATCGTACATTACTATTATTAATAATTTTAAAAAGGCATTTGGCCATCAGTGGAAGCTGAATATCCTAGGATAATAGTGTAATAATATACTATTTAAAATGCAGAACTCAGGAATAAGGAATACGAAAATTTAAGCTTTCCGTTACCGCTATCAACGAATTATTTATATTTTGAGCACGAACTTAGATGTATTATACATTAGCACGTATCTCTTTATTCACAGTTTCTTCCTTGTACGTATAAAAACAACCGCACGTTTCTCGGAATACTTCATCAACTTATGCAAGTTCTAAGTACCAATTACTTGAAACTATGTTTTTTTCTTGTAATAATTGTACTTTTAGTAATATGATACTGATGCTTTCACTTTTGTTTATGTCATTTTTAAATACAACTGATATGAATTTAAGTGTTGGTAATAAAAGACATCAACGCGCTTTTCCTGTGTTTAAGTCACGTGCTACACTTTAAATGGTGTATTATTGTATTTTAAACGTCAAACAAACACAATACAATATAAGGAAAGCGCGTTGATGTCTTTTATTTTAATAAATGACATTTGGTTCTTTTGTATATAAAAATGATGAGGCTTCTTCTTCTTACCCTTATCCCACACAAGTAGGGTCGGTACAACATGTTTGTCATGTTGTGGTATATGATTTGGCTTAATTTTTGCGATCGGCCGCCTGCCTGACAACCACCCTCCTTGGGAATATTTTGTTATACCACTGTATTTATAATTATTATTATATAGTTACGAAGTGTGATGGGATCATTTAGCCTTGCAATTTCTCTGTAGGCTTTAGCATTAGTATGATATTTATAGTGTCTGCTTGAGCGGCACCACTGATTCGGTTAAAAAAGGAAGTTCTTCAAGATTATGGTTTGCTTGCTATATTGCCATTTTTATGTAACAGAGAAGTAGCCAACTTTAGATTATTCCCAAGGACTGCATTTTCGGGTTTTTTTTCAAGATTCGTGGTTTCAATGTTTTCTTAGCAATAATAATATAACATTAGATACAATAAACAATTATAATAATATAAAATATGAAAACTATAAAAAAACTACTAAACTATAACTGTATAAATGCAAATAAAAAAATGAAAAGATTATGAGTATGAAAGTATAAGTATGTATTATTTTCATATTATATAATAATCATCATATCAATATAAGCGATCCAAATTATTTATTTTTAGTAAATGTGTTAGTTTCTTGTGTAAACTAGTCTAATGTCTTAGAATAGAGGTTCTCGATGTGGATGCTTTGAATGTATGCAAGGGGTACTATGATAATCTGAAAACGCACGCGAGAGGAGCGAAAACATCAGTTTGAATTATAAATAAATGGAAAATAAGTTGGAATTAACTAAGAAAAATTCTCAGTGTAGATTTGTACAGAAAACAAAGGTATTGAGAAAATTTTGGTGAAAATAATTATTGGTTTATTTCAACTTATATTTGTGGATAATTGCTTATGCATTTGTAATGTCAACGAACATATACAGGACCAATCATGTTGTGTCAAGTGATATTAGGATAAGATTAATTAATTTTCTATAAATAAAGAACAATCTCTCAAACACATTATATGTCAGGATACTCAAGACACCTGAGAATTGTATTTGCAAAGTTATTTTTTGCCCGTCTAATGTACTATAGTAAAATAAAGTTTGAGAAACGTCGCTCTAGAATACACTTAATTCGTGTTACGGAAACCGCTCACAAACTTTTTATCTTATATAATTATAATGAATACTTAATTTCCATTAGGAATGAATATATCAATGGCATTTAATAACTCGAAACATCAATATTAATTTTTAAATGGAGAATTGAATAATTAAAATATTGATTAGTTTTATAACCAGTATCGGCTCACATTCAAATCGTATAGGAATTGTAATTCCAGACGTCAAGGCCAACCAGTTACTTGACATATTGTAATACTTATTTAGTACCTGTATTGAATAATAATATGGTTCAGTAAAGGTCACAATAAATAGGTCACAATGAAATATTTTAATTGTTTTAAAAAGCACAAGATTACTTTGCTAATAGGGGGACTTTTCTTGTGTTCTCAAAGGGAATTTCGAAAATAATGGAAAATTGTCATTTTCACAAAAAAAAATTTATGGACTTACAACTTTGAAAAATTACCGTGCCCCAAAATAGAAGTTACAAGAAAAGGCCTGTCTAATAGTTATTTAGTTAGGATAAAGTAATAATTTTATTAAATATAAATGTAAAATATATTGGGTGTTATTGGAATTACTGATCATTAAATACAATCTTAATATTATTATTGTAATTAATTTTAGTTTTAAGTAATTATTTACATTCATAAATTTAAACATTCATAAATTTAATTCAGTGCTATTGTTATATCTAAATATATAACAGTATAAAAATAAAATAAATGTAACAAAAATACGATACAACAAAAAAGTATTTTCTGTTCATGTGATAACAGAAAAAAAGTACTTACCTAATAAACACGCCAGAAAAACGACTCCTACGCATGATCTAAACGCCATCTTGTTTTATTTCAAAACACTAACCTATCATTTACTTAACCCTTACTTAAATGTCACTTATAAGTGACTTATCTAAGTTTTATGAAACCTAAATGACGCCCGCACCGCACCCGATAACGCACTGACTTTAACACTTTTTGTCATCCATTCTTAGCTGGCCGACGTCTAAGAGAAAGGTTACGTTAGTATCTGCATCTCGCTCGTTCTTATCAAGTACCATGTACACCTATCTCTTTCCTTAACGAGTATATCAACGACTTACAATCCTGTTATTGTTTTACGTGTTCAGTAAGGAAATTAGCAAACATAAGAAAATGCTGTTAATCTATTTATAATGTTAGCTGATTTCCTAATTTCTAATTACTGTATTGTAGGTATATGAAATGTAATAAAGTGGAAATTGAGGTCGTTACATATTTTATGAAATTCGTATTGCGTAAATACACGACTTAGCACCAATTTTTCGTCTACTTTTTAATGAACTGGTATTCAATATTCTTCGGTGTGATTTATATTAAGGGTCACTTGAAAGAGGTATTGCTTGTAATCCTCTTTCAATATATTAAAATGATGTAGTATTTGATCTAATCAAGTACAAACAAAATGAGTATAATTAAAACACAAGGTCATTTCAAAAGGAAAACTGCACAATCAAAATATGCTTATCTCATAAAAAACGTTAAGACAGAAAACCAAAGCTTAGAACAAACGATTATGTGTCTCGATACATTTATAAGTATAATGTTAGTTGGCTACAAACCTCATTTATTTCCTTTTTGAAGTTTGAATTTGAAACGACTTAAATTTTGACAAATAGCAACGACTTTAGAATTTGCTTGAGTGATTGTGAGGTTTTGTTTTGTAGTACTGAACACAAAAATTAAATGTAGAGTAGTACAAAACATATGAAACTATATACTCAATATTATAAATGGAAATGTGAGTTTGTTTCTTCGTTTATCACGCTTTTTCACCTTAACTACTGAACTGATTATCATAAAATTTTGTACACACTTTGCCAGGGGTACAGAAGAGGACATAGGGTACCTCTATCATTGAGAAAAAAATGCTGTTACTGAAGGATAGAAGAGAGATAAAAGATGTGACAAAGCGCGAGCACACGTGGGCTAAAGTTAGTTTAAAAATATCAATGTATTTGAATAACTTCAATGTAAGCATTTAGTTAAATCAAAAGTTGATTGTTGATTTTTGTGAACACGTAGAGACATTTTATTGGTTCATTTGTGGCTGTCAAATTATCTAAATAAATACTTTAAGGGGTTATTCACAGATTTCATTGAATAAAAATGGGGACATACGTATATTGAGTTGTTTATATATTAGGTCTTTACCTATGAAATTGCCGTTTTGTATGAAAAAATGTAAACGAATTTTTTTCATGTATTTTTTATTTGTATTAATCGAAGTAATCACCCATGCAATCAATGCATCTTTGCCAATGCAGTGGCAGTTTATTGATGCCCTTCTTAAAGAAATCAGCTGGACGGGAGGCAACAAATTCTTCAAAGGCATTTTGTATTGCCTCTCGGGTATTAAATTTTTTTCCCGCCAAGGAGTTATCCAAATTCTGGAAAAAGTAGTAATCTGTAGGTGTAAGGTCTGGTGAGTAGGGCGGATGACGGAGAACTTCCAACCCCAGTTCTTGCAACTTGGAGACCGTCTCTTGTGCAGTATGAGGTCGTGCGTTGTCGTGCAGGAGCAGTGGAGACGAGCGATTGACCAATGCTGGTTGGAGATGTGCCAGCTTCTCCATCATTGTGTTCAGTTCTTCACAGTACACATCTGCAGTAATGCTCACCCCGTTTGGTAAGAAGCTGTGATGAATCACACCGGCGCTAGACCACCAAACAGTGACGATCACTTTTCTAGGGGTAAGTTTACGTTTAGGGCATTGTTTAGGTGCTGAACCAGGATCCAACCAACTTGCTGAGCGCTTGCAGTTATCAAACCGAATACATTTTTCATCGCAGGTAACAGTGTGGTTTAAATTTCCTTCATCTGTTGAGTAGTGCAAGGCACGTCTCTACGCTTACTTCGCGCTGGCGATCATTGAGTTCGTGGGGCACCCATTTGTCAAGCTTTTTTACCTTGCCAATTTGACGCAAATGGACCAATATTGTTTTGACGCTAACGTCGAAAGATGCTGCTAATTCAGCCGTAGATAGTGTATCGTCAGCTTCCACAATCGCGTTTAATTCGTCATTGTCGACCAAAGTCTTCGGACGACCGCGAGGTTCATTTTTCAGATCGAAATTCCCAGAACGGAAGCAAGCAAACCAATAACAGGTGGTGCGTTGGTTTGTAGTGTTAGCTCCGTAAACGTCGTTGATGTTGCGTGCCGCTTGTGCCGCGTTGCTGCCACGACGGTACTCATATTCCATAATTACTCGAATTTTTAACGTATCCATAAGGACAAAAAAGATTGAAATGCGATGAAAATGTAACATTAATCAATAAACAAATGACTACTTTTGGAAAAAGAATTCCATGTTTTTAAAATAAAATTAATTTGAAATTAGAATTCTTAGCCAAACAAAAATTATTTTGATTTGAAATGGCCAGTACTGCAGAACGGCAATTTCATAGGTAAAGACCTATTATTATAATGATTGATCAGGTTTTAACAATAAATAAAACTTATGTATTTGTTATTAAC
The DNA here is from genome assembly GCA_036509395.1 of Antheraea yamamai. Classification (NCBI taxonomy): domain Eukaryota; kingdom Metazoa; phylum Arthropoda; class Insecta; order Lepidoptera; family Saturniidae; genus Antheraea; species Antheraea yamamai. The sequence goes on along the minus strand of AP028438.1, from coordinate 4,580,922 downwards.
CCGGGCTAATCTCGGTTGAAGCTATTTTAACAAGACATTTATTGACAGACAAAGAACTATTCTGTTATTATATGGTTGACATACCATTACACTTTTCTACTGAGATTGAGCAGTTAAGATATTGAAGATAAAACAATTCAATAACTTTTCCCCTTATTTGTCAACCGATTTTATTTTCTTGTTTTGTTTTATAGCTATTGTAAGACATACGTGTATAGTATAGTGACACAAAAAAAACGGTTATTTTCTCATTAACATCGACGAGACGACGTAATTGTTTATAAATGTAAATACACACAATTTGCAGTTCCCACGAAATGAAAACAAAATAGTTTTCACGAGAGATATAGTCACGGTTATTAGCTAGTTTTATATAAAAACCAACGCACGCACTCCTCGGATATACATATGATAAATATCTTTAAAAAAATCAGAAAAGAGTAAAAACAAACATTTATATTTATGTCAATAGAGGCAGTGTAAACCATCTGTCACTCTTGTTGTGAATTGACAGCGTGAAATTAATAAGCGATCGTCAATGTTAACGTGTATTATGTATATCATGTCGTTACTTAAATAATTATGCAGTGAATAAAATTTTACACGTTTTTAGGGTAAAATAAAATACAGACATGTCAAATGTAAACAAACCCTTAATGCTCTATTTTAGACAATACTGTTAAAATTAGATTAAAAAAATCCTTGAGAAATTACATACCAAAACCTTCCTCATCAGCTATTTTATCTACAAGTGAAAATCGCATGAAAATCTGTTCAGTAGTTTTTGAGTTTATCGCGAACAGACAGACACGGTAGGGGACTTTGTTTTATACTATGTAATAATAACGATAATGGGGCCAACTTAATAAATTCTACTTAATTATGGTAAGAATGTTAGAATATAAAAAATGCTGAAAACACTGTGTAATGTCCAATTTTCATCGAATATCCTTGTTTGCATTACCCAACCTACAAACGCTGTGGTAGTACTTATGCAACTAAATATTCACAAGTCAATTTATTATCATAATACCTCTAAACGACTACAATAGAAACTCCCTTATATACCGTATATAAAAACGTAGGTACATAATCTAAGTGTTATATGAAAAAAGGGAAACTACATAGGCTTGATTATTGATCTAAGTGTCATAAGGAGTTTGTTAAATTTTAAACGATTATTATATCTCGAATTTAATATTCGATACTAAAAATGACAAAAATACATGTTTATGATATGTACAAATGTTTCTATCTATATTGTCGGAATATTATTTGTATGTTTATATAAAGTGATGTAATGCTATTTACTGATAAATTAACTATCACATACGTATATAAAATGTAATAACACCTTAAATATGCTATTTTACAGTGTATTGTAATATATTTAATTTGTTCACAATAACATGCAATTTTTTAAAATGCGATACCTTTTTTATCCTGTTAGTACATTTGATTTTAAAGGACATACAATGCATACGGAAAGATTTGTGCCCTTGGGCCGACTATACAACACGACCATTTCGTTCGGGCTAATAATTCTTACGAGTAACTCGAATGTAATGTTTATCGAGAAGAAATCAAATTAATATTTTTAATTTACTTTGAAATTTATTATTATGAAACACAAATTGTTTCTGTAAATTTAGTTGAAATATGTACATCGATTTATTATTAGAGATAACGTCATGAATTTAATATTGCATTTTATTTAATTTTGCTCTCAGTTTCACTTGCGTTGATGTAGATTTTATCTATCCTTCGGGAATAGTACATTATTTTGTGGGCAAGACATTTTGTATCCCTGACAACGTGTGCCCAAAATTTCATAATGGTCGATTAAGTATTATAGTGAATGTTACTTTGCACTTCCGCCTGGAATTGATTGATCACTACTACGTCTCACTGTAACAAAAAACGGTTTTTACTAAAACAATAAAAAGAATTAAAACCCGTTCCTTGGCTGAACCTGACGGAGATTGGCACTGTTAGGTTAGTATATTTTAACTGTAAATATAAAAATATAAAATGAATTAATCAATATACACATATACTAATCATCCAGTGTGTTCCCTCCTTCCTATAATATGGGGTCCTTCAAGCGTAACGTGAAGAGACATTTATGCAAGCCGGCATGACAGCGGCGACCGGTGAGGGATGAGGGATACCGTGTCTCTCGGTAGTCGCCGTTGTTTTTGGATTATACTATGCTCACCATCAGGCACAGTACAGTCACTTTGCTGGGGTAGGATAAAAAAAATCAAGTTTACAATATATCATTTAACAATAATACAATAAATTATTTCAAACATGTTGCAGATTGACGTGTAGTAACCAAAATCGTCAATAGAATACGGATTTTATTCTTTTTTTAAAGTGAAACTTTTATTACATCGTCTCAAACTTTTTCGTCTGTGTGTTGCATGTCGCGTGATGGTCGGCCGCGGAGTAGGGATAAAAAGGCGCTCGTTAGAGCAGCCAGGGCCAATAAGGCGGCGCCTATAGTTCGCAGCAGCTGACCGTGTTGTGTATAGACTATTATTAGTTAAATGTCTATAGTGTGAAAAAAAGTTTCACTTTTACCGTGGATTCATAAAACCACACAATCCTTTTTTAGTAAAAAAACGTTTTTTGTTGCAGTGAGACGTGATAGTCGTCAATCAATTCCAGGCGGAAGTGTATTCACTATAATATTTAATTATGGATTTCCGCAAAGTAAGGCCTTCTTCAATCAAATATCGATTAAGTTATTAAGGCATGTAAGTGTAACAAAGAAACTAAGCTAAGGATTTCACTTAGCGAATATAAAGAAATAAATATCTAACTTATTCCTCATTTTTTATTGATAATACTAAAGCCCATAAATAGTTACTAAATAATAAGAAAATCTGATACTATCGTATTAAATGCACCGCACTCGTCGACCGATACCGCAGCCGACTAACGTTATCATTTTACGTAAGTTCTAAGCTAAGCTAACCAAACAGAGACGAATCTGTTTTGTTTTAATTTCAAAATCATTCAGTTGGTAATATAGAAAATGGTACTTACGTATTTACGGCAACGGAATGGTTAGGTTAGACTTGCGAATAAAGATAACCAGAGCCGGTCGTGGTAGCGCTCGGCGAGCGCGGTGCATTTAATACTAAAGTAGCGAAAATCTATTGAGAAACAAAGAAGAAAAAGTATTTTTTTTAGAACTGACTACGCTATTGGCCTCACGAGGCTTCACAGCTTCACCGGATTACATAAGAAAATGATACTTTACTGCTTTATCTCTTATACATAAATCAATGACAGCTAGTTGTTGGAAATTCGGGGTACAAATAACACGGGTGACAATTTTTTCACACTATATCGTAAAAATATTGTAGATCGTAGAATATGAAGAAAAATCCAGAATTCTCTGTCTTGATAACACTAAAGCTCTCCAATATCTACCAAACAAGAAAAAGAAAATCAATTAAGAAACAGAGGATGGAAATGTTCTTCACTGTTTTCCATCTGCCAATTTTTATACATATATCATATCATTATTATACAAAAAGTATGTATGTAAAAAAATCATTAATGGAGTAGTACGTATTTAAATTGCAATTGCCACTATTGGAAACTAGTGTTTTTATTTTATTACTCCAGCATCATTAGTAGAGATAAGAATTTTCGTAATTCACAGTAAATTTCATAACATGTCTAATTATTAATTTTTTAACTTTATTT